>OU343222.1:99206022-99271944 GCA_910596185.1 Chrysanthemum makinoi
AATCGGTTTTGGTAATAAGCCAATAGAGGACGAAAAACGCTGGGAGCATGGATTGAACCACAACAACAACAACAACCACCACCACAACAACAGGGAAATGCCAATGGGCAATGTATCGATGGGAACGCGTTAAAATCGGCAATGCCTAGTAGTTTCGACTCAAGTTGCGTGAGTGGAACCAACATTTGAATGAAATCGAAGTGTAGGGAAGTTGGAGAGATTCAATGATGTTGGAGGAACAATTACATCAATGATTATTCGATGCCGATTTTTCCAACACATGGCTCACAAGCCAATTATGAGTTGCCTCTCTACAACCCACCTAATGTTCCACCATATCCTTTCCCCTACACCTCTTATCCCGACCATATCCATACCCATATCCCGCTATGCACCATTTCCACCCGTCAGCAGATGGTAGATTACCTCGGTGTTAGAGGATCTAGCCATGATGTTGGTGGATCTTCACCTGAGTTGCAAAGGAGAAGAAGAAGAGGAAGGTTTACACAATCTTTGATGAGGAGGAGAACTATGAGACCGAAAGCGATGATGATGAAGGTGATGAGATGAGTGAGGATGATGAATGATCGTGGATCATTCTTGATTGTGATTTAAAAACAATGCTTATTGTGTGTCGAACAATATTATCTCTATCTCTATCTCTTAACTATTTCTTTAGGATGATTATCATACTTTGTTTATTTTTATTTTTAAGTAGCGTTTGATTGTTTGTTTGTTTTGTTTTGTGTATTGTGCATATTTTTGCGCTTTGTTTGTTTCAGGATGGATGTGACGGAAGCTTATTGTTGGTCAAATATTTGGAGTTGGATAACTTACATGCTTGCTTATGACCCAATATGCGTATTGCATATTCTATCCCGTGGTATCTTTTGACTATTTCTTTTTCCCATTTTCTTTACTTTGAAGTTCATTTTATTACATTGAGGACAATGCAAAACTTAAGTATGGGGAGGACTAAAATAGGAAAATGGTACGATTTTTAAATTTTTAGTTTTTAATCTTATTTTTGATTTTTAAATAATTAGTAGAAGATCGCCTGGTTGTCTAGTTGTTTCACACGCTATTAAGATATATTTAAAAAAACAACTTGGGTATTTCAATGGTAAAATGAGGTTTTTGAAAATTTTTGATTTGAACCAAATTACGTAAGTAATTCATTTTGGATTCGATAGCATTTTCTAGCACGCATTATAGCCTTTTTCCACTAAATTGTGAGGTTTCTTTTTGTATAAAACACATCTTTTGTTTTATATTTGCTATGAGTGCCCGGTGGTTATGTCGATTCTAGAACTTGTGGATTACATGCATTACGGGGAAAATCACTTTCTAGTGATAAAGATATGTTCAAATGATAAGAGGCATCGTAGGATTTAACCCAAATGGTCTTCCATTTTACATCTAATATTTTTGCTAACCACATCGTTAGTTAACCACCTTATATGGACCCATTTGTTGCTGCTCATTTTAGCACTAGATACCCTTAGTTACACCCTTTTAGCCAATCTTTTCATTCTTGTTTAAATCCAAAAAAAATACAAAAATATTTTACACCTTAAACCTTAGCCAACCCATGTCATGTCTATTGGTTTGTTGCTAGTTGTTTGGAGTGTTGGATTGTTTTATGGTTGAAGAAGCTACACTTTGTCATATGTGTGTACCATTCTCCAACAAAGATGAAGGAGACGCCTTTTCTTGTTTGTATTTTTTGTGTATGCTTATACTAAGTGCTGGGGAACTTGTTAAAAAAAATGGTTATAGCCAATGTGCTATATGAAGAATATTGATTAGCCAATGAGCTAAATTGAGTTATATATGTTTGGAGATCGACATGTGAGGAAGAGGAAGATATAATCATTTTCGGGATTGTGGTTTGTATGATGGCTAGCAACATGGAGGTTTAGACTTGACTTTATTTTTTTTTAACACCAATTTCATAAACCTTCCCATGCCTTATCCATACCATTTATAAACCCAAAGCCTTAACGTTATAACCCAATAAAAGACCTTTTTGATGAATTTATTTTCTTTGTTTTGATACTTGTACAAGCTTATGGTAAAAACATTGATCATGACTAGGCATTGAGTGATTTACATATACCCACCAATATATGAGGTTGATGAATTCTTAAAATCATTCGTGAGGTGTTTAGTTGTGTTATCTAAAGTATTTGGATCATTTTAAAAAGCCACATATTAAAAGCAAATTTAATTATTTTTTTGAGATGATTGTTAACATTTTCGAACCACGCATCAAGACCATTGAAATCGATTTTTGCAATGTTAGACCTACTCGAGGGCGAAAGTAGAACTTAAGTATGGGGAATTTGATAACGCTCAAAATGAACATGTTTTAGTAGCGTTATTGTTGGTTTTGTGTATGATAATCGGCTATATTTACTCATAACTGCTGCAAAAGTGCAAAGATAATGATTTGTATGTGAATGTAGCCGTATCGCAAAGATGAAGAAATGAAGATTTCATGCACATTTGGAGAATTCCCGAGGAAGGAAAACAAGTAAGGAAGCTTTTGACTCAATGATTAGGGCCAATGATTTCTAAGTATCTATTACAAGTAAAGATCAAGTTTCGTCTTGGAAATCATCAACGAAAACAAAGAAAAGGCTAAATCAAGAAAAGTCAACAAAAGTCAAGATTAGGGGTACAAGAGGCGCCTCAACCGTCGGGAGCTGCAACCGATCCGGTCATGAAGTCAACAACACGAACCGACTGTTGCCAAGCCCGGAGTTAAGTTTTGTTATTTAATGTTACCTTAATTCCCTATAATCATTGGAAGCCACCATTTCCGTTATTAACTTGTAGAAGACGTTTTTAGCTAGATAGTTAAGGTTCTTTAGCTATATAATGAACCTAGACTTAGTAGTCTAGGTGTGACACAACCCAAAGTGTAATAGTTTACACCAAAGCTATTACCAACTCTTATTATTCATCCCAAAAGTCTTGTTACTGCTGTGAAACATCCAGAGGTTGGAGAGACGAATTCTCATCCATTGTTTGATCATTCGGAGTTATACGTTTAAGCTAGACGATTGGAGGCGTGTGGTTGCTATAATCCACAATTTCTAATTCTTGTAATCCAAAAGCTTAGGTATTTTATGGAACTTGTTATGAATTTCTATTCTCTTGAATTATTTGAATTACCTTGTTACTACTTGTGTTTTGTTATAATTGTCATGGAGTAGTTCTTGAATATACTTGTGTGTAAGGATGTAGGAAATCATACTAGTGTTCTTATATGTGATGCATGTATATGATCTTGTTTAAATGAGTTTGTTGAAAAACTACTAGTCTTGTTTGATTTGTCGGTAAAACATATTTTAAGAAAAAGGACCGAAAGGATTTCTCTTGTGTTTTATTCCAAAAAGTTAAGTAACAAACTAGTATGGGGATGTGGTGATTGACAACCACCATGTTTACTTATTGAAACAAGACTAGAAATATTTTCATCACGAAAGGTCGAAAGATTCGTAGGAACGAGTTTAATAAGAGCATTTTACAAACAAATTGATTTTCTAAAGGATGATCATTAGGATAAGGACCGAAAGGATTACCTACATGTTATTGTTCTTAAAATGATTTTACAAACATAAACCATGGGTTGAAAATCATTTGCTTATGATTTGTACATCACATCAAGAGTTTACACCAAGCCTTCATGAACACTTTCTATGATTGCCTATTGACTACACACAAGTATATGTTTCTTAATATTGATTTTCACTAAAACCATAATTTTTGGAGAGAGCCTTGACAAAGCTTTCTTGTTACCAATCTTTAAAACAAATTCAAAAGCAACTTGGGATCGATCTCGACTTACCCACCTTTGCTATCGCAACGAGTATACTTGCTCGTATGTGTTTATAGTAATCTCGGATAATGCGGTTTATAAATTTTTAAAACTTGCACACCCACAAGCACATCGCTTGGTAAATATAAGCCAAAAGGAATATGTTTATCTTATATATTGTTAAATTGTCTTACAATATTAATTCTAATGAATACCACAAGATGATGGTATGTTCAGTTAGGAGAATCAAACTTTATTTGATTTGTTTGATTCAAGATAACCATAAATTCTTTCTTAAAAAGTAACAAG
Source organism: Chrysanthemum makinoi (assembly GCA_910596185.1). Classification (NCBI taxonomy): domain Eukaryota; kingdom Viridiplantae; phylum Streptophyta; class Magnoliopsida; order Asterales; family Asteraceae; genus Chrysanthemum; species Chrysanthemum makinoi. The sequence goes on from OU343222.1 coordinate 99,210,158, forward strand.
GTTAGAAAATTAATTTTGGATTGAATATACTCAATATGACCCCAACCTATAAGATTGATAAAACACCATTTCATTATGAAATGTGATGAATCACATTAAGTTTTAAAATTGAAGATTCTGAATTTGTTAAACTACTTATGAATAGGTTATTAACAAACTAAAGTCGGAATTGTCAAAGTGTATTGGTAATGTCCCAAAAATAGAACATTGTATTGTTGTTCTAAATTGCTAAGTATATATAGACAGTCTATATATATATATTACAAAAGGCAAGTGAGAGTTTTTTTAATCTTGAAAGATAAAATTACAAGATACATAATCTTCTTAATACACTAATAAATATTATGATGAGGCTAGACATGAAATGTTAACCTCAAGATGATGGAATTTTCATTCATAGATCTGCAGGATATTCGATATTTGATTTATATGCTGAGAAGAACATGAGTCACATGATTATAGTAAACCTGATAATTATTATGATGGATTACCAAATAATGAATTGGGTAAATTACTCATACTATGAATGTTAAAAATGTTGTCCATTGTAACACCCCCAAAATTTCACAAATAGCGCTCGGGTCATGAGGTGCTACTAAATTAATATACACAACGCAAGGTAATAAAGAATGGATATTCTATTCCATTTTCAAAATACAGATTAATTTAAGAAATAGTTTTACATCATTGTTTCAAAGTGCGGAAGTAAAGCCCATAAAATATATGTTGTCCCATTAAAGTTATATTAGATTTGTTTGAAAACACTTCGGATGCCAGTCTTCAACCAATACCATTGCCATTGCCCACGCCAATAAGTAATCCTGAGAAAAACATGCTAAAATGTCAACACAAAGGTTGGTAGTCATAGGTTTAAGTTAAAATATTCAAGTTGGACCCTAGTTGTACATATAAGCATCTCCGTGAATGACACTATATGCAAAAAGGCTATTACGCTAGTACCAAGTTCATGTGACCGAAACTACGATGTTGCATGCATCTAGAAGCATGATAAATAAAGGCCCAGAAGTGTATTTCCAGTACACTCGAATCGATACGATATGCGCCGACTTGCCTATCCCGGTCAAACTCGAACGGGTGTCATCCCCATAGATCTATTCATAACAATCGCGCCTTCCCAAAGGGAACTAACGGTAGCATAGTTGGGATTCAAGGTTGTTTCACGTAATATTTTTGGCCAGTCCGAAAAGGGTTTTGCATGTTTCACCCCATAGTTTTATAAAGCAAGTAATAAAAGTAAAATGGGCTATATAAACTCACCTACATGGTGAATAAGCACAAAGAGATCAAGTAACAAGTAGCTCAAATATGCAACCTAGGTTAGTACTACGTACTTAGTCTTTATTAATGTTTAAGACTCTCTGTTTAATGAGACTTTATAAATTTTAAATGTCGTTGTTGTTGTTATTACGACGTTAGGTTTTAAAATTGTCATTTTCAAAAATAATGTGATATCTTGTTTTGAAAAACTATGTTGAAAAGTATATATTTCGGCTAGAAATGGGTTACATATAGTGTTTAAACGAAACTCTATAGAAAAATATAATGTTTGGTCGATAAAGAAAGTTTGGCTTAATAATGTTATAAGTAAAGTACATATTTGTTTATCAAATTCATATATGTTTTTATAATAAAATAAGTCCTATTTTAAATGTATGTACAAAACTCATTTTTTTTGCTAACCTTATAATTTAGTAATTCCATAATCTCTATTTACAAAAAAAATAATAAAATAAAACAACTTAAACTAATAATATAGTTATTACCTAAATAGCTTATATAACTGTTTATCAAAGTTGAGGGACTTCTTTCGCCAATTATGTAAAGTTGAGGGATACATTTTGTAAATTAATTCACATTACAACATTTTGTAACGCATGAGTACGTACAGATACATGTCCATTCCTTTTTCTTTATTTAATATTTATTATTTAAACTAAATATATGTTCATCTTCTATAATGCAAATCGTAGGGTAAATCACTTAACCCATTTCCATTCGAATACTGGTTTAGCTAGTGAAGTCTCTACCAAAAATATATTAAAGGACATGGAACCAAGTTTTACCTTAATACCGTTACAAGACGAGAATGAAGCTCGGGTGTCGACAAAGATGAAGGGTTCGTCGGAGAATGATGAAACACGACTGTTGGGTTCATTTGCATAAAAATAAATTGAAACTCGATTAATACGGTATACAAAACACATGGAGGAGAAAAACGGGGGTTAAGAAACACATTTTTACCTCGTCGGAAAACCGTACAAAACTCGCCGAATCTCACCGGAAGAAGCAATAAAAAAATGAAGCTGTATGTTTTCACGTGTGTGAGAAGACACGAGGAACACAAGGAAATGGTTATAATGAAATTTAACATTGGATGTAGCCTTACCTTATTGTAAACCACTTAGTCGGAAGATAAGAATGGTTAACCAAGATGAAAGAGAACAAAATTTAGCTTGACTTTACATGGAAATCAGTTTGATATGTTTGACTGTGTGAGAGCATGTGAAGTTAATGGTATGGATATAGAATTGGTAAGTCAAATAGGCATCTTTGAGTCACAAGCTTATGTATCAACATATTAGGCAAAGGAACAAAAGTGGGTTTTTGAGGTTTGGAGGAGAGTGACACTTCATCAAAAGAGAAGAAGTAGGTTTCTGAAAAAGAAAGTGAGCAGTTATGGGGAAGGGAACAAGAATATATGAGGTGGGGGCGGCGTGAGTTTGGTTAAAGAAGTCAAGAACAGAGAAAATATAAACAAAAGAGAGGGGGCGGCGTATTATAGAGATAGGGGTAGAGTAGATATTATTTTATTATTAGTTTTATTTTATTTTATTTTATTTTTATTATTATTTTTTATAATAACATTTTATTAAAACTCATGGACATAATAAATTAGTGGAGTGGTAAAACCAACTCCTCCCCACACCTCTAAAGAATTAAAACCAATCCTATTAAAATATGAATCACGCGACGCCAGACCATGTGTTGAGTTAGAGAGAATAACGCTGGCTTTTAAGTAAGAATCGTGATCCTTCATTATTATTAATAAATGTATTACTGTACCTCGTATTGTATAATTTGTTCCGCATAAAGATAACGCTATTTACGTAGAATATTTTTCGTATCCGTATTTTATAAATTTATATTTTGGAAACGTTTGACGAAGTGAAATATTATGCTATTATTATTATCTTGACATTTAAAATAAATTTACGCTAATTTTATTAGGTGTCGGACGCGCTGTTGTCGTATTCTCAGCGTAAACGTACTCTCCCGTGTCCGCAAAACATAAAAATTATATTTTTAAATTTTGAAATATTGTTATAAAATATCATGTCGTCGGTTTTGCTAGTTTACTTTTATATTTTAACCTGTGAACTGGTCGCGATTATAGATTGAAAAGAAAAGAAAAAAAAAATCTAGACGCGAAAAATTAGTAGGGAAATTTACGAGTTGTTATAGTACTACACCTTAAAAGGAACCACGCCCCTCGTGGTTTAAGATGCGAGAATCGTCGAGGTCGATACGGTGAAGAGATGTGAGCATTTATACTCTTAAAATATGACGTGGAGAAGGGCTAGTCGTAAAAAAAAATTTGTGACAAGAGGCGATAAGTAAATAAAAGATAAAGGATTTATTATGCGGAATATAACGCGGTTTCATAAAAGAGTACAATAGGGTAGGCGGCGGGGGAACGGGTGATCCGGTTGGCTTTTCCTAGCCATCTTCTTCGATATAAGAAAAGGCGATAATCGAGTTATAGAAGGAGTAGTGACGTATGAGGTTACGAAGGATAGAACATATGAGTGAAATAAAAAGATGTGCATAGTGACAGAGGTGGTTTAAATATATGTGTGAAAATAATATAATCAAGAATAGACGTTACAGTTAAAGAAGAAAAGAAATAACGTAGCGTTATGGAAGCATAGCATAGTGCGATATTGTAATAATGGGCATGTTACGCAGCTTTAACATAGAGGGTAACAAGTATACATTGTAGTCTACTCTACACTATCCTTAAATTAATTATTCCTAATTTCATTCAGCTTTGTTACATATCAATATATTCTCATTTAAACTTCGCGACCCAATCAAAAACAAGAAATCAGCGTAAAGTTTAAATGAGTAAGCATATACACATTTAAACTTCACACCCAATCAAACAAGAACATTTTAAAGTTTAAAATGCGAGTTAATTAAAAACTTAATGATTTTGAGAGATAACTAATTTAATTCAAATAAGAGTTTATACGAACCTAAAATGCAATAGTAACACATAGCACCGACTACATCGCGGTAACGGAGGCAAGGCATGGCAGCATATCACAAATATGGCAAGATCAAGTGTTTTTAAGGAAATGTGGTTATAGTTTGGGTTTTGAAAAATACCTTATGGAAAACTAGAATGGGGGGTTGAATAGTTTTGCCGATTTAAAGTTGATTCAAAACTTTAGATCCCATATTATGTGAGATCGTATGAATGTTGAGAGCGTGTAGATCTAATGATAATGCAAGCAAATAAATAAAGTTAAGGGATAGAAATGACACAACCGATTTATAGTGGTTCGGCTACAAGGTCACCTTCCTTGCCCTACTCCACTCCCCGAGTCACCTACTCGAGAGTTCAAGCACTATGTCAACAAACTCCTTCACTTGGCGGAGAAGCCTTCACAACGTTGCTTATACTTTTTCCGGTAATAAGCTAGATAATCGAGTCCGTAGCACTAAGTGACCAAACCAACACAACTATTACACAACAAATATGTGAAATATCAAATACAAGATCTTCGCCATGAAATCTTGCGAGTGACAAATCAATCAAGGACCCCTTGCTTGGATGACTTGTGGAATGCTCGTGATCTCTCTGAGAAGGACCTATATGAGAATCACAAATGGAAGGAAAGAAGAACAACTTTTAGATCGTGATCTATATGTTGGAAGAGAATGAGAGTGTATGAGAGATTTAGTAAGAAGCTAGGGTGAGTTAGAATAAAGAAATGGCTCTCTATTTATAGGCAAATTTCTTCTCTCGTTCCACGATCCCACGGATCCCTTCCACTTGGGATCCGCTAATGTAATCCTAGGGATCCGCTGTACGCCCTCTTTGCCCATGGGTTTTTTGGTTATGGGTCATGGGTTATGGGTTGATCCATAGGTTTTCTTTGGATTCAATGTATCTAAGTATACATTGTATCAAGTCTTTATTGGTATGGGTTAAGATCCATGGGTTATGGTCCATGGGTTATGGTTTTTACCCATCCTAATAAAATATTACAACAAATGCTTAATTATTACATTTTTGTATTTAAATGGCTATATGTAAATGATTTACAAAAATAACATGTATCCTTATAATTATACTTAAGATAACATTACATTTGTTATCAACAAAACGCAAAGAGATCGCAAAATATTAATAAACGTTTTTACGGTTTATTTGTATTAACAATCTCCCTTTTTTGTTGATGACAAAACATAATGTTATGATGAGTAAAACTTAAGAATAGATGTAAGTTTTGAAAGCCCATAAGTTTTACTTCTTCTCCCCTTTTTGTCAAAAACAAAAGTTAACCCTTGGAAGAAATAAACAAACTTAACTCCCCTTGACGGTAGCCCCCCCTTGTTTGGGGCGTCAAGTGAAGAAAAATAAAAATCCTACAAAAATAAAGGTTGGTAACATGCTTATATAATTTTGTGGTTGCCGAGAATCAAGATTGGGATCCAAGGTATGTAAACAAGGCCTTGTAATAAAACAACAAATTGTAGTGGTATGTATGCCACTTACAAGCATGTAAAAATAAGAACAGATTTGTTCTTGAAAATGACTTCAAAAGGAAAATAATACTAAAATTAGAAAGTAGTAGTAGTGATTCCTTCCATGCTTGCATAAGGTTATGGATGAAGGTTTTGATGAGTAATGGTATTGATGCGATCAAGGATGAGGTTGAGTATGTGGTATGTGCTAAAACACATACCTTTTCTATATCAAACCGAACCAAAACAACCAAGAAAGAGCCGCTATTGCTAATATTTGTGGTTTTCTTGAGTTTGTAATGCGTGTACGGATATATAAAAACACACAAAAAAGGAGCCAAATCGGGACAGAACTGTTAGAGATCAAGAGAGCTTATGCCGGTTTGAAGGTCGGGATTGTGCATTTTGGAAGATTCTATTCTTTGAGGATGATTTTAGAAGTTACAATCAAGTTTGAAGAAATGTCAAAATTGGGCCCTCAACTTTGAGTTTTTTTGTAAGAAATGCCCTGAAGATTCAAATGTTGCAAATTCACCCTTGGATTATTTAACATTGCCAATAATGACCCTTGAAAGACATTGTCAATTACGTAAAATTTATGGTCCCTTGAAATTTCAGATTTTACATGTATAGTCCTTGTTTATACACCTTGGTTCATCAGAGTCCTAAATCCAAATACCTAGCCGGCCCAAAATACATGTCCCAACCCAATCCAATAAACAAAACCATAACCCGGTCAAGTAGAACCAAACAATAATAAAATAAAACCAACCGCCAAATCAACCCTTACCGTGAGCTACCAAACCTTCTACACCCATTTTCACTGTTTACCACCATCATCCCCATTTACCCCGTTCACCTCCACTTTTACCCTCACTTAAGTACCCTTCTAGAACTTCCCGCCACCTTGTCGAGGTATTTGTCACAAGATAGCCACCGCTGGCATAATGGAGCTTTCTTATTGTGTAACACATCACCAATCCAATCCAATGGCCAAGAGTGAATGGGATGACAAGAGGAATGATCAAGGGTTGAGATGAGAGTCCAGAACCTTCTCGGGCTGCCAAGTTTCACTATTATTTAAACCCTCACTCTCAACAGGTATGCTAGTCGTCCAATTTCTTAAGTTTTAGAGAAATTTTGACCTTGTTAATTTGATGTTATTTATCGCTTTTATGTTAGTTGTAATTCTCCATTTTAGTTTGTAATTTCAGATTTATCAATTGCAAATTCATTTTTTGAGTTTCAACTTGTTTCATTTCCTTGTCAGTTTTAAATCTATTATCGCTTGCTTTTAGAAGCTTATTTCCTGATCATCTAAGCTCATATAAGCTTTTCATAGCTTATATGAGTTTAATTTTGCTTAAGATCGTTCTTCATTTCATTTTCTTCATAAAAGTCGCGATTAGTCAACTTTCAAAGTCAAATTAGTGATGTTTGATTTCGTTTTAAATTGTTGTTTGAATAAGTTTAATGTTTGTTTAGCCATTCCAAATCAGTTTTAGATAGAATCTCATCAGGTTTTAAGTTTTAAGTAAATTTTGGGTGCTTAAAGGAGTGTTTGGGACTGATTAAATGTTAAGGTTTTATTGGTTTTTGATACTCAAATCTTAGATACCTGTATGCTTAAGCTGTTTTTAAAAGTATCTCAATCAAGTTTTCATAAGATCAAGACTGCTTTTGTGATTTGGATTTCACTTTGACCTGTCTCATATTAGTATCTTTAAGATGCTATTCGCTTCTTCCTTTGAATATGATGGATTAACTTTGTTTGCTAAAGTAGTTTACGCTTTTGATTATCTTTTTTCGCTTTATGCATCCATTAAATAAGTTTACCTTGTTCATTGTTGAGTTAAAACCCCTTTTCTCGCTTCCACTGCTCTCAAGCACTCATCAGCTTACTCTTTTATTTGTTTCTTGTTAGCTTAATGTGGTTGTAGAGATTGCTTAGTTTTGTATTCCTTAGATAGACTCTATCTTATGTTAAGTAAGTGCAGCTCTTAGATTTCATTTAGAAGCTTATTTCGCTAGCTTATCAAGCCTCGCAAGTTGCCCCATCGCCATTTTAACTCGCATATCGCTTTGTTTTTACGTCTAGCTATCGGTCCATATCTGAACCAACTGATGATCATTAGCCCATTTGGTTGACATTAGAGCTTGTTTGTTAATTCCTAAGGTAGTTATTATCATAGATAATCAGTTTTAGCTTGCACCTTAGGAGCTTTTAGTTTGGACAACTTCAGATCTGAATCGCACTTTAGCCATATCTGTTTTTACACACTGACCCATCCTGTCCCATTTATGCCCTTTTGTTTAGATCTTTAATTTCTTCATTATAAGTCCTCATAAGCTGTAAATTTGGATATAGTATCTCTGGTTGGTTGCCTTGAGATCCACACTTTAGGTTTTCTCTTTAGCTTATAGGATAGCGGTTAACAGCGCTTAATCAAGTAGGGTCGTAGCTTTATTGTGCTTAAGTAGCAGTTTGCATCAAAGCTGAGTTAACTGTTTATTAGGTATTAGGTTTAGCTTGCATAAGTTGCCTTAGAGTAGTTTTAGTATTATCTAGCTTCTTTTATCAGTTGGTGCATTATTGTGCTTATTAGCTTATTTTAAGTAGCTTATTTCCATTTTAGTTACACTACAGCTCTTATTTCATCCACATAAGCCCATGTCTTTATATTTTTAATAGATTTAGATTATTAATTTAGAATTTTCCTGAGTTTTCCATAATTTTTTGTCACTGTTCACTATTTTTCTTTATTAAAACAGTTTTTAATCATTTTTAAATAGCCTTTAATTGCAATTAATTCAGAAAAAGTTCCAAAAAAATAATTTTTCAATTTTCCCAGTTTAAGAAAAATATAAAAAGCATAAAAAATATTTTTCCCTATTTTTCCCCTTTTATTTGGTATTTTTCACAATTTAAATTAGATTTAAATAGAATTAAATTCATAGAAAATAGGAAATTAATCAGAAAAATACAAAAATAGTTTTGAAAAGTCTTTTGTGATATTTTAGATTTTTAAAAAGTAATTCCATAATTTTCCCTCTCTTTTTCATAATTTTTAGATAATTAGTTTTATTTTTAAAGTTTATAATTAGTTTTTAATTTTAATAAAATCAAGAAAATTCCTTAAAATTAGTTTTAATTCATAAATAGTTTTCTAATATCATTTTTAGCATAAAAATAATTTTAGGTTATTTTTAGGATTTAGAATAGACGTAGTTGCATTTTATTCACGTTTCGTTTAATTCCGTATTTGCGTTTTAGTAGTTTACCTTTATTCTTAGGTTTTCCCCATAGATTTTAATCCTATATGCTTTCCTTATCCCGTAGTTTAGGAAATATCATTTTATCCCCTTCTCTTATTCAAATCACAAAAATCGGGACGTGAGTTGGAAATTCCATTCAACCCTCGTTCGGAACGATCTCGGTGCTCAAACCTAACACGTTTGAGTTACCCGTACTACACACTTCTCATTTATCATTGGTTTGTCCGAACTGTTTTAAGTTTCTTACGGTTAGTCATTCACAAGTGGCTAGCTTGTGTGAGATAACTTGACGGGTTTTGGCACTAAATCAATTTTTGGCGCCACGGGAGGGCTTGTATGCGAAGTTTCGTATTCCGTCTCGGTTCGTGTTTTGAAGATCCTTCCTCGTGAAGTTACCGTTTTGTTTTTGTACATATTACTTTTATAAAAACCAAAAAGATTTTCCTTTTCAAAGTTTATTTTCCTTTTATGATTTCTATTTTTAAAAAACCCAAAAATAATCTTCGTTTTCCTCTGAAATGTTTAATTCTTCTCTCCTTATCCTCTAATTTGTTTAATTCTCATAATGCTCGATTTCGCACCTTTGATCCCATGATCCTCGGACCACGGAGGATTTCTATCGTCCATCACTTATTGGTCGAGGAGGACCGATCGTTCCAGGAACCAAGTTTAGATTGAAAAATCGTATGGTTCGTCTTCTTCGACAACATTGCCAATTCCATGGATTTAACGACGAAAATGCAAACGAGCACTTGAACAAGTTTTTATCTATTACTCAATCCATGAAGCAACGTGGCGTTTCTCAAGATGATATTCGATTGAATCTCTTCCCCTTCTCTTTAACCCACGGTGAAACTTGCTTTTATACCCTTGAAAAACATTCAATTCATACTTGGGAAGAGATGTTCCGCAAGTTTCTTTCAAAATACTTTCCATATTCGAAAACGATGCAGCTGAGGAAAGAAATTCTTAATTTCCAAGCAATTACTCAAGGAATCCGTATTTGAAGCTTGGGAAAGATTCAAATCATTATTACAGAAATGTCCCGATCATAGAATTTTGCTTCTTGATCAAATCCTAACCTTTTATCATGGTATCACTACGATTGATCGAGACAAAATCATGTTGGCAACTGGTGGAAATCTCATGCGGAAGACACCTCAAGAAGCTTACGATTTGATCGAGAATATGACGCAACATCATTATCAGGTGATCTTTGAAGTACCTTACGATTCTACCACTATGTTGAGCGATCATTATTCCGAGAAAATTTCCGTTATGAGTGCACAAATTGACGTCTTTGGAGAGCAAGAAAGATATATCAGTCACCATTATCAACAAAGACCGAGTTATCCATCCGCCTTTTACTATTCCGACTCTGACGATAGTGATGACGATGAACCGTTTAAAGAAGAGAATGTAAAGATCGATCCGCTCATTAACGAACATTCGGATACCTTGTCAATGGGGGATGAGGAAGTCGAATGCACTCCTCTTGAGAATATTGATGACCTTGTTCCAATCCCAGGGGTATCTGAGACATTTCTCGATTCGATCTCAGAAACTTTCAAAATGACCTTCACAAATCCTTTGTTTGAATTCGATTCAGAATATACTCTCAATTTTGACAATCAAATCTTTGACGAAGAAAGTGATGAGTCCGTCACGGAGACCATGATGGAAAAGATGCAAATTCCAAGCTCACAAAGTACCGCACGAATCCCACCTCCGTTTATCTCAATTGAAGAATTCAAAGAAGTAGAGCTGTCTAATGAAAATCCGTCGGAGCCCGAGCTCCAAGATTCATATCTTGATTTACTTCTCGAGGGGTTCGCCGATGAACTCGCTCACATCGATCCTCTTCCACCGGGAAGTGAGGATGATGACTTTGCTTTTGAAGCCGATTTAAGAGAGATTGAAAGTTTGTTGAATGAAGATCCGTTAAATGAGTCAGCACAAAAGATTAATGATGATTATCTTGAGGAGTTCTCCGGTGAACTCTCTCATTTCATATCTCCTCCGGAATATGATCGTGTCTATTTTGATCTTGAGGAAGATTTTAGTTTGGGGGAAGAGCAACTCTCTCAAAAGAGTTTCGTTATTGATGACATCACCGCGCCTCTTCCTCCCGATATTTTTGTTGAAAATCACCCAATGAGCTTAAATGTTCAAAATCCAATTAAGGAATTTGCTTTTGAAGATGAAGAATGGATCCTAATTGTTATCAAAATCTTTATTCCATTTCTTCCATATAATGTGATTTCTCCTCTTCTTCACTCTTGCGGGAGTGAGGATACCATCTTTGACCCCGGTATCACCGCTTTTCCTTTCTAAGAACCGTGGGTATCTCATCGGAGTGGAACTTTCTTATGTTTCAATGTTTATCCAAACCTCTTGAACGAAAGTCCGATGGAGATTATCTTTTCCACTTGCTTCCCCAAGGATAAATGAATTCGGGGCAGGTCAAGCTAACGACTCGATAACAAAACAAGCGTTTCTATCTTCTTTCTATTTTCTAATAAGTGACGCGAAGGGGTCAGCCTCTTCGATTTCTCGTGTTTGGTTGTTTGTGATGTTGTGTTTAGGATTTTCCCGATATGAAGACTCTCGTGCTCGAAGTTTGTCCTTTCTCTACTTGAGTTTCATGATCGTTGCTGATGGAAATCCGATATCCTAATCTTATCGACTAACGTTTATCTTTGAGCATACTTAATAAACGGCTTTTAGATTTTCGTTGATACCCTTGCTTTAAACATTGAGGACAATGTTTCGTTCTAGTCTGGGGTAGGGTAATCTTCGATTTGATTTGACCGCACTTGCTTATTTTTGGTCGTGAACTCTCGCAACCCCGTTTTTCCTTAGAAAATGAAAAATTGTGCAAAAATGAGCAAAATTTAAAATTTTTTTGTAAGCTTTTGTTAAGTCTTTTTGATTGAAAAGTTTGCTAGTCTCTTAGATCAGAAGCTATAAAATGCGAATTCTAGCTCACAAGACCAAGATTTTGCAAGTTTCCCTGAGTGACTTTAAATATGCATAACTTTATTTCATTAGACGAAGCATTTGCTAAGTTAATATATGTTTTGACACCTTGTTGACTTTCTGCTGGTGAGAGTAGGAATAGAATTCTGACTTGACCGGGCGTGTTGAGCCCTAGCTTGTTCCCTTAACCATAGATAATCTAAAAATTATCGGCTAAGCATCTCCGGATCTCATTATTTGGGATTTTAAATTTGCAGAGATCGAGAAATGATAGAGTTACTTATGAGTTTAGATGCTAAGCGTGGAGTAGTTGGTTCTCTTTAGAGCCCATCGAAGGTACTTATGGTTTTTTGTTCCCACAAAATTGTTTCACCCCATATCTGTCAAATAAATAATTAGAGATGTTGAGTTTTTGGCGATAGTTAGTTCTTTATCTTCTTAAAAGAATCTTTGTTTTAAAAATTGGGTACACATCAAGGATCCGTAATAAATAATTGAGTAATCAGTGATAAGTGATAAAGTAATAAGTAAAGTTGTGAGCTGCGGTGTCGAGATCGGACCCTTGGATCTTTAGCCAGGATTGAGTGAGGTCTTAGCCTAGCCAACCGGGATCCTCATTTCATGAAGCCTATAGTCTTGGAATTACCCCGTGAAGCTCCGTGGTTCACAGCTCATATAAATAAAAGTATAAGTGTAAAAAAAAAATAAATAAATAAATTGAAAAAATGATGAAAAAATCAAAAAAAGTATAAGTGAATAAAAATTCCTTGATGTGGACCTCATTTTTACGACAATGGTTCTTGAGAGAAGGCGGATAACTAATTATCGACTTAGCTTTGTATCTTTATCGGAATAAAAGTTATCGAAACGAGAATTTGAAGAAATTCATTTCTCACAAAAATAAAAAAAATCTAGAGGAAAATAGGAAAATGGGAACAAAAGGTATTTACACAAGTAACTTCCATGGGTAGTGTTAGCATCTAGAATCATTCTTAACAATGATTTCGGTTTTACGCTTAGTTTGGGACTTGTGAAAATCAGGGACGATGTATTCTATCCGTATGGTCACTTCACGCTGTGTTTTCTACTCCGTGATCCTAACGTGTCGTTTGAAAAATGTTGGAGTTATTGATCGACATGAAAGTTCAACAAACCGTCACTCATAACCGGAATGTGCTTAATCGTAATATCTATAGGTGAATTAAAAGGTAAGCGGGGCGTTTTTAGAATTAGGGTTCTTAATCTATTTTGAGGAATCTTTGCTACTTCTTCATAGGTTTAGTAGAAAGAGATTGAAAACCTTGGTTTTAGAAGCGTGAGTTGATTGCATTGCGTGGGGACACGACAATGGTTTCGTCTGGGGTATTTTGGTATATGCTAAAACACATACCTTTTCTATATCAAAACTGACCCAAAACAACCAAGAAAGAGCCGTTTATTGCTAATATTTGTGGTTTTCTTGAGTTTGTGCATGTGCAGGTACGGATATGTAAAAACACACAAAAAGGAGCCAAATCAGATGTAAATCCGAGCACGAGAGATCAAGAGAGCTTATGCTGAGCCGGAAGGTCGGGATTGTGCATTTTGGAAGATTCTATTCTTTGAGGATGATTTTAGAAGTTACAATCAAGTTTGAAGAAATGTCAAAATTGGGCCCTCAACTTTGAGTTTTTGGTAGAAATGGCCCCTGAAGATTCAAATGTTGCAAATTCACCCTTGGATTATTTAACATTGCCAATAATGACCCTTGAAAGACATTGTCAGAATTACAGCTATGGTCCCTTGAAATTTCAGATTTTACATGTATAGTCCTTGTTTATACACCTTGGTTCATTGTAGTCCTAAATCCAAATACCTAGCCGGCCCAAAATACATGTCCCAACCCAATCCAATAAACAAAACCATAACCCGGTCAAGTAGAACCAAACAATAATAAAATAAAACCAACCCGCCCAAATCAACCCTTACCAGAGCGTGCCCAAACCTTCTACACCCATTTTCACTGTTTACCACCATCATCCCCATTTACCCCGTACACCTCCACTTTTACCCTCACTTAAGTACCCTTCTAGAACTTCCTGCCACCTTGTCAGAGGTATTTGTCACAAGATAGCCAGCGTGGCATAATGGAGCTTTCTTATTGGTGTGAACACATCACCAATCCAATCCAATGGCCAAGAGTGAATGGGATGACAAGAGGAATGATCAAGGGTTGAGATGAGAGTCCCAGAACCTTCTGAAGCCAAGCCAAGCTCAGCTATTTAAACCCTCACTCTCCACAGCTAGTTACGTCCAATTTCTTAAGTTTTAGAGAAATTTTGACCTTGTTAATTTGATGTTATTTACTGTTTTATGTTAGTTGTAATTCTCCATTTTAGTTTGTAATTTCAGATTTATCAATTGCAAATTGAGTTTTTGAGTTTCAACTTGTTTCATTTCCTTGTCAGTTTTAAATCTATTATCTGTTTCTGTTTTAGAAGCTTATTTCCTGATCATCTAAGCTCATATAAGCTTTTCATAGCTTATATGAGTTTAATTTTGCTTAAGACTGTTCTTCATTTCATTTTCTTCATAAAAGTCAGCATTAGTCAACTTTCAAAGTCAAATTAGTGATGTTTGATTTCTGTCTTTAAATTGTTGTTTGAATAAGTTTAATGTTTGTTTAGCCATTCCAAATCAGTTTTAGATAGAATCTCATCAGGTTTTAAGTTTTAAGTAAATTTGGGGTGCTTAAAGGAGCGTTTGGGACTGATTAAATGTTAAGGTTTTATTGGTTTTTGATACTCAAATCTTAGATACCTGTATGCTTAAGTTTTTTAAAAGTATCTCAATCAAGTTTTCATAAGATCAAGACTGATTTTGTGATTTGGATTTCACTTTGATCTGTCTCATATTAGTATCTTTAAGACTGCTATTCTGCTCTTCCTTTGAATATGATGGATTAACTTTTGTTTGCTAGAGTAGTTTACAGTTTTGATTATCTGTTTTTCAGTTTATGCATCCATTAAATAAGTTTACCTTGTTCATTGTTGAGTTCAAAACCCCTTTTCTCGCTCCAATCGCTCTCGCACCATCAGTTTCTACTCTTTTATTTGTTTCTTGTTAGCTTAATGTGGTTGTAGAGATTGCTTAGTTTTGTATTCCTTAGATAGACGCTATCTTAGGTTAAGTAAGTGCAGCTCTTAGATTTCATTTAGAAGCTTATTTCGCTTAGCTTATCAAGCCCGCAAGTTGCCCCATCGACCATTTTAACTGCATATCAGGTTTGTTTTCTCGCTCAATCGTCCATATCGGTGAACCAACTGATGATCATTAGCCCATTTGGTTGACATTAGAGCTTGTTTGTTAATTCCTAAGGTAGTTATTATCATAGATAATCAGTTTTAGCTTGCACCTTAGGAGCTTTTAGTTTGGACAACTCAGATCTGCAACTGCACTTTAGCCATATCTGTTTTACACTACCATCTGTCCCATTTATGCCCTTTTGTTTAGATCTTTAATTTCTTCATTATAAGTCCTCATAAGTGTAGAATTTAGATATAGTATCTCTGGTTGGTTGCCTTGAGATCCACACTTTAGGTTTTCTCTTTAGCTTATAGGATAAGCAGTTGCAAGCTAATCGGTAGGGTCAGTAGCTTATTGTGCTAAAGTAGCAGTTTGAATCAAAGCTGAGTTAACTGCTTATTAGGTATTAGGTTTAGCTTGCATAAGTTGCCTTAGAGTAGTTTTAGTATTATCTAGCTTCTTTTATCAGTTGGTGCATTATTGTGCTTATTAGCTTATTTTAAGTAAAACTTATTTCCATTTCAGGTTACACTAGACTCTTATTTCATCCACATAAGCCCATTTCTTTATATTTTTAATAGATTTAGATTATTAATTTAGAATTTTCCTGAGTTTTTCATAATTTTTGGTCACTGTTCACTATTTTTCTTTATTAAAACAGTTTTTAATCATTTTTAAATAGCTTTAATTGCAATTAATTCAGAAAAAGTTCCAAAAATTAATTTTTCAATTTTCCCAGTTTAAGAAAAATATAAAAAGTATAAAAAATATTTTTCCCTATTTTTCCCCTTTTATTTGGTATTTTTCACAATTTAAATTAGATTTAAATAGAATTAAATTCATAGAAAATAGGAAATTAATCAAAAAATACAAAATAGTTTTGAAAAGTCTTTTGTGATATTTTAGATTTTTAAAAAGTAATTCCATAATTTTCCCTCTCTTTTTCATAATTTTTAGATAATTAGTTTTATTTTTAAAGTTTATAATTAGTTTTTAATTTTAATAAAATCAAGAAAATTCCTTAAAATTAGTTTTAATTCATAAATAGTTTTCTAATATCATTTTTAGCATAAAAATAATTTTAGATTATTTTTAGGATTTAGAATAGACGTAGTTGCATTTTATTCACGTTTCGTTTAATTCCGTATTTGCGTTTTAGTAGTTTACCTTTATTCTTAGGTTTTCCCAATAGATTTTAATCCTATATGCTTTCCTTATCCCGTAGTTTAGAAAATATCATTTTATCCCCTTCTCTTATTCAAATCACAAAAATCGGGACGTGAGTTGGAAATTCCACTCAACCCTCGTTCGGAACGATCTCGATGCTCAAACCTAACACGTTTGAGTTACCCGTACTACACACTTCTCATCTATCATTGGTTTGTCCGAACTGTTTTAAGTTTCTTACGGTTAGTCATTCACAAGTGGCTAGCTTGTGTGAGATAACTTGACGGGTTTTGGCACTAAATCAGTATGAAACGCATTTCTTCCCTAACTTCTATTGCAATTTCCCTAGTGGATTGGCAATGTTCACAATGTAAATGATGTGGGTAATGAGTGCGGAATTTTTCCGGGTTGTTTTGATTTGAGTTATGCGGAAGTTGTGGTGGAAAAATAGGAAAATATGGATCAATATCCGGAATGTTAGTAAATGGTGGTGGAAAAGTACCTAGATGTTCTTGTAATGTGATGGGAGCTAATGGTGGTGATGTTTCAAGATCTTGAAAGATAGTATTTGGAGATGTGGGTGGTGTTGAAAAGACTATTTCTTTTTGTTTAGGTTGGTTAGATCTTGTTGGAGTCTTAAGGAGTTCCAAAAGAGTGACTTTAGGTGGTGATGAAGTTGGTGTACTTGTTGGTGATGAGGGAGGTGCTATAATGGAAGCATCTTGTGGTGAGTCATTTGTTGAGGATGAATCATTGGAGGTTGGTTTTGCTAAACAACAAGATCGGATACTAATCCGTGCGGATATCCTAGCATTTGATTGTGGTATTTTGGATGGTGGAAGTACAAAGGTTTGGATATCTTGATTGTTTGTACTAGATGATTCTCCTAAAGGGTTTTTGGATGACATGATGAAGTGTGTTTGTGAGTAGGAGATGGAGTATGCAAGCATTTTGGGAGTTCTATATATAGAAAAACAAAGCATTGTAATGAATGCTTGACCCAAAATGTGGATTAAAATCTAATGATTAGATATGAATTCAAGGCATGTGATCATGAGAACACAAGCATTAAAGAGCATACTCCAAAAATGAAACAAATGTGGATTTTTCATCCAAAGTGAAAAAATAGAAGTTGAAAACAGCTTATGTTTCACGGATCCCACGGATCCTTCCTTGAGGATCCGTCCAGCATGAAGGCTGGGATCCGTGGGTCTGGTGATTCGAGGCAGACAAAAATTTTCCTTTTTTGGAAACATTTTTGCCTAGTGTGTGCCTATATGCAAACTATTTGGAGTTTCGGTTATCTCGACCCCTAAAAGAAATAGAAAATAAACTAGAAGTATAAAACCATCCTATTGAGATAACCCGAAAACACATATTTAGTACATGAGTACGTAATTTTGTGTTATCAATGCTCCTAATTCATTGTTGCTTAAATGAATGTACCCGAAAACACATATTAGTTATGTGTCCCCTTTAGCATTCAAAAGACATGAGATGCAATGAAAACGGGTTTTTACTTTGTATTAATAATGAAAAAGCGATTTGTCCTAGACGTGAGAAATTGCTTTTGTGAAATTGATACGGGAAGGTATCATTTTTTTTTAAACATTGTGAAAATAGGCTTTCTTTGAAAATGAAAAAAAATAAGAAAACTATAAGTGCAAAAACTCATCTTGGGTTTTGAAAATTCCCGTATTGTTTGTGAGTTGTGTGTGAAATAGAAATCCTAGACTCAGAAAGAAGAAGGCTAGTGTTTACATACCTTGTAGAGTCAATTAAGTTACGACGTTTGTTCCATTAGACCAAGACCAAGACGAAGTAGGTTGAATTGTTCCTGCTTCAACGGTTTGGTGAGGACGTCGGCTATGTTGTCTTCGGATGCTACCTTCTCAATAGAGATGTTCCCCTTTTGAACATTGTCTCTTAGGAAGTGATGACGAATCTCTATATGCTTTGTGCGAGAATGCAATACCGGATTCTTGCTTAAGTCGATTACACCTTTGTTGTCACATAGGATGGCTATGTCGCTTAGATGGATGTCGTAGTCTACTAACGCTTGTTTCATCCATAGTGCTTGTTGGCATGCTTTGCCGGCGGAGACGACTCGGCTTCGGTTGTTGATATTGCAAGTGCCGTTTGTTTCTTAGAAAACCATGATGTTAAACAACATCCCATAAAAGTACATACCCCACTTGTACTTTTTCTATCAACGTAATCACCTGCATGGTCAGAATCTGCATATACAATTGTTTCTACTCCCGTGCCCTTAGGATACCATAATCCTAATTGTGTTGTACCCTTAATATATCTAAATATCTTTTTTACGGCTTCTAGGTGTGATATTTTAGGGTCTTCTTGAAACCTAGCACATAAGCAAACACTAAACATGATATCCGGCCTACTTGCCGTGAGGTAGAGAAGGCTACCTATCATGCCACGATATTTAGTATTATCTACGGATTCTCCGTCTTCATCTTTTGTGAGTTTGGTGTCGGATGACATTGGAGTCCTAATTGGTTTTGACTCTTCTAGACCGAATTTCTTTAACATCTCCTTGATGTATTTAGATTGATTGAAGAAGATACCATCTTCTACTTGTTTTATTTGTAGACCAAGAAAGAAACTAAGTTCTCCCATCATACTCATCTCGAACTCGTCATGCATGATTTTAGAGAAATCATCACACATGTCTTGACAAGTGGATCGGAATATAATATCATCTACATATATTTGTACTATGATTATATGTGACTCTCTTTTCTTAGTAAAAGTGTGTTGTCAACTAACCCCATGGTGTAGTTGTGTTTAACTAGAAATGACTTGAGTCTATCATACCAAGCTTTTGGAGCTTGTTTAAGACCATAAAGGGCTTTCTTTAATTTATACACATGTTTGGGTTTTTCAAAATCAATGAAGCCCGGAGGTTGAGCTACATATACTTCTTCATTTATGAAACCATTTAGAAAAGCGCTTTTGACATCCATTTGATAAAGCTTTAGATCATTAGCACAAGCATACGCAAGAAGTATTCTTATAGACTCTAATCTAGCCACGGGGCGTAGGTCTCATCAAAGTCTATTCCCTCTTGTTGGTTATACCCTTGAGCAACGAGTCTAGCCTTGTTCCTAGACACTACTCCGTTTGCATCTAATTTGTTTTTATAAACCCATTTGGTTCCTATTATGGTTTGATTACTAGGTGGAGGGACAAGTGTCCAAACATCATTAGAAACAAATTGATTTAGTTCTTCTTGCATAGCCATTACCCAACTTTCATCTTTTATGGCTTCTTGTGTATTCTTAGGTTCTAAGGTTGAAACGAAACAAAACAAGCTACTTTGGTTTTGAACTTGAGACCTTAATGTTCGTTCGTTTAGTTTTCCTATGACTTTATCTACGGGTGATCTTTGGACTCTTTAATGTTTATTATTTCATCACTTAGAGGTTCTTCTTCTTCACTTATCTTTTTCTTTATTACTATGGCTTCACTTTCTATAATCTCGTCATCGACAAGAGGTGGAGAGGGTTTGGGTGGACTTTCATCAAATTTTATATTTAATGACTCTTCTACCTTCATTGTTTCTTTGTTTAATATGACGTAAGCTTTGCTATTTGGCGAATAACCTAAAAAGATACCTTCGGTTGATTTAGGATCAAATTTTGTAAGGTAATCTTTAGTGTTAAGAATAAAACATTTACTACCAAAGACTCTAAAGTGATTTAACGTAGGCTTTTTGCCTCGAAGTAACTCATATAGAGTTTTTCCTAAGATTGGTCTAATCAAGACTCGATTGAGTATATACGTTGAAGTATCAACGGCATTACACCAAAACTTTTGAGGTATGGATTGTTCATTAAGCATGGTTCGACTCATTTCTTGTAGAGTTCTATTCTTTCTTTCTACTACCCCATTCTATTGTGGAGTGCGTGGAGCCGAGAAGTTGTGAGTAATACCATTAGCGTCACAAAAAGCTCCGAATTGCACTTCATTATCGAATTCCCTACCATGATCCGTCCTAATAGACACTATGGGACTTCCTAGTTGTCTTTGGATCTTTTTGCTTAATATTTCAAAATAGTTAAAGGTTTCCGTTTTGTTCTTTAAAATTTTGTCCATGTATACCTAGAGTAGTCATCCACTATTACCAAAGTGTAGTAGTTGCCTCCATAACTTTGGATAGCGGATGGACCAAATAAATCCATATGTAGTAATTCTAGACACCTAGTTGTGGACACCATGTTTTTAGCTTTATGACTCGAATGAGCTTGTTTTCCTACATTACAAGCATCACAAAAATGATGTTCATATTTTAACTTAGGTAGATCTCTTACTAGATCTTTGGATGATAGCGATTGAAGAAGTCGCATGTTGGCGTGACCCAATCTTCGATGCCATAAGGTCAAAGTATCATCCATAGAGGTAAGACATAGTTTGTCTTTAGGTTCATTACCGATTTTAATGACATAGACTCCATGTTTCCTAATTCCTCTTCCTATGGTTATGCCATTTTTAAGTATCTTACTACCGGTTTCGGTAAAAAGTACATTGCACTTTTTATCACATATTTGTCCTATACTTAAGAGATTAAAGTTTAGGTTTTCTACGTGACACACATCGTTAATGGTTAGAGATTTGTTAGAAATCGTACCTTTACCGATGATTCTACTTTTGCTATTTCCAAACACCACATTACCTCCATTAATGGATTCATATGTGGAGAATAGATCTCTATTGCCGGTCATGTGCCTCGTGCACCCGCTATCCTTGACCCATTCATCGGGGTCTAGGTCGACCTTTAAGCACACCTAACACAATAATAAACTCAAAAGTTTGGTCCCCATTTGTTCATGGGTCCATTAGTGTTAAACATTCCATTCATGTTAGACATGTATGGATAAGATGAGTATGCATTCCATGGAGCAAAGTTTTGAAAAGAAAAACCGTTATGCATGTTTTGATTCCATCCCATTTGATGGTTACTTTTTGGGTAAACATTATTAGGTCTCCTAAATGAGTTAGGTTTTGAGAAAGATGAAGCTTTGTTTCTTGCAAAAGTAGGATTATATTTTGGAGGTGGTTGTCTAGTGGTGACATGATTTGGTTTCTTCCTATTAACTATGACAAACTCAGTTCTAGATGAAGAAGCTACATTATTGCTAATGTTTGCTACAGCAGATCCACGGATCCCTTTTTCTACACTAGCGGGTTCCCTTTTTAGGGGATCCGTGGGATCCGCCACAACATGGGTTGGTTTTTCTAGTTCTTAAACAAATTTTGTTTCTTTACTTTCACTAGTTGATGGATCAAGTTGTTGACTACCTAGACCCTTTTGATTGTTACCGTTTTAACGCTATCGAGTATTGTATCTAAAGTGTTCGTACTCATTCTAGCAATTTTAGAATCTAAGTGATCCACTAGTGTTTGAAGTTGAACGCAAAGTTCACATTCACCACTTGCTATTTTACCTTTCTCTAAACGTTTTAGTTTTGCTTTTAATTCTATGACTTCTTTATCTAAACGTTAATTTTGACTCTTTAAAAGCTTGTTTTGTTAACTAGTTTTAAGCTAATATTGCATAGTTTATCATATTCATTATGCAATGAGTCGTCATCAAGTGATGAGCTACTATAGTATTCTAGACATACCTCGTCATTTGCCATAAGACAAATTTCTTCATCCTCCTCGTCGCTCATTCCCCACGTGCCACTCACGAACGCCTTTTGATCATCCCGTTTGGGACACTTACTAATAAAGTGGTTTGGGTCCCCACATTTAAAGCAAGTACGATCATCCTTTGGCTTCTCTTCCTCTTTGCTTTTCAGAAAGCCTTTCTTATCGTCATACGGTTGTTTGACGTATCTACCCTTTCTTCTAAAGAACTTTTAAAGTCCCTTACCGCCATAGCGTACTCTTCGTCGTCACTACTCGAAGATGAGTTCTCCTCATCGCTCGAAGCCTTTTTGGCTTTAAGGGCAAGAGATTTGTGTTTCTCTTTCACCTTTGAGGCTTCGGAATCTTTAGCAAGGACAAGCTCGTAGACTTTTAGGTTGCCTATGAGTTCATCGAGGGTGAGGATTGTCAAATCTTTTGACTCTTGATTGCCGTCACCTCGGATCTCCACTTCGATGGAAGTGCCCTTAGATATCTCCTAACATGGTTATGGCTAGAAAAAGATTCATCAAGTGCTTGTAAAGATGTAATAATAGTATTAAAGTTAGCAAATGAATGATCTATAGTTTCCTCATCCGATATTGAAAATTGTTCATATTGTTGAACAAATAAATCAATTTTATTATTTTAACTTGTTGGTTGCCTTGATGAGTTACAACTAAAGAATTCCAAATTTCTTTAGAGGTTTTAAGCATAGAAATTCTTTCAATTTCCTTTTTGGGTAAAGCATTATATAAAACCATTTTTGCTTCACTATTTTTAGAAAGCTTTTTCTTCATTTCATCATTTAGTTTATCATGAGGTATGTGAACTAAATTTCCTTTATCATCATTTGAGGTAGCCTCAAAATCACCTTCAACAATAATGTACCAAAGATCAATATCTTTAGACTTCACATATGTTTCGAATATATTTTTCCAATATATAAAACCATTAGTTTCAAGTAGTGGTGGTCGTTGCATAGATTGCCCTTCCTTATAATTTTTAGAACCCATAGTGATCGAAAAGTTTTTAAAATACAATTTTATTTTAAAACTTTTATAAACTTAGCTCTTGATACCAATTGTGGAAAACTAGAAGGAGGGGTTGAATAGTTTTGCCGATTTAAAGTTGATTTCAAAAACTTTAGATCCGATATTATGTGAGATCGTATGGATGTTGAGAACGTGTAGATCTAATGATAATGCAAGCAAATAAATAAAGTTAAGGGATAGAAATGACACAACCGATTTATAGTGGTTCGGCTACAAGGTCACCTTCCTTGCCCTACTCCACTCCCCGAGTCACCTACTCGAGAGTTCAAGCACTATGTCAACAAACTCCTTCACTTGGCGGAGAAGCCTTCACAACGTTGCTTACACTTTTTCCGGTACAAAGCTAGATACCGAGTCCGTAGCACGGTGGACCAAACCAACACAACTATTACACAACAAATATGTGAAATATCAAATACAAGATCTTCTCTGAGAAATCTTGCGGAGTTACAAATCAATCAAGGACCCCTTGCTTGGATGACTTGTAGAATGCTCGTGATCTCGCCTTAGAGAAAGGACCTATATGAGAATCACAAATAGAAAGAAAGAAGAACAACTCTCTAGATCAAGTGATCTATATGTTAGAAAAGAATGAGAGTGTATGAGAGATTTAGTAAGAAGAGGGGTGAGTTAGAATGAAGAAATGACTCTCTATTTATAGGCAAATTTCTTCTCTGTTCCACGGATCCCACGAATCCCTTCCACTTGGGATCCGTCTAGTGTAATCCTAGGGATCCGTGGTACGCTCCTCTTTGCCCATGGGTTTTTTGGTTATGGGTCATGGGTTATGGGTTTGTCCATGGGTTTTCTTTAGATTCAATGTATCTAAGTATACATTGTATCAAGTCTTCATTGGTATGGGTTAAGATCCATGGGTTATGGTCAATGGGTTATGGTTTTTACCCATCCTAATACACTATTACAACGAATGCTTAATTATTACATTTTTGTATTTAAATGGCTATATGTAAATGCTTTACAAAAATAACATGTATCATTATAATTATACTTAAGATAACATTACATTTGTTATCAACAAAACACAAAGAGATCGCAAAATATTAATAAACGTTTTTACGGTTTATTTGTATTATCATACCTAATTCTCTATAACCTTGGCTCTGAATACCAATCTGTAACACCCCCAAAATTTCACAGCGGAAGCGTTCAGGTCATGAGGTGCTACTAAATTAATATACACAACGCAAGGTAATAAAGAATGGAAATTCTATTCCATTTTCAAAATATAGATTAATTTAAGAAATAGTTTTACATCATTGTTTCAAAGTGTGGAAGTCAAGCCCATAAAAATACATGTTGTCCCATTAAAAGTTGTATTAGATTTGTTTGAAAACACTTCGGATGCCAGTCTTCAACGAATACCTTTGCCATTGCCCACGCCAATAAGTAATCCTGAGAAAAACATGCTAAAATGTCAACACAAAGGTTGATGAGTTCATAGGTTTAAGTTAAAACATTCAAGTTGGACCCTAGTTGTACATATAAGCATCTCCGTGAATGACACTATATGCAAAAAGGCTATTACGCTAGTACCAAGTTCATGTGACCGAAACTACGACAGTGTGCATGCATCTAGAATCATGATAAATAAAAGCCCAAAAGTGCATTTCCAGACACCTCGTGAATCGACACGATATCGCGCCGACGTTTGCCTATCCGGTCAAACTCGAATGGGGGTGCCATCCCCAATAGATCTATTCATAACAATCGCGCCTCCCCAAAGGGAACTAACGGTAGCATAGTTGGGATTCAAGGTTGTTTAACGTAATAGTGTTTTCAGTTTCAGGTCCGAAAAGGGTTTTGCATGTTTCTCACCCCATAGTTTTATAAAGCAAGTAATAAAAGTAAAAGTGGGGCTATAAACTCACCTTAGCAGTGGTGAATAAGCACAAAGAGATCAAGTAACAAGTAGCTCAAATATGCAACCTAGGTTAGTACGACAACTTAGTCTTTATTAATGTTTAAGACTCGTTCAAGTTTAATGAGACTTTATAAATTTTAAATGTCGTTGTTGTTGTTATTACGACGTTAGGTTTTAAAATTGTCATTTTCAAAATAATGTGTATATTTTGACTAATAGATCTTGTTTTGAAAAACTATCTTGAAAGTATATATTTCGGCTAGAAATAGGTTACATATAGTGTTTAAACGAAACTCTACAGAAAAATATAATGTTTGGTCGATAAAGAAAGTTTGGCTTAATAATGTTATAAGTAAAGTACATATTTGTTTACCAAATTCATATATGTTTTTATAATAAAATAAGTCCTATTTAAAATGTATGTACAAAACTCATTTTTTTGCTAACCTTATAATTTAGTAATTCAATAATCTCTATTTACAAAAAAAATAATAAAATAAAACAACTTAAACTAATAATATAGTCATTACCTAAATAGCTTATATAACTGTTTATCAAAGTTGAGGGACTTCTTTCGCCAATTATGTAAAGTTGAGGGATACATTTTGTAAATTAATTCACATTACAACATTTTGTAACGCATGAGTACGTACAGATACATAGGGGTGAGCATGGTTCGGTTTGGCTCGGTTTTTGTATAAAACCGAAACCGAACCGACAAATTTCGGTTTTTGATTTTTAGAAACCATTCGGTTTCGGTTTTTTGTCGGTTTGGTTTTTCGGTTGTCGGTTTTTTTCGGTTTGGTTTTTCGGTTTCTATACGATTTATCGAGCTTTGCTTTTTCAAAGTAGATTTGACATATATCATAAAATAGAACCATATCTTAAACCGGTACTGGTACAACGGTACTAAAACGGGTAAAGAACCATCTTAAATCAAATGCCAACATTCTCAAAGTTGCCTTCAAGTTCTAAGGTTTTGTTAGAGCTTGAAAGGTACACTGAAACAATTGAAGGGTGTGTAAACGAAAAAAGAATGATGTTGGAACAAGTTCTTCAATCTTTTGATGTAATTGCACCATCTTCAACAGGAACAACCATTAACATTCAAACTTAATGTGTTCTTGTGACATTTTTGTACCCATTTTTTTGTTTTTACCTTAAAGCACATTTGTGTTATGTATATTGTTATGAAATAAATATTAGTAGAGTTCACACATTTGAAATGCATCATTGACAACGGTAATGTAAAAGGAAGATATCAAGATAAAGTACTTATATTATTTATGAACAACAAGGCAAGATATATTATTTTGACTTTAAATGTCTGTTCGGTTTTTATTGGTCGGTTTTTAAAGCTAAAACCAAACCAGACCAAAACTTCGGTTTTTTCAAAATATAAAAACCGAACCGTCGGTTTTTCAATCGGTTTCCGTTTTTTTGGTTTCGGTTCTTCGATTTTTTTCGGTTTAGGTTCGGTTTTTCGGTTTCTTGCACACCCCTACAGATACATGTCCATTCCTTTTTCTTTATTTAATATTTATTATTTAAACTAAATATATGTTCATCTTCTATAATGCAAATCGTAGGGTAAATCACTTAACCCATTTCCATTCGAATACTGGTTTAGCTAGTGAAGTCTCTACCAAAAATATATTAAAGGACATGGAACCAAGTTTTACCTTAATACCGTTACAAGACGAGAATGAAGCTCGGGTGTCGACAAAGATGAAGGGGATCGTCGGAGAATGATGAAACACGACTGTTGGGTTCATTTGCATAAAAATAAATTGAAACTCGATTAATACGGTATACAAAACACATGGAGGAGAAAAACGGGGGTTAAGAAACACATTTTTACCTCGTCGGAAAGCCGTACAAAACTCGCCGAATCTCCCCGGAAGAAGCAATAAAAAAATGAAGTCAGTATGTTTTCACGTGTGTGAGAAGACACGAGGAACACAAGGAAATGGTTATAATGAAATTTAACATTGGACGTAGCCTTACCTTATTGTAAACCACTTAGTCGGAAGATAAGAATGGTTAACCAAGATGAAAGAGAACAAAATTTAGCTTGACTTCCCTTGCACCTCATTAGGCCAATCATTGGCCAAATGATTGGTGTGTTTTTTTTTTTTTTTGTGTGTATAATTTTATTTGTGTAATGTATATATATATATAGTGTTTTTATTTGTAGAGTATATATAGTATGTATTTATTTGTGTAGTGTTTTTTACGTTAAAATATTAGATATTAAAATATTAAACAAGTACAACAACAAATGTATTCAATATTACAACGAAATCTACTCTACATGAAGATTATTAATGTCATCTATAAGCTCGTAGAGTATTCCACTCGGCTGACATGCGTGATCAACTGGATTTCTTGCCAATTCCAGTGATGCCTCCAACGCCTTTATTTTTGCCTGCAACAAATTGTTTTCAACCAATAGCATGTTGATCGTTGTATCTTTAGTTTCATAGCTTTGAGCACTGCGTTGATGAAGAGGCTTCACCAAAGTACTTTTGTTGAAATATTTCCTTCCACATGAAGTATCGACACCCATAGTCTTTAGTCCCCGACTGTTACATGACGAAAAAATTATAAGAAATGTATTCTAAACAAACAAGTTATTGATATATTTACGCAAATAATCAAACGTTTAATTATTTACCTTTGAGAGAGGACATGCATAATACTGCACCACAAGTTTTGGGCTTGTGGATGTTCTTTCAATTATTAATCCACGTTGACAACGACACAAGTAAGGATTTTGTTGTTGCATCTGGCCAAAAGAATTTGTATAATTATTCACAACATAAATTAGTAATATCATGGTTCACAAAATTAGAAGCTTCAAATACATAAATAACCAATCTTGTTATAGATTAATAGTTGATACATGGTTCACAAAATTACAATATAACTAAAAACTAAGATCAATCATTCCCGAAAGTAGTCGCTCCAATGATGCTGCCATCCGTCCCCACACGAGACTCTAACTCAAAATGCGTCTCCTCAATCCGTCAATCTCGCCAGATCGCCAACGCGAGACGGCTACCGTATCAAAAGATGAGGAAGAACCGGAGGACGGTGTATAAAATTGTCCTCATCTGCAGCTGGAGATATAGCTGGAGAGGGATGCACATAAGATTGTGAAGAAAGCACATAATCTGGACTCTCAACAAAAGATGACGAGTCGTTTGCTATAAATCAGTAATCGTCTATACATGTTCTGTCGTTGAGCAAACACATGTTCCCATGGCGCGGCCTCGGCATTTCTAAAATGTCTCCATTGTGGTGATTATACGGGAGTGGTGAGTCTTCATCAAGAAACGCAAGAACGAAGTGAGCATATTCGTTGTTCCCCACACGAAGAATCACAACCGGAGACAATATTTCACTGAATCGGAGAACCTCTCACGAAGACACAAAAGAGATTGTGAATTGGTTATACATACAATAGGACGGTTACGAGATGTAGCAATAACCACTCCCATTTCTGGCATAGCATAGTCCTTCGTTTAAGTCTGGGACGTTAGAAGGCCCTCCCACATAAGAACTGTGTCTCGCAGGTTCTTCATTGAAGTCCGACTTTTAGGTTTTGTGTAGCTTCGGTGCCTTGTGGGGGTTCTTCGTTCAAATCCGGATCTTTGTTTAGACTTGATTTGTTGTCCTTTGCGCTCGGACGTCCCACGATTATCGTCTTTAACAAGAAGTTGTTGGTCGATTACGCATTCAGAGCGTATATACCTGAGCCTGTTTAACATATTTTTTGACAAACGACGATGCTTTGCTAAAACACCTTGGAATTTTTGCCATCTTGACAAGAAAAATATTCAGCTCTTCGCCCTTGAGGCTCTTGAGGATGTTCGGGCTCTTCAGCTCTTGAGTATTTCGGACAACGAGCCGTGGAACTCTTGAGTACTAGTCTGCTGGTTCAAGTTCATCTTCTAAATCTTCACGTGCAGACGTCCCATATCTAGAACACAACAATTCGATAGAGTACTTATAGCCCCTATCTGTTTTAGTTCTTCCTTTAACAATAAGAAAACCAATCGATTCAGCAGTAGATTTCACCCAATCAATTAAAGCATCTTCATTACCGAACACCTAAAAAATAAAAAACACAAAAACTTTTACAACTTTTATTTTTAACAAACTTTTATGAAAAATACAACTTTATTTATTGTTACATTTTTTTATATTAGTTTTATTTTTATTGTTACTTTTATTTTTTTTAACAAACCTTACACAAATAACTTTACAAATTTACGTTTACTTTTTTTTAACAAACCTTACATAAATTTATAAACCTTACGCAAATTTACGTTTACTTTTGAAATAATTTTTTTTAACTACTTTACAAATAACTTTTTTTTTTACATTTTCTTTACAAATACTTTTTTTAACTACTATACAAACCTTACATAACTTTTTTTTTTTACATTTAAAAATACTTTAAAAAAAAAAATAATAAATAAATAATACAAAACCGCTTTTGGGTATACCGTGTGCGCCCCCCGTTTCTTTTACCCAATCTTTTGTACTCTCTTTTGTACTCACTCACCCCACTTTGACTAATACCCTCACTCATAATTATCTCTCACACTCTCTCACTCAATAATGGTAACTTTTCTCTCACTCTCTCACTAAACCGGCGACATTAAAACTTTCCGGCCACGCACCACCGGAAATTTTCACCTCATATACCAAATGATAGATCGTGAAAAGGTGATCATTTTAACATAGGGCACGCGCGGTATTTTCACCGACGGCCCTACATCTAAAGTTTTAGATTCGTGATGGTTCGCTTTTGGTTGTATTTTTGGGGTTTGGTGAGTGTGAAGGCAATGGTCGTGGGTTTATAAACTTGATAAAAGGTTGATTAATTTTTTTTCAACTTTTGGTTCATAAAGTTGATACCGTGGGTTTATAAATTTGATTAAAGGTTGATTAATTCATTTGTTGAATCGTGGGTTTATAAATTTGGGTTTATAAACCTTTTATGATCCAAAAGTTGAAAAAAAGTTGTTAAATGTTGTACTTGTTTAATTTTTTTTATGAACCGTGGGTTTATAAATTTGGGTTTATAAACCTTTTATGAACCAAAAGTTGAAAAATGTTGTATTTGTTTAATTTATTTTTATGAATCGTGGGTTTATAATTTTGGGTTTATAAACCTTTTATGAACCAAAAGTTGAAAAAAAATTGAAAAATGTTGTACTTGTTTAATTTTTTTTTATGAACCGTGGGTTTATAAACTTGATTAAAGGTTGATTAAATATTTTTTTTTTTAAATGTTGTACTTGTTTATAAAAAATGTTGATACCGTGGGTTTATAAACTTGATAAAAGGTTGATTAATTTTTTTTCAACTTTTGGTTCATAAAGTTGATACCGTGGGTTTATAAACTTGATTATAATTTTTTTTTAAATGTTGTACTTGTTTATAAAAATGTTTATACCGTGGGTTTATAAACTTGATTAAAGGTTGATTAATTTTTTTTTAAAAATAAAATGTTGTACTTGTTTATAAAAATGTTGATACAAAGGGTTTATAAACTTGATTAAAGGTTGATTAATTTTTTTTCAACTTTTGGTTCATAAAGTTTTCGTGTTCATAATGGTGATGATGATGATGAAAAAAAACCGAATGGACGGTAAAGTGAGATCAAATCTCACTTTGCAACCTTCGGGTTTGAGCCTAAAAATTTTCCGAGGCGATGTTGATTTTTGAGCCTAAAATTTTTCCGAGGCGATGATGAAAACCGAATGGACGGCAAAGTGAGATAAAATCTCACTTTTGCAACCTTCGAACCGGCCTCAAAAAATTTCGACTACGTTTTTTTTTTAAGTTTTAAAACTGATTCATTAAAAAAAAAAAACTTGTAAAAAACTTAATACTTTACAAAAACTTGTAAAAAAAAATAAAAGAGTAAAAGTAAAAAAGGTATATTTATTACTTTCTGTTAAGTTATGTCATATCTGGTCCCAATGATTGGAAGGAGAGAGAATTTTCTAACACCCCCTCAAATTTTAGTAGGGGGTGCAACCATAGTAGGACCCATAAACAAAAGAGAGGGGGCGGCGTATTATAGAGATAGGGTAGAGTAGATATTATTTTATTATTAGTTTTATTTTTATTTTTTTTATAACAACACTTTTATTAAAAACTCATAGGATTACAATAAATTAGTGGGGAGCCGAGAAACCAACTGGGCCCCCACACCTCTAGCAATGGTAAAACCAATCCTATTAAAAATATGAACTGCCTGACGCAGCACCAATGTCTTGAGTTAGAGAGAATCGTGAATCGCGCTTAAGTAAGGAATCTGCATCCTTCAATTATTATTAATAAATGTATTACGTGTACCCCGTATTGTATAATTTGTTCCGTACAAGATAACGTTTATTTACGTAGAATATTTTTCGGGTATCCGTATTTTATAAATTTTATATTTTTGGAAACGTTTTGACGAGTGAAATATTATGGTATTATTATTATCTTGACATTAGAAAATAAATTTCGTGCTAATTTTATTATGGTGTCGGTACGCGTGTGTTGTCGGTCTCCAAAAACGTACTTCTCCGGTGTCCGCAAAACATAAAAATTATATTTTTGGAAGCGTCTTCGAAATATTGTTATAAAAATACTGTCGTCGGTTTTGCTAGTTTACTTTTATATTTTAACTGTAACTGGTCGCGATTATAGATTGAAAAGAAAAGAAAAAAAAAGAAAAAAAAAATATAGACGAGAAAAATTAGTAGGGAAATTTACGAGTTGTTATATCCATAAAGATAATCAATTTTGGAAATTTGGTTTATTTTAATAGTTAGACTAGAGAATGAAGATAAGTTTTTTCAAAGAGATGGAAAACTCTAGTGGTTTAAATCTCTGTGTAGAAATCATATGGATAAAGTTGTACACATATTTAATGCATGTTTTATGACAAGATTATTAATTATACTTAAGCAATTAATTATGATTGAATATTCTTTCCTAGACACATTAAATATATAAAGAGGATAATTGTCATACTTGTTTTCATTAATATGAAATATGACAATGGAATATCAAAACTCTTTCTTGAGAAATTACTTTAGCGAGGAGGGTAAGTAATTGAAAGGTTTTTTGAGTTCATATAATCTTTGGAAGTGTACGAAGTGCAAATAATTCATGAATGGATAAATGCATGCATCTATGAAATTATTCTTATGTTTAATTATTAAATCCTAGTTTTGATTTATAATTGAAATAAGATAAATTTTAAGTATTCCTGAAAGCTAGTGGGAGTATTATGTTAAGGTTTTAAATCTTATATGTTGTATAACATATAGGAAGTAACATTCCTTGTAAGTTAAATGTTAAGTCTTAGATTGGAATGAAACTTCACTTATAAGATTTAAAACTTAAAACATACAATCTTAGAATATGTGTTTATTGTTAATAAATATGTGCGGTAAAATAAATTATTCTAATTAAACATGATATATCATTTGGGAAATGGATACATATCTTTTGATAAGATAGAACATGAATGAAATCTAAGTTTGACCTCTAGATTCATCATGTACATCATGTAGTATATTCAAATTGGTGTATCATTCTTGAATGATAGATGGTTTGACAACATTGATATCTAACTAATAGTTATTAGATAACTTGTGTAATGAATATTCTAATAGAATTACATCCTCAGCCTGGAATTGCTCCTAGATTCTATGGATGAACAATATGTCAATTGTTGTGCAAATTGTCATCAACTACAAACTTGAAAGTTTGGAAGACATCAAACATTACACAATAAGATATTAAAGTTTTCGGAGTTTTAATGAGCATATTGTTGTTTGTATACAATGATGTTGGTTTAATTGAGATGACACTCAATACTAGTCATGGTAGGATTTCATCCTTGTTAATGGCCATGTGAACTAGTTGTGCTACTAAGAGCGCAGTTGCATTATACATTAAAAGAATAAGAATAATTTAAACTTTAAAATGTTTGAAAGTTTAAATTGTCATAAATTGGTGTTGGAGGATGCCGCACACTTTATGAATTATTATGTGGATTGGTGAATGAACACATACAAAGACTTCATTAATTGAATTCTTGTAATAAGTATTTTCAAAATTACGATAGATCAAGTTGGTTGATTTATGCCTTGTCAACAAGTATGATTGACATTACTTGACGCATAATTCCTCAACTGAAATTTTCATGCATTGATCTATTTAGTATTTGGATAAGGGATGTTAAACAATTGTTATAATAAATCAAATGCTTGTTATGTTTGATTTTATAATATATTGTATCATATATTTGCCTGTTTAATCCGTGAATAATTTTTTTAGTTATTCTAAATTGTCCGTTGTCAATTAATGATATGGGAATATCATTAAACTAAGACAAATCTGAGAGATGTGGTAGAATATATTTGAAAGTATATTTATGACAATGCATACCAATTTCAGATGATATTCAATGAATTGAATATAGGACTTATCCCAACTACATGATTTTACTTTATGGATATTGTTATTAAGTAAATCATGTATAGTTATCCTCAGACTTGAGATACCAGATAAGTGTCATAAATGTAGTGCACTTCTGTGGGGCAACTTAACGCTATACGTAACTGGTAGTCATAAGGGTTGTTTCCAGAAGTGTTGCAAAGTTTGTGGGTTAGTCTAGTAGTCAAGATAGAATTTGTTCCTTCAAATTTATTTGGAGTTTAATACTGCTGGGCCCCTCGTAGGGTTGACGAGATGTTTATGTGGCCACGTCCAAAGATCTCCCTTGAATATGTTCAAAAGATATGGTAATCTTGGTCAATCACTTAAAACGAGAAACAAAATGGTTGAATAAATAATGACTTAATTCCATATCTTTATTTAACATGGTATTAGAAACAAAAGGATAAGAATAATGAGAAATCATTAAAAGGTTTTCCAGGAGCCTTGCTCGAGTTGTACTAGAGGCATCGAAGTGCTGCTAGACGCTAACCGATGTGATCACTCTATTAAGATATATCCAAGTGGGAGTTGTTAGTTTTATGGATATAAATTAGTTGTAGTGAGTTAGGATCGAACTTGAGACCACAGGATTGCACACTTTACGTATGAGAATTAAAGTTTAATAATTAAATATAAAATGTTATATTTAGTTATTAATTACACAAACACATAACGAACGTTAAGTAATTAAATGTAATGGACTAACAGTCGATAATTATTAAAAGAAAAGGACTAAAGTAAAAATTAGATGTCAAGAAGGATCCGGAAACCCTTTTGGGTTTGTATGGCCGGTTATATGGATTGGGGTTTCCTAATCCTAATCTAACTTGGCCTCTAAGTTTCTACTAGTATATAAACAAGGTTAGAGGTTGATTGTTTTTCACCTTTTGTACACACAATAACCCTAAAACTTGTTTTTCTTTTTCTTTGGTGATAACCGATCTAACTAATCCCTTTGTAGGGTCGATCGGATTTTTTTGTTCATCAAACAAATTGTTTTGTGTTTATTTAAACTAGCATTTACTTTAATTCGTTAATAGTACGTGTGTACAAGAATGTGGTACAATCACACTATTGATTGTATCTTGGATTGAATTACAAAACGGTAAGGGGTAATTCTTATAATCCTAGAAACCTTAATTAGGGTTCATCTTAATTGCTAGTTTTGTCGAATTGATTCTTGTTCAGCTAGAATAAAAAAGGTACGCATACTTTATGTTTATGTTAGTTAATTATTCATTATACGTTCCTATACGCTTCCGCATGTTCTTTGATGTATTATGTGTTTTTATATATGATTGTCATAGTATATAATTCCAACAACGTGTAAGTAGCAAGCAAAATACTTTGCTCGCCATCCATTTTACAAAATAAGACATATGATTGAGACACGTGCAAGTGACAAGTAAAATACATTGTTCGACATGCCATTTTGCTTGCTTCTTTTTATCTAAAAAGGCATCTTATCTAAAGTTGTCGCAGTTACATTTATCACAACAATTGCACGAGTAACTTCACCAATAGCTACACTAGTTTTACTAGTTAATTCATAAAAATTGTCTTTATGGTATGTAACCATTGTGTTCTTTTATTTGCAACAAAGATCACCACCCGAACTAACTCATAAAAGTAACCATACTATTAAAATATAACGTTTAATGACCCATTAGATTATAGGTTCATTGTTATAAAGTAACTAATAAACTTTGCTTATAACCCAAAATCATCATCTACCACTACATGAAAGTAACTAATAAACTTTAAGTAGCGAGTAAATTGGTTTGCTCGGCATGTCGGAAATCGTAATGTGAAAAGATAGTGTTGATTTTGGTTATGCGTTTTGGTAAGAGTAGATAATGGTAATAAATTTATGTTAGAAAGTGTTTGATTTTTTTTATTATTATTATTTAAAAAAAAATATAAATCAATATTTATATAACATGTGTTTGGATTATAAAATAAAGGTGTGTTTAGATTGAGGGTTTTGGGAACGTGGAATGAGAATAAGATTGATGAAGGGTGTGTGTTACTTGATATGTGTTTTAAATGTTGGAATGATATCCCAAAACAAGGGTTTTACATACCCACCTTACATAGTGCGTTTAGAATTTGATACCCAATCAATCTACTTTTTTACAATTAAAACTCGATTTCGTCTTATAATCAATATTAGATATATATGATAACTAAACTCGTACCTATACCCATTTCATCTTATAATCAAACTCATACCCAAACACATTCCTAATAATTAATCAAATGGCACCTATGTACTTTTGGAACAGTTGTTTGGATTTGCTTATTTTATGACAAAAAAAATGCAATAATATTTGTAAAAATAACAACTACAATATAAATTTTCAAACAAGTTCATTTATAAAAGGTTTTAGGTTAAATATATGTGTAAAGAGTAATTTTATTTTAGTTTTGATTTTTGAACAACCAATACGTAATAAGCAGCTCATAACTAGCTTATAAAAAAATATGTTGCCTTAAAAAAATGAAAAACAGACATTGATTGAATCGAAAAACTGCTTTTATGCTTAAAGAAAAGCATATAAGCAGAAAAAATAATCAATCTCAACCGCTTTATTATTTTATATTATATTATCTTATCTAGTTGATTTAACTATTTTCAAAAACATCTTTCTATTGTTATGTTCTACCAAATGTTAAAATGAAAGGCAAAAAATTGCATTTTAAGCTTTTTTTTTTTTTTTTTTTTCACACACACTAATATGGTGAACAACCATATAAATAAGCTCACAAGATATAAGTGCTTACATAAAAACAAATGTGTTAATGTTGGGTATCGAAACTTTTGCTGAGTTGTTTGATAAACGATTTTATCCGAGTTGACATGCCAAACGTTTAAATAAATACTTTATATGAGTTGTGTTTGTGTTGTTTATACAAATAATGGCTCATATATTTAAGGGTCCTCCTATGCAGGCACCCCATGGTAGGGGGTGGCTGAATTTTTTGCCTCGATTTCCGTGCCAATCATGGGTATTCAATCATTGATAATGATTGGTTTCTCGATTTCCGTGCCAAGTTTTCTTTTACCACTTATACCATTTATTTTTTTGCAAGTTTTTTATACACTTTTTTTTACATGTTTTTTTTTTACAGTTTTTTTTATAACTTATACCACTTTTTTACAACTTTTTTTTTGGTTTTACAATTTTACAAGTTATTTTTTGATTTTACAAGTTTTTTTATGATATAAATTCAGTTTTAAAACTTTAAAAAAAACCGTAGTCGGAAAATTTTTGAGGCTCAGTTCGAAGGTTGCAAAAGTGAGATTTTATCCCACTTTGTCGTCCATTCGGTTTTCATCATCGCCTCGGAAAATTTTTAGGCTCAAACCCGAAGGTTGCAAAGTGAGATTTGATCTCACTTTACCGTCCATTCGGTTTTTATCATCATCCCGAAAAGTTTTAAAGTTTTAGGCTCAAAAATCATTATCGCCTCGGAAAAGTTTTAGTCACAACTGCACAAAGTCACCAGTTCACAAGTCTCACAAAACTGCACAAGTCTAACAAAACTGCACAAGTCTCAAACTGCACAAGTCTCAAACTGCTCACAAGTTACTAGTTCACATGAACTTCACAGGTTTCACAAGTTACACGTTTTGAACAAGATTCTCACAAGTTACTGTAATCGCAAAAGTTCACAAGATTCTCAAAGGCAATGTACTAAGTTCACATGAAATCCTATGCAGGCACCCAATATAATCCCAGGTGAAGCAACAACACAAACAACAATCAACCAACAACACAAACAACAATATAATCCTGGTATGGAGCCCATATAATCCCTGGTGAAAGAACAACACCAACAACAATCAACCAACAACAAGTGGTCCGAACAACAACAAACAGTGGTCCCGTAATCTGCAAAAGTGGTCCAGAACAACAACAAACAAGAATAAGCAACAACCGCAAGCAACAAAGCGATATCACCACCACGTAATACTGCAGCTTCACCATTTAACACACAAGAGGTAAACAACTTATCAAAGGCTCAGATTATTAGCTTTATAGCTATATTGTCAAATTCATTTTGCCTCGCCAAAACTCTTTTTAAGTTTTTAAAAAATCATCATTGCCTTTTTATTTCATTAAAGTTGCAAAACGACTCTGAATGGTCACTTTACCATCTAGTAATAAAATTTTTTTATACAAAAACACTAAGTTTTTTTCATTAAAGTTGCAAAGTGAATCACTTTACCATCCAATAATGACCAGGATTAAATGAGGTGCCTGCCAAGGATTTCATGGGGTGCCTGCTTAGGCCTTCAAGGGTCATGCTACGCAGGCACCACAAACTGCAAAACATAATGAAACATATTACTTTAACATATAATCAAACTTAACAAGAAGTTTTTAGATCTGAAATATTTTAAATTAATCAAAAAAAGTAAACTTTTTTTTTAACCAACCTCAAGATTATTTCAAAAACACCTACAAATTCAAGATCTAAAAATATTTCAGATCTAAAAACTTTAACAACGAAAAAGATACCAGTCACGAAACCACCACAGGTTCAAGATCTAACAAGTGTAAAACTTGTTAGATCAAAGTTTTTAAACCAAATCTTTTCAAATAATCAAAAAAAGTAAAGATTTTTTTAACCAACCTCAAGATTATTTGCAAAACACCTTCAGCTTCAAGATCTAAAAAATATTTCAGATCTAAAAACTTTAACAACGAAATATTTTTGAAATATTTTGTTCACCCGACGCCATATGCCCCGTGGACAACATATCCGAAATCATGCCGATGGACTCCACATACAACACCAACATGTTTAAACCGCCATTCTTACATTGTTGGGGTTACTCCAACAAACACAACATTCTCAATGTATGCTTTAGCTTTTGGACAAGGAAAAATAGCCAAATTTCAAATGGGTGTTGGAATGTGTTAAGTTGGTGATACAAGAACAATACTACCCATGCGGTTATCGCCACCGACAGAGATTTCGCGCTGCTTGGGGCATGCGCAGAAGAATTCCCAAACGCTAACAGATTACTCTGCCGATGGCATATCAATCAAAATGTGGTAAAGCATTGCGGATTACACGATTCGATACGTTAAAGGAGTATGAGTCCGTTAGATTGACATGGGATTCGATGATTACAGCTCCAACCGAAGAAGTGTTCAGGCATTATTATCAGCACCTACGTGGTTTATTGGTCCAAAAATGGTACTTTAATTGTTATTTAATAATACATTTATTATTATTATTTAATAAATAACTACTCGGATTGTTTTCTCACTTTAGTAATTCTTTGTTTTCTCAGATGTTTTCCAGTATTTTCGAATCGTTTGCGGTAGATTACGATCGCATGTTTGTGTCGTACATTACCGATCAATATCGCAGCTCAAAACAACAACATGTAGAGTTGAGGGTCAACACGCCACCTGCTGAAGTTATACTTGGGCTCCACATATCCAGCAAATTTTAGACACGTTGTTGTGTTCTCGACAAGATTATAGTAGCAAGACGCGATACGAGCCTCTTTGAATATAAGCAAAATCAAGAAACTGCATGCTTGTAAGAGCACTCTATTTAACGAATTGCGGTATAATGTTTCAATGGATGCTTTAAGGCTCATACTGTAGAAAGTAACGAGATGTTGACCCACGTGCATGTGGTCATCGATGGTTAGTGTATGGTTTACCATGCTATCACCAACCTCATGGCTTCAAGCAAACGGTATGTATTTTAAAATTTATGCCTATCAAGTTATTCTTCCGCCAATACCGATAATTTTAACTAGTTCCTTTTTTCGAATACGGATTGCCAATTCCGCTTTGATTTTGTTGATAATTTTGGAGAACACTAAGCGCCTCGGCCAGTTGTTCGAATACTCAAGAGCCCTGATGAGCCCTAATATCCTCAAGAGCCTCAAGGGCCCAAGAGCCTGAATATTTTTCTTGTCAAGATGACGATGAACTTCTAAAGTGTTTATACCGAGCATCGTCGTTTGTCAAAAAAATATGTTAAACATGCTCGAGGTATATACGCTCCCGAATCAGGTCACCAACAACTCAATGCTGTTAAAGAAAGTAATCGCGTCCGAGCGCAAGGACAACAAATCCAAGTCTAAACCAAATCTCGGATTTGAACGAAGAACCCCACAAGGCAAGCAAGCTACAAAACCTAAAAAGTCCTGTATAAATAAAGAATATGCGAGACACAATTCTTATGTGGGAGAGCCTTCTAACGTCCCAGACTTAAATGAAGGACCTAACGAAGGACCTAGCGAGGGCGACTTAAGACACCACTTACGCTGCCATTACTTTAGCGAATATTGTATGACCAAATTCCACTATTTTGACGGATCCTGGGATCTTTAACGTGGAAAGGTGATGGAAATTGTGGCTATCGAGCTCTTGCCGTAGGTCTTGGCCATCATCAAGAAATGTGGCCTGAATTGAGCTCTTGCCAGGGAAGAGGTAAACAATAACGAGGATGTTTACAGGGAAATGTGGGTGATTCTTTTACATCTACACGTAACTCGATGAATTGGTTTAGGGCAAAGGCACTCTGGCGTTATGGATGACTATGCCGAAATGGGAGTGGTTATTGCTACATCTCTTAACCGGCCCTATTGTATGTATAACCAATTCACAATCTCTTTGTGTCTTCCGCCGAGAGGTTCTCCGATGAAGCTGAAATATTGTCTCGGTTGTGATTCTTCGTGGGGAACAACGAATGTGCTCACCGTTCTTGCTTTCTTGATGAAGACTTACCACTCCCGTATAATCACCCACAATGGAGACATTTTAGAAATGCCGAGGCCGAGCCATGGGAACATGTGTTTGCTCAACGACAGAGGATGTTTAGATATACGTGAGAAAATGCTTATTGATTTATATTATAAATGACACAACATGTATAGACGATTACTGATTTATATTGTAAATGACACAACATGTATAGACGATTACTGATTTATATTGTAAATGACACAACATGTATAGACGATTCGATTTATATTGTAAATGACAAAACACGTATAGACGACATCGATTTATAAAACGACTCGTCATCTTTTGTTACGATTTCGCCCGCCCTGCTCGGTTCTTCCTCATCTTTTATTACAGGAATCGGATGACATTCAAGGAGGGACATTCATTGTGTCAACCACACACCCGCCGTGTTGAGAGTCCGTGATTATGTGCTTTCTTCACATCTTATGTGCCTCCCTCCGCCTATATCTCCACCGCATGATGAGGACAATTTTATACACCGGCCCTCCTGCTTCTTCCTCATCTTTGCATGTACCTCGGCCTCGCTGACGAAAGTAATGAGATTGACGGATGAGGAGACGATTTCGTGAAAGTTAGAGTCTCGTGGGACAGATGGCAGATCATTGGATGACTACGCACCGCGTGATTGATCTTATGTTTCTAGTTATATTGTAATTTTGTGAACCATGTATCAACTATTAATCTATAACAAGATTGGTTATTTATGTATTCGGAGCTTCTAATTTTGTGAACCATGATATTACTGATTTATGTTGTGAATAATTATACAAATTCTTTTGGCCAGATGCAACAACAAAATCCTTACTTCGTGCGTTGTCAACGCGGATTAATAATTGAAAGAACATCTCACAAGCCCAAAACTTGTGGTCTCAAGTATTATGCATGTCCTTTGTCAAAGGTAAATAATTAAACTTTTTCTTATTTGTAAAATATATCAATAACTTGTTTGTTTAGAATACATTTCTTATAATTGTTTCGCCATATAATGTACCGGGGACTAAAGACTATGGTGTCGATACTTCATGTGGAAGGAAATATTTCAACAAAAGTATTTGGTGAAGCTCTTCTTCAACGCAGCTCAAAACCGCTAAAACTAAAGATATAACGATCAACATGCTATTGGTGAAAACAATTTGTTGCAGACAAAAATAAGGCGTTGAAGCATCACCTGAATTGGCAAGAAATCCAGTTGATCACGCATGTCACCAGTGGAATACTCTACGAGCTTATAAATGACATTAATAATCTTCATGTGGAGTAGATTTCGTTGTAATATTGAAAACATTTGTTGTTTTACTTGTTTAATGTTTTATTGTAATATTAGTAACATTTGTTGTTATACTTGTTTAATGTTTTAATGTTTAACATTTGTTGTAATACACAATTAAAAAATATAACGTAAAATAAATACCATATAAAAACACTACACAATTAAATACACTATACTAAAAAAAACACCACACAAATTAAATACATTAAATACACTATACACACTATAAACTACACAAATTAAATACATTAAAAACACTACACAATTAAATACATTATACTAAAAAAAACACCACACAAATTAAATACATTAAATACACTATACACACTATAAACTACACAAATTAAATACAATATAAAAAACACTACACACAATTATTAAAAAAAAAAAAGTACGTCAGACGGTCCGATGTGTCCCACGCTACTTTGCGTGTGCTCAAGGATTTCATGGGGTGCCTGCGTAGGCCGGCCCATATTTAATCTGATTTGCAAGTCCTTGTTCCGAGTTTACAGAAAGTGTTTAAGGTTGTCTATAATAAGTTGAACCAATCTGTCATGTTTAAATAAAAAAAGTAAATAAAGTGCTTGGTCAACACTTAGTGCGTGAATGGATTTCATGGGGTGCCTGCGTAGGCCTGCCCATATTTAATCTGATTTGCAAGTCCTTGTTCCGAGTTTACAGAAAGTGTTTAAGGTTGTCTATAATAAGTTGAACCAATCTGTCATGTTTAAATAAAAAAAGTAAATAAAGTGCTTGGTCAACACTTAGTGCGTGAATGGATATGCTTAAGATGTTAATAATATAATAAAAGAATTACATCATTTTGGAGTGATTTTGTCAATTCATTCTTATTAAAAAAAAATTGGGCCAACAGAATAGTTTGATTTTGCCACGTAAACAAAATCGTGTGGTTAATAAAAATCAAAATTAAATTGATTTTGGTCAACCTTTAATTAATTTGGAGGAGAAATTTAGTTGGGAAGAAAAAACACATAAAACATATGGTCAAATTCAAATTTCATGAAAACAAAAACTTAAAAAAAAGAGGGGGTAATTAATAAAACTTTAGTGGTCAAGTTTTAAAAATTGTATAAAGTTAAGTGTAATTTATAAGTTTCCATATTTTTTAATAACTTTGGAAATTAAACAAATAATCCCTTATACTTTATACCCATATACTTTATAACTTAAAAATACAATATATATGTTGTTTTAAAACTCCAACATATAAATATACATAGGATTATAAATATAATATTTTTTTACTATATATGCTTTCACTAGGACTCATTTATTTCATATTAAAAGATAACAAACGCTGTTAATACACTAATTTGAATATTAACTACTGCTAAATTATTGAAAA
This sequence comes from Chrysanthemum makinoi, assembly GCA_910596185.1. Taxonomy (NCBI): domain Eukaryota; kingdom Viridiplantae; phylum Streptophyta; class Magnoliopsida; order Asterales; family Asteraceae; genus Chrysanthemum; species Chrysanthemum makinoi. The sequence continues at coordinate 99,253,170 of OU343222.1, forward strand.
CGGGAATATAATTATCAAATCAGAAGATTTCGAATATATATAAAAAGAAAAAAAAAAAACGATTGTACTTATAACAACTACTCATGTAATTTTTATTTATTTATATACGATATGTAGAAAACATTTTAAAAAACTTTAATGAGTATATTTTAACTTTATCAAAGTTTATTATACAAGTGAAACTAAACTCGTGATTTGTGTACATCATAATATCAATAATAAAATTTAAATAGGAACATTAACATCTATATCAAGTAAATATAGTTGAATCTTGAGTTATCTAACAAAATTTTTTACAAAATTTGATTATACAAAATTCTAATGGATATTAATGGATAATGAAAAACTCGTGCATAAGTATATAAGTATATATAATTACTTTTAAAGACACAATATTCAACATTGATACAAAATAATTTTTTTTGTCAAAACCCTGTGCGTGTACAGATATTATAACTAGTAAGTTATTGTATTATTATGTTTTTGCGCCACTAACCTAATGATGGTGAAATGCGGTGTAACGTGAATGCCATGTATTCACATTGAGTATTCGTGTTCTTTTATTCGCGATGTTACACAATTTACTTACTTTATGTCAACGTGAGACTGGCCGATGAGGGACATCAGATGGTCGGTTTCTTTTTAATACAATATTACAAGACGATAAGCATATTTAAATCCTAATCAAAAAGTGTTAAATAGCTTATTGATTTGGGAAACAATCATTTGCTAAACCCTATAAAATTGCAAGTGTGATTAGGATTGTCTATTTAAAAAAAAGGAAAATTATTGGGAGACCTAATTCACACGAATTAATATCAGGCCTAATAAATTCAATGCTGATGTTTCGATTCCACTATTTCTCCTCATAACATTTACCTTCGATTTTACACGCCATCATCTTTTTATGCACAAAGTTTAAGATACGAAGAATACGCCAATCAACGCCAAGAGGGTTTACGGGTTTTAGAGGGTTTGGACGCTTTAAAGAGGGGGTGTTTGGATAAATGATTATTTGTTTGGCATATGTGCTTATTTTTAAGCACATCAACCGGTTTTCTCGTTTTGATCATCCGACTTGCTTATACGTAAGTGAATTTACGCCAATCAATGCTCTTAAAAAAAACCGGTCAGATAGATGCATAAGCAAGTCGGATGATCAAAACACAGAAAACCGGTTGATGTGCTTAAAAATAAGCACATATGCCAAACAAATAATCATTTATCCAAACACCCCCTCTTTAAAGCGTCCAAACCCTCTAAAACCCGTAAACCCTCTTCTTCAAAACCCTTTAACTAATAGCCTCCAACATAATCTAGGGCACCATAAAACCACCCAAAAAAACTGTCTGCTACTTGTTTGTTGATGATACAAACCAAACAATCAACATGAAGAATCTGAAACTTTCATTTGAGCTAATTTCATCTAATCTCCAGTTACAATCACCAAACGAAGTGATTCGTTGTACCGCTTTCGATATCGAACAGAATCGATTCTTTTTCGCTTCTTCGGCTAATTTTATCTACACTACTAATCTTCCTTCTTCTAATGTAAACCCTAACTTAAATTCATATATATTTAATTATGTTATTATCATAGTGTATGTTATGTAAATCCTTTAGCTGATATTTGTTTAGGACTGCTTATTCGATGCGTAAGTAATTTACTTTAGAAATTAGACGACTCGGTTTAGTTTCGATAATAGAATTGGCGTGGTCAGTAGACGAGAATAATTATTTTTAGGAGATCTAGTAAACATTGTAGTTTTGATTAGCATTCGAAACATATGTGAAGATATTGCGTATTAATCCGTTAAACCTTCTACGTAAATTTTATTTGTTGGAGGGTGTATGGGATTGGTTATTTAACGTAAGTAGAAAGTAGTTTTGAGATAAAAAGTTATTTTTCGTATATGTTTGACTATACCAGCTTTTAAAATATGTAGATTGGTATCTGTATTTTTTAGCACGTAAGTAGTTTGAAATAAGCAATTCCGGACAGCCCCTTGATGCAGCTCCAACGTCGAGACAATAGGCAACTCTCCGAATTACATTGATATTAGTTACTCAGTACTCAGAATGTAGAAGTATATTTATACAGCAATAATAATCAATAATGCTAATGCGACATATCCTTAGAATTGCTAAAAATTCAGTTTCTAACACTAGATGGTAACTTACGATTTATGCTACGTGATAATGTTATAACGCTCTTGTCTTATGTACAGACATATGTTTTTTTCGTCGAGTCTAAAAATTGATGCAATTTGCAGATTGAGGAATCATGGGGGAAACAGTCGCCATCTCCTCTAGTCGAGGCAGTTGATCTAGATGCTGGTGACTCAATTACGTCCTTGGAGTATCTCATGGAGAAAGAAGCACTAATCATCGGAACTTCAAGTGGTGTTTTGTTGCTATATAATGTGGAAGATAATGTGATGGAGGTTGTTGGTGAAGTAGAAGGTGGTGTTAAGAGCCTCTCACCGAGTCCGGATGGAGACTTGCTGTGTGTTATTACGGGTATAGGTCAAATGTTGGTGATGACTCATGATTGGGACTTGTTGTATGAGACGGCACTTGAAGATAATATTGAAGAAGCTGACGTACGTAAGAATTACTTGCCATATTTCTTTATATTAGTTTCGTAGCAGCATAACATGCTTAAACATATAGTTAAAAAAGCCATAATACTATTTTGATACATGAATCACCAGTCGTTACTAGTGTAATAATATGCTTTTGGATAGATTTTTTCCAAAAAAATTGGCAAAGTTTATGAAGTGATATGTTTGGATAGATATTTTGTCTGCTAATTCCAGCTCTGTCAAGTGTAGCATAGCTTAAAGTTTTTATGCCTATGTATTAACAGTCGTAGTAATCAAATTCTTGTCATCAACTTATTGGTTGATCAGATTTTTAAAACAACTAAAGTTAGTCTCAGGTGATCAGTGCCTTAAATCAGAATGCTCACCTGGAAATCCAGCTACCTGGCGGGGAGACGGGAAATTCTTTGCTACTATAAGCTCGGTGCAGAATTCTTTGCAGAAGAAGCTTAAAGTTTGGGAACGAGATACGGGTAACTTACATTCTGTCTCAGAACCCAAGCCTTCAATGGGAGAGATCGTGGAATGGATGCCATCAGGGGCAAAAATCGCTACTGTTTGTGACCAAAAGATAGTTTTCTTTGAAAAAAACGGGTTAGAAAGGAACTCATTTAGTGTAGGTGAGGGAATAGGTGCAACCATTGAGAGTCTAAAGTGGAACTGTAATTCGGATCTTCTTGCAGCTATTGTTAGAAGGGAAACCTATGACTCCATTAAAATATGGTCTTTCAGCAATAACCATTGGTATTTGAAACAAGAAATCAGATACTCAAAGCAGGATGGAGTGGGATTCATGTGGGACCCAGTAAAGCCTCTAAATTTGATAAGTTGGACCCTCGAAGGTCTAGTCAAAGTCTACAATTTTATATGGATTACAGCAGTTACCGAGAATTCAGTTGCATTAGTTGTTGATGGGTCAAAGGTTTTAGTCACACCTCTTTCCTTGACCCTAATTCCGCCTCCTATGTATCTGTTTGAGCTACAATTCCCATGTTCCGTTAGAGAAATGGCTTTCTGGTCCAACAATTCTAAAAACTGTTTGGCAGCATCTTTGGCAGATGGCAGTTTGTCTGTTGTGGAGCTTCCTAGCGTTGACACTTGGGAAGAACTGGAAGGTGAAGTATTTCGTGCTGAGCTGTGTATAACTGAAGATCTTACACCCTTTCTTCATCTTACATGGTTGGACTCACACGTGCTGTTTGGCGCCACTTTAGACACCTTGTATAATACAAACGAGCTTTCTAAGTACTGCCTTCAGGAACTTGAACTCATGTGCTCTGAAGATCATATTCCTGGTTCAGTGGTGGGATTTGACGCTAAAGTTGTTAACAAACTTGCTCGAGAGAAGGTGATCGGATTGCTTCCAACCCGATTAAAAAGCGAACTGCATTTGTTCAGTCTAATGGTGGAAATATTTACAAGTATGCAGGCTCTTCTCTTCACGAGCACAGTGGTCTGCGATTCTCATCATCTTGTCCATGGATGAGTGTGGCTCCTATTGAAGATTTTGGCATATCAGACCCTTTCTTGATATTCGGGCTTGATAACAATAGCAGGCTGCATGTTAATCAGAAAGTTATATGTAATAACTGCAGCAGCTTTTCGTTGTACTCAAATTCCACCAATCAAGTGATGACACATCTAATCCTTGTGACAAAACAAGATTCCCTCTTTGTTGTTGAGATTCAGGATATTGTGCTTGGTCAAATCGAGGCCAAGTATGGCAGTTTTGTACCAGTTGTAATAACCAAAAAGAACGCAGAAGAAGGAAAGAAGTTTATACAGATATGGGAAAAGGGTTCCAAAATTTTAGGGGCTCTGCATGGAGATGAGTCTGCTGTTATAATTCAAACTATCCGTGGAAACTTAGAAAGCATCTATCCAAGAAAGTTAGTTTTGGAGTCGATTGTTAATGCCTTGGTCCAAGGTCGTTTTAAAGACGCTCTACTCATGGTAAGGCGACATAGGATAGATTTTAATGTTATTGTTGATCATGGGGGCTGGCAAGCCTTTCTACAATTGGCACCCGAGTTTGTTAGGCAAGCAGATAATTTAAGTCACATTACTGACTTTGTTTGTTCCTTAAAGAATGAAAATGTCATGGAGGCTTTGTACAAAAACTATATATCTTACACAAATGTAGAAACTGGTAAAGAATCAAGTGATTCTAAGGTCAACTCGGTCCTGCTGGCTGTGAGAAAAGCTCTCGAGGAACAAATTGCAGAAAGCCCAGCAAGAGAGCTTTTATATTAACCACTTTGGCTCGAAGTGATCTGCCATTACTTGAAGAAGCTTTAGAGAGAGTAAAACTTATCCGTGAGATGGAATTATCGGATTCCCACGATCCTAAGAGAAAACTTTTTCCTTCTGCTGAGGAATCTTTGAAACATCTCTTATGGCTATCGGAGACTGAGGCGGTTTATGAAGCTGCTTTGGGTCTTTATGACTTAAATCTTGCAGCCATTGTTGCATTGAACTCACAACAGGACCCAAAGGAGTTCCTACCGTTTCTTCAAGAATTGGAAGTCTTGCCAAGTCTCATTATGAGGTATTACTTATTAGACCAGATTGATTTTCTATTGAAATAATCAAAACAAGCATATGGCGTTTTAAATAATGGATAATATAGTTACTATATTCATGTAATTTCCTAAGTGACATATATTCCGACTTATTTGTATGCAATTTTTGTTTGTTTGCATGGATTTAACAGGTATAGAATTGACCTTAAACTGAAGAGATTTGAGAAGGCACTTCGACACATTGTTGCTGCTGGTGATGCTTTTTTTGAAGATTGTATTAATCTCATGAAGAATAATCCTCAACTTTTTCCTCTGGGACTTCAGTTGCTAACTGATCCCATTAGAAGGAGGCAAGTCTGTGAGGCCTGGGGAGATCATTTAAGTAATATCAAATGCTTTGAGGATGCTGCTACAACATATCTATGTTGCTCTAGTCTCGAAAAAGCTTTGAAGGCTTATCGGTCTTCTAATAATTGGGGCGGGGTACTAACTGTTGCAGGACCTCATTGCTAGGAAAAGAAGAGATTATGCAGTTGGCACACGACCTTTGTGAAGAACTTCAAACGATTGGGAAACCAAGTGAAGCTGCCAAAATTGCTTTGGATTATTGTGGAGATGTTAGGAACGGGATAACCCTCTTGATCACTGCACGGGAATGGGAGGAGGCTCTGAGAATTGCTTTAATGCACACGAATGAGGACTTGATCTCAGATGTTAAAATTGGAGCTGGTGAATGTGCCACCATCATGATCACGGAATATGAAGAAGGGTTGGAGAAAATTGGTAAGTATTTGACACGGTACTTGGCGGTTCGGCAGCGGAGGTTATTGCTTGCAGCTAAGCTTCAGGCAGATGAAAGATCGGTAAACGAATTAGATGATGATACTGTTTCAGAAGCTAGTAGCAGTTTCAGTGGAATGAGTGCTTACACCACTGGGTATGAACTACTTTTTTATATATATTTGCTCACCTAGTCTAGCGGATTACTGGTTTGTATGCAATTCATTGTTGTTGTGGGGAGTTCAGTGATGCATAATTAGGTTATTGGGTACTTATTCTAAGTGTTATTATATTTGACCAGGTCAAGAAAAAGCTCTGCTGCTTCCATGAGTTCAAGTGCCACTAGCAAAAGAGGGCTAAGACGTCAAAAGAAAAGAGGGAAAACTGCTGGCAGGTAATTAGTTTAACAATAGAGATGTATACTTCTAGAGATGTCAAATGGGTGGGTTAAGTATTGGGTTGAAACAGGTAATTTTATGGTTTGGATCTGAACGGGTTGGGTTTGGCTAACCTGCCCTGACCCGACCCGAGACATTTTTTTTTGAACTTTAACGAGAGATACTTTATGTTCATACAGATAATTAGTTTTTAAATATGATGACAAAACTTATATTATACAAAATACTAATCTGGATTTTCTAATAATATGATTTAGGAGGTCTTAAGCATTTAAAAATGTTGACCCCTTCGACTTATAAACTTGCTTACTTTCAAGCTAATTTACTCGGATATTACCCATTTTATTCGGTAGAGATAAACATAATCCTCCCTGACCCGCTCATTTAGTAGATACGCCATACGTCCAAGTTGCCACCTCTAATGTTCTTTTGTCTTACTAGTCATATCTTACATCTCTTTTAATGGTCGAACATTATTTTAGCCCCGATGAGGAAATGGCATTAGTAGATCATCTGAAGGGGATGTCACTTGCAAGTGGAGCAGCGCCATGAGCTCAAATCTTTGTTGGCTTGCCTTGTGATGATTGGGAAGGAAGATATTGCACGAAAGTTAGCAGCGAGTTGGCTAAAACTTTCAGTTATCTCAAAAAGCAGCAGTGAAACTGGCTGAAGATGCAATGGCCTGTGATGTTGTGGATGAGCATGTGTTTGTTTTGGAGCTATACATCAGGAAGTTAAGGAATGAATTGTTGCAGTCTGAGGAGTTCTCTTGGCAGTCCAAGGTGTTCGTTACTCCTTAGGAGGTAATACTTGTTAAAGACTACATACTTCATTGCATTTACTTATGTGAATTCAAACATTGCATATTTCATGTGAAGAATATATGTGACAAAGGGAAGAGACTATTGTTGTTATTAGACGTGGCAGTTTCGACCATTTACCTATTAAAGGGTTAATTTTGGCTGTATTTTATCTCAAATGAGGTCAAATGAGTCGAACAGAAAAAAATTAGCTGAAGAAGAACAAGTCAAATGGGTTGAAAGTCTCCCACGGTTTATTTGCACACAATATTCTAGGATCTAGATCATTATGTATGTAGATTTATATTCTTAGTGCAGTAGTATACTTTTTATCAGTTATTAAAAATCCAATACTTTTTGTTAAAAATGAAACTAAAATATAACAGTTTTTGGGGTTAATCGGAACCCGGTTTTGACTCATTAATCTCGCCACGTCTAATTGGGGTGGATATTCTCTTTGTCAATGTTCTTTATAGTGTCTGAAGTCTGAACATAAATGGAAAAACCTTAGGCATACAGGAAATACATACAATTGAGGTTGGTCATAGTTCCTAAAAATTGACATATGACATAATTGGGCGCTGAAATGAAATTGTATAAAGTTGTGGTAACCTCTTTGGCATTTCCCCTTTCCTTGAGCAGGTGTACCTGTATCTGAACAAGCGATTACAGTTGTCGGGAGGATGAAACACGTGAGAAGACTTGGTTTTTTGGCTGCCAGTCTCAGTCTTTTGCTGTTTGGATCTCTTGTAGTACTCAGGAACTTGCTCTGGTTGTTTTGTATTTTTTTTCCCAATCTTATGCGTAGATGGGCTAAATGTTATCTGGAGATTTTCTCAAAAATCGACGATTTGGCTGTAATAGATTTAGTTACTGGTTTTTTGTTTGTATTGATTTGTTACATAGATGTGACCGGTATCGTTTGATACTTATTTTTCTGTTTATGACTGGAGATGTGACCGGTGTCATTTGACATTCTTATTTTTTTTGTTTACAACTGGAAAACACGTATGAGTACTCCGAGTAATAAATTCCAATAGCTTTTTACCTAGACTTTCAATTGAATTTAGATGTTTTGAAGAAAATATGATGCTTTAATAGCCTATGGTTTATGTTCTGCTTCATGAGTTACAACATGAGTATTATTAGCTTTTCGCTTTTAAGCGCAACTGACTTAGATCTATGTAGCAGGATTTTAAAAGAGAAGTTCTTGATATATACCAGACCATAAAGTGAATCTTTGTTGTTGTCATTGATCTAAAAACCTTTTACTCTAGTTTGTTTAATGATTGTGTTTATATAAATTCTAATAATTCTTAAAAATAATTTATTAATAATCAATCAAAAGTTAATGATCTTGATGATACACAAGGCAAGTGTTCAATTATGTTTTAGCTTCCTACCTAAAGTTATTTGAATCATAATGTGTTCCACTTTATTAAAGCAACATATAACTTTTCTACACACATGATCTTGTCAAAGTTTGAAAATAAAAAAAACTAATTCTATATGTAAACATTGATTATTATCACATTATTTTATAAACTTCAGATGATCTGCCTATAAAAATCAAATTGCTAGATAGTCTCACCAAGTATCATATATTTACATAAGATGTCTACTTTGTTACTTACGGTTTCCGTGATGAGAGTCCGATAGTGAGGAACACGATTTACATCCCATCATTGATGGTGAGACAGGTCTTTAGAGTCGCCAGAGGGTAACCTTCTTGTCACTTGCATTGCATGCGATATACCAATTACAACATCTCAACAAAACTACAACGATAAATCGCTAACCATTGTCGAAAAAATGAAATATAAGCAATAGTTGATGACCAATTTTACATTTCAAGTTCACTCTCTTGCTGGTAAAGCAGCCATAGCCCATGGGGAGACAAAATGGGAGTGTAGCTTGTGATAAAAGGATCATGTTAGGCTGTAGCATCCTTTTCATTTGCATTAATCATTTAAAAGTTAAAGTGACAAACGGTCCAACAAGTGACCTTTAATAAAATAATTTTAAAAATAAGGAACAAAAAGGGCCCAACCGGGTTCGAACCGGTGACCTCTTGATCTGCAGTCAAATGCTCTACCACTGAGCTATGGACCCGGGTGATTATTTAATCCTTAATCGTTGTTTAATACGAATAACTGATGTAGATTTTTAAGAGTTTTCATTAGTATTGATTTTTTTTTCTTTCTTTTTTTTAACAAAAAGAAGACATTATTATTTTGCACCTATAATGACAATTGACAATCTAAGATAACATACTAGGATAATTAGCATTAATAATTCGGTTTAAAGATATATCAGAAATATCTATTCATAGTGTCATGATAGGCCATAAACAATAAACAAATATCTTTATTTTATCATGACACATCAACCTCAATTTTAACTTTATAAAGCTAAATACATTTCTAGATGATTGTAGGGTACGTGCAAAGGTTGATTAAATAACTAGAAATGCAAATCATGCGTTGAAATACATTAGTAATAAGGATAATCAATGAATTCATTTTAAGATATGTGAGTTGTTTCGGGTTCATCTTTTATTAAGATGATTTAATAGAGTATGTGGATCAAGTGATGAAGTTAATAAGATGCCATTTACCAATTTATTGATGTAACCATCATCCAAATTATATTTAATTTCCACCATATAAAAACAAAATTAGTTAAACGGTCTATTTTATGTTTTTATTTTTAAATTAGATGAAAGGGATTTAAGCATGTGATCTTCAAAATATCTTATAAATAAGATATAAGTGACTTATCAATCTAAAAGTTAAAAGTTGTGAGTTGAAATCTTAATCGGGCATATATATAAGATATAGACAAGAATCCGTACATAGTAACAAGATTTTATAGCGATAAATAATTTTAGTGATAAAAAAAAATTATGAGTTATAAATGAAAAATAATAAAAGATTGAGGATTTGGATTAAAATATATTTAGAACCTGGGTTGACCCGGTGTCAAACCGGCTGAACTGTTCGTAAAAAAACTTAATTTAAATTGGTCAACCCAACAAGTTTGTCAAAAGGACAAATTAAACCGCCACCACGGCTTTGAAGCGTCTCGAGTAACCCTGCTTACATGTGATATATTTTTTTTAAACATGTGTTTTTCACATTTTTAATTTCAACTTTTCACTTTTCGATTTTTGCTTTATATATGGTATAAATATAGATAATATAATATGAAATAATATTATAGCAAATAAAAAATAGCAACATATAAATATAACATTTTGTTTTCAAACAACCGTTTATTTTCACGCTTAATATCACATATCTCACAAAAGCTTTTAGCAAAACTTGAACTCATAATCTTTAAATTGATGAGCAACTCACATACCATTAGGCCAAAAATCTTAAATATAGATACAAATATAACATAATAATCAATGGATATTGATCGAGCTAACCCTATCAAACTACAATGACGCTAAAGTTTAACTTAAACTTAAGACCATAGTTAGTAAGATCAAATGGTTTTGTTGGTCTCCTCACTTAGAATGCGTCCCCACCTCCCTACCTAGACCATGCCAAATGCGTCCCTTTCTCCAAAAATTGAAAGATTCGGTCTAGCTGACCGAATAAAATGAGTTTGTTTGTGTGTGTGAGTCAGTTATTTATTTATTTATTTTTGTAAGATAAATTTTTGTTGTAACTGCGATCACATTACTACAAGCATTTAATCATGTATTTAGTTTATTTAAATTAACGCTGATATGACAAACCTGTTTAGTCACAGGTGCTGTCATTGTTCTACTAGTATTGGAACAACATTCTTATTTCATGTTTTTTTCTCATATTCTTCCAACTCGTTTATGAATTCTACATGACTTGTACATTCTTATCACACCTTATTCAAATTTCGTGGCAATAAATTAAAGAAGATAAAACACACGTGGCACATTATCACTGGCTTGGATGCACTTTTGAAACATTGCGGACATTCAACGCAGAATGAGCACTGTAGGTGGCAAAGAAAAAAAGTGCAAGCGAATGTTACAAAGAGCTCTTCGAGTTTACAAAATGTTTATGAAGCACCTCTAACAATAAGATTTGTCAAGCTTGAGCTTTGAACTTTTAAAACATTCAATCTGGCCTCTTGTGACTATTCACATTGTAATTTAATCATGACAAGAACAAATCATTATACAATTTTGAAATAAACATCATCATTATAATTGAACAAAGTTCTGAATTTTTCGTGTTTAGGTTCACGGATGACTTACTTCACTCTTTTGTTTTAACTAAACCAACATACTTAAAAAAGTTTAGATAACATTATCATCACTATCAACAAATATTTAGCATGTCAAATGAAACCCAATGTACTTATAGTTGTACCTTTGAATGATAATAAGAAGGTATCTACTTGAGTGGTTTTCATCATCTTTTTATAGTTATCTAACTATATCACCGCTACAATATTATACTGACTTTCAAATTAATAATCTGTGAATTAATTTAAGTTGAAATACAAATGTAAGAAAGTACCAATGATCCTTTAGTCCATTGGTAAGAGCTTTGAGGTTGGGTCAATAGACCCGGGTTCAAACCTCTTCCATGGCACTAAAGATCATTTGGTACCATCCCCCACCGCGAAATGCTCGATTGAATGGTCACGGGGCCTATCAAGAAAATGGCCAGGGGTTCAAAGCCCACCTCCCGATAAGCATACCACGGACAGTGCTCATGTCCTGGATCCGGGAGGTCCGGGTTTGGCATCCTTAGGATGCATGTGACCAGGGTGATCCCACCGATCTTCACCTTTTGAAGAAGAACAAATGTAAGAAAGTAATCAATATCAAACAATTTTCTTTAGATAAATTTAAATGCTACATATAAACCATCCCTATGCAATTTAGTGGTAAGGCAGTTTTAAGTCTCAGAAGAGACAAGTGTTCGAATCTTACAAAGTGATAATGTTTAGATAACTCAGGGTAACAGTATGAAAATGACTATAAGAATACCATTTGGCCTAGGAGCACAAAATTCACAAAAAGATTAACTTTCTGAGTAACATGAACATAGATGCTTCTTCATTTTCACATTTGTAGATGTTACTTATAGTTTAACCCCCCCTAAATTCATATTGTGCTTAACGTTATGCTTAACATAATGATCCGAAACACATAGTAAACGTAGATGTTACATGAATCGATAAAAGACAACTATAACATTGATGACGTGTATGGCCCGAAGGCTCAACAACCGAACGGCTAATATCCGGAAGGATTAACTGCTCGCCGGATTTCAACCGGAGGACCGAAATAACCTTTTACCTGAGGAACCTTTCGACACAACGAGTAATAGCAAGAACCAAAGGTAAGCCGCCTTTCCTTGATTTCATGAGATGTTGTCTCCCCATGTTTATTCATGACAGGTAGCATTCATTACACTCATACACACATTTATTACTCTTACTTTCCATTATAACACCCATACTTAATCTCATGTCGGAGCTTGGTCCTGGGGTCATACCCGGGGCGAGGCTAACGCGTTTGTTACATCTATAAAGGTATCCAAAGGGCTTCTTTAGATAAAGACCGGAGGATATTTCATACATTCCACTACAGGGCAAATAATTACTTCAACAAATTGGCGGCATCCGTGGGAGGAGCTAGGTGGACCATCATGTCGCAGCATACCTCCGCGTCATTCAGAGTTGCGTCCATTGTTAGCCTCCATTCCGGCACAAAGGGCTCGCCCGAAGGGCCACGCCTTCGGAAGAAACCTCCTACAAAAACGAACATCACTTAACAAATGATTATCAACAAAAATGGTAAGGCAGGGAAGTACCTCCGAAATTCCTAAGGCGGGGAAGTACCTCCAGAATTCTTCCTTACAAAAGCCTGCCTGTTAGAATCGTCGAACGAGGAGGCGTGAAGTCCTGAAAAAAAAGAAAAAAAGAAAAGAAAAAGGAGAGCAATAAAGGCGAATGTGGCGCTACTCACTATCAGACTCGGAGTCAATGTTCGAGTCATCAAAACTAACATCCGATCACCGCTCGTTTATCCGATGGGTAACACCCAAGGTAGTCCAATCGGAAGGTGAATTACCTCCATGAGCTTTCATTATAACCGCCGGATGGAGGAAGATCCGCCACGCTAGAATCTTGATGCCTCCATGGCATGGAGTCCGAATGGCCCGACTATCAATAAAAAAAATCTATCTTTTTTAATGTTTTAAACTTGAACAAGTCTTGTTAAAAATCTTCTTTGGGCATTTTTACGGGTACGACGCTAAAAAGAGAACCAATGCCCCTGTTTATTAAGCTTGTAGAATAAACGAAACATGGTGAGATAGGGAGTAATACCGAGGTTCGACAATACACCTCAAACATAATGGCTTCACTCAAACCGATAGGAACAAGCTGGAAAATATGTACACAGAAATATTTGTTGATTTGGAGGATAAGAGTAGAAAAAGGAGCCCTTACACCCGAAAATTCTAAATATTGATCATATATACCAATGGAGTCTGACGAAAGGTTATTCATAGTCCATCCTCTAGGTGGGAGATGGGGATTCAAATCATGTGGAATGTATTCAGTAATAACGGTTTCTAATTCCTCCGGCGACATAACGGACTCAAAGGTATGTATATCAAATTTCGGCACTACCATTTCGGTTTAAGGTTCAGAAGCAGCTTCGTTTGATGGACCGGAAGCCATCAATGAAGAACCGAGGGGAAGGTAACGCAAAGGATGAATAAACAAGGGGAAGACGAAACACACCTGAATTGGAAGCCGGAAGATTTGACTGCAGTAGAGAGAGCGAGAGATTAAAAGTAAAACCGTAAAATAAAAGAAATGAACCTTTATATGGGGCTTTGGGTGGAGTCAAAACGTCGCGTCGCGTGTCACGGGCACGTGGCTTCATCTGGGTCACGAACGAGTACACATCATCGACATGTGGCAAGATCTCACCAATCACGGTAAGTATCTTTCTGTCATAATGGGTTTTTGCCCATAGCAGCCATACAGCCCAATACACCAAAAAAAAAAAAAAAAAAAAAGAAAAAAAAAAGGGGGGGAGGAGTGTTTAACATTTAAGGGCCCGTTTGGTTTATTGATGGAATTAGGATTGGATTTGAATTTGGATTTGAATTTGGTATTAGGAGAGAGAAAAATATATTTATATAATTATTTTAATAATAATATTGTAATAAAAACCTTTATATAAAATATTTTATTACTAAAAAAGAAAAGAGATGAGGAGAGAGACAGACACATACATAAAACTGGACTCACACTATGTCAAAAACCCACTAACTCCATCCGGATTTGAAAAAAGTACCTTTTTGGGGATGAGACCTTCCACTCAAATCCCAAAAATTGAAACAAACAAATAATTTAGGCTTGACTCCAAAATCCTAATCCTAATACCACCAACCGAACACTTACTAAGTATCACATTATTGGTATACGATTAATAATATGATACTGGGGTCATTTTAATAAAAGTGGGTTTATTTTAATTTTCAACCATCAAATAGAATATTTCCCCACTAAGTTTTTTAGTTTTTACTTAAAAAAAAAAAATGGACAATTATTTTGAGACATCTTGAAAAGGAAACATGAATTATAATTTTGAGACGGAGGGAGTATGATAATAAAAGAAGACGAAACCTAGTTGAAGGTCCATATAAAAAGATAACAAAAACCAAAGGGCCAACTATAGAAAATACCAACACATTAAAAAGTGGGAGAAGGAAATCCCCAAATTATAGAGGCAGAAAAAACACGTCTTCCACAAAAATATCTCTCTCTCTCTAAAATCGGAACCCTAGATTTTCTCTACCGTCGCCGGAAAACATGGTTTATTTCTATTACTTTCAATTTTATATAATTTTTATTTATTTATTCTGATTTTGAGTTATATATTTACTGTGATCTGTTAGATGTATGTTGATTGATTTATTATTTATGATTCAATTGTCTGTTTATAAGTTGATATTCAGCTAGATCAGACCTTCATATTGTCAGATTTGACTCACTGAGTTCACCAGCTTCATTTTGTGTTTGTGAAAAGTTAGATTTGTTTTCAAAAAGTTAAAATAATTTTTTTTTGGGATTTTTGTTTCGGCGAAAGCTGAAAATGATATTTTTTTAGATCTGTAGTAATAATAGATTTAAAATAAAATTGTTACTTTTTCAAAGTAATGTCACTATTGGTTACTTGATCCAGAAAACAAAATGTTGTTTTTGTCGTTTTAATTTAAAACCCGTTATTTTAACGTCAAGGGAATTCATTGTCTTATCGTCAAATCTCTGTTATTTTAAGATATTTTTGCTTGCCTTTTTGTAACGTTATATTGATTATACGGAGAGACTTATCATTGTTATGAATGCATATCAATAGTATCTGTCCAAAATTGTTGAGTTTTTTTATGGCTTACTAAGTACTGACGTCGGGTTCACAAATTAACTTATCATAAAGTTATAGATGGTTCATTGTTTGGTAATGTGGGTTGGCGAGGCACTATTTGGGTGAATTTTGTTTGTCTTCCAGCATATTTCGTGTCAGTTAGATATGATAGGTTGGTGAATTGGTACGCTTATCATTCGTGGCTGAATTTACATGATCTTCTACCAGATTTGGTGTTAGTTAGATATGTTAAGCTGGTGAGCTGGTAGGTTTGTGCTGCCAACTTTAAGATATATCTGGTTGAAGCTGTACTCTGGAGAGAGACTCTGTTTTTAGATGATCGAGACAGATTTTGGGTTACCAATTGTGGTCCATGTAGTTAACCTATACTGATAAGAATATCTAGTGTCTAGTATCCATTATCCAGTGGAGTGTTAATATTGGGACCCTCATGGTTATGTCTAGGAATTGAATGCAGGTTTTGAGTTGTGTGTGTTGTAGGACCACTTTTTCGGACTGTAATGATGCGATAAATGGCGTAACATTTGAAGATAGTCAGATAGTATGAGTAGGGCTGTATGATATATTTAGTGTGGTGGAAGGTCTAGCGGGCCTGGTATAGGATGCCTCATTGGTATCATCACATGCGAAGAATGTTGGTACGAAACAGCTGATAGTACCAACAACCAAGTGTACTTACCCTAGAGACTCCTTTAACTCAAAATGAAATTCTATATGAAAAATAGGCGTTGTTTAATTATTTATTTTTTTGGTTTTCGTAATGTCATGCTAAATGTAGACCACAACATTTATGTGCTTAAAACGAAGGGTGATTTGAAGTTTATTTAATGATTGGTACAGTGCATTGGAATCAAAAAGTTTAGAACCGAATCTCTTATATGTTCTGCTTCGTTGTCCAATGTGTGGTCTTCTTAGTATTATTATCTTATCTGTTTCCATCATGGACAGAAAATAGCTTTCAGTTGTTACTGTTAGAACTATTTACACACTCTATCACCGCTGTTGAACCACATTTGTTAGATTGTTTCATATGCCTGACTGATAATCCATGAAACTTGCAGGCCAATGCAGCATCAGGGATGGCTGTGCACGATGAGTGCAAGCTAAAGTTCATGGACTTGAAGGCAAAAAGGACCCACCGCTTCATCATTTATAAGATTGAAGAGAAGCAGAAGCAGGTGATAGTTGAAAAGCTTGGAGAACCATCCGAGACTTATGATGCTTTTGCAGCATGCCTCCCTGCTGATGAGTGCCGATATGCTGTCTTTGATTATGATTTTTTGACCCCAGAGGGTGTTCAAAAGAGTAGGATTTTCTTCATCGCATGGTAATAATTGATTAATAACCTCTTATAGTTGACCTTTAACTTCGTATGAGGTGTTTAACGGATGTGTTCTATTCATCATGTGAAAGGTCTCCGGACACAGCTAGGGTGAGGAGCAAGATGATTTACGCAAGTTCCAAGGACAGGTTCAAGAGAGAGCTTGACGGTATTCAGGTGGAGTTGCAAGCAACAGATGCTAGTGAGGTGGGGCTTGATGTTATTCAAAGCCGAGCAAATTGAAGCTGGATAAAAGTCAATGGAGATGCTCCTATTCTTCATTTATGTTATGTCTATAGTGTCCTGGTATGTAGATTAATGATGAATGACTGGCGTACCAGACGGATATGTTACTCTTTCCAAGAACTAGTGTGGTTTTCAGGTAAAAATTGTGTGATGTTTGTGTGATCCAACAAAAAGCAATATGAATTGTACTGTATTTCAATTTGATTTCATCCTTTTCATGGATGTTCCTATGTTCTGCATATTCTTCTTCATCTGTTGTGTTGCTGTCTGCATGTGACTTTAAATTCTTAATTGTTGACTAGAAGCCATAACTA
Source organism: Chrysanthemum makinoi (assembly GCA_910596185.1). Lineage (NCBI taxonomy): Eukaryota > Viridiplantae > Streptophyta > Magnoliopsida > Asterales > Asteraceae > Chrysanthemum > Chrysanthemum makinoi. The sequence continues at coordinate 99,270,564 of OU343222.1, forward strand.
GCATATGTGCAGTAAGGTTTTGTGGTTCAAGAAAAGTTTGCATTTAGTTAGTACTGCTTACTTAGATCAAAGCTACGCACTTTAAATGGTCTTCAACTGCTATTGCAACATAACGACAGCAATGTGCTCAGCTGTGGTTATAATGTGTTTGCTCAAGTAGTCGAATCAAACGAATACTCTCTGCTTGTTTTGTACAGCTGAATACCAAAAGGTTTGAGACATATGTTTTGACTTTATTACTTGAGTAATGTGAATTTCAGACACTGATAGGTTCCAACCGATCAAGCAACTTGTTAATGACTTAATAGGTTTTTGGTGGTGTCGTTCATCGGAAGATGACACTAAATGGAGCTATTAAGATGTAAAGGTACTAGGCTTAACTTGGATTGAATGATCGAATGGGTGAGCTTTTTTGGGTAAAGGGTTTTCTCGGTAACATGAATGGGTGAGTTTGGCTGTACTAGACTTGGCGTTCAGCAAAGCACACTTTGAATGTTTATGTCATATATCTTACTGTATTAAATGACATTTGTAGGTAGTTTGACATTGTTTTATTTAATAGGTAATTTGAGTTAAGACTATTTTATGGGTGCAATTTTTATAATCCTTGGTCCACTTAGCTGTGTATTTTCTTGCTAAAACAACCAATTCTGACAAAATTCGAGTTTTCATCAGAAAAGTGTTAAATTGTCTTTAAGGTAAATGTAACCTTTAATTCGATACTTTCATTTACGATTTCTAGCAAGGGGGGAAAAAAATCATGTTTGAAAATTTATGGTCACAAGTGATGCAGAAAACGTATAACTAAGCTCAATTATGTACGGAGTAATGACCGTGTTTCAGATAGGTCTTTTTTAGGCCCGGTCCAACTTCCTTTTGTGGTCCAGTCTTTTATGAATCCTGAGTCCTGACTCGATTCGGTGGGTCGGTCCTTTAAAAGGAAGATAAAATAAAAGTTACACTGGTACCTTTTTTTTTAGTGTACTCAAATGAGTGACATTATTTTGTTTTTGGAAAAGCACTCAAACAAGTGACGCTACTTTTTTATCAGTAATATTTTCAAGTAATTACTTAATATAATGAAGTCTAGTACTTCAAAGTTTAATAAGTACGTGGACATGGTAGTGATTCTTGAATCCATGGTGCAAATTATCAAAAGACCTGTCTTCATTTTGTTTCACCCCATTATAGTATTGGCAGTTCGCAGCTGCAAACCACAACCAAGGTGGTCTTGTGGTTAGACACTCATGTCCGCACGAAAGGTTTCATGTTTAAACTTCACTAGGTGGACATTTTAGGGTGGTCAGCCAAGGGTCGGAAACGGTCACGGATATATCTTAGTTAGGCAACGCGTATATATAAGTCAATGACTCGCCTCTCA
>OU343222.1:99272044-99294790 GCA_910596185.1 Chrysanthemum makinoi
GGTACCGTGAACAGGAAAAACCTTTTGTTTTTTTGTACGAATCTGGGGTGCAGGAAAATCTGGTGGGCTTACTTCTGTTTCTGTAGAAGTTAGCATCATTATTTTTTATATTCCCGTTGGGCCCAATAAGTTGGCTAGCAAGGAAAGTTATATTTTTAACTTCTTCAAGCAACATTTTTGGAATGCAAACAGGTGTTTAGTGGTTGAAAGATCCAATACGCGTCTCAATAGGCTTTACTGAGACGCCGATTGAATGGTGCAAGAACTTTGTTAAACTTTTGTTTGCTCTAATGTATCAGAATCAAGGTTAATATGCAACAACATATCACTTTTCCGTCTTCTTTACTATAGTTATTGATGTAGTCATCCACTGCCTCTCGTCAGCCTTACCTGCATAAGAAAAAAGAGATCGATGTAGGTGTAAAGAGGGAAAGATAGCCAGCTAGTTCTATCTCTATATATAATATTGCCTTTCAAAAAAGAAAAGAAAAGAAGATATATAGCTTAGTTTGGATTAGCGACTACTGACTACTTACGTAGTTTAACCGGATTGGAATGCTTATTTTGACATAAAACGGAAGCGTGAATAAAACCTAAACAAAGGTTAAACAAAACCACAAAAGATTTTAAAGACTTAAAGGCAGAATTTATTGATACTTGAATGACAAAACAATGATCCCAAGCTTTATATTCATAGGGAAGTAAATATTGAGAAAAAAGTAACATAAACATAGTAAAAACCGACCTAAAAAAAAAAAAAAGGAAAATTCAGCTTTCGAAGCCTCTACGCCATAACAAGATATTCTTGTCCGATCGCTCCATATACTTCTCAGGTAAGTCTTCAATCTTGTCCTCATCATATTTTGACTCATAGCTTAGTGCTTACGTAATATATTTCATCAACCAAAGTAATCTCGTAATATGTAGCGTTAACTTGAAAGTTTGATAGAAAAAAACTATGTAAATTGGTTATCTGCACATGAAAAAAGTACTCTCTCCATTTCAAAAAGAGTGTCCACAAATAAAATATGTACAGATTATGATATATGTAATTAATGCTAGTTTTGATTGATAAAAAATCATTTTTACCATCATAGTTAATATAGAAATTAAAAATAAATATTTAATGCAAGTTTTGATTAGAAGAGTAAAATAAGAAAACCAATTATAATTACTGTCTATGTATAAAACGTGAGACATTTTTTTAGAACAAACGTAAATAGTAAGTTGGACTCTTTAGGACAAACTTAAATACTAAGGTGAACACTTTTTATGGACGGAGGAGGATGTCGTATTTTGAATATATTATTGATCTATTGGGCCTTGTTTGTTCCGGTCCTTACTCCTTAGTCCTTACTATGCCTTTCTGGCTTTGATGGGAGCCCAACTCTTTATAGGGTACATACATGATACATGCATAACAAACAAGTTAAAATGCAACCAACATTTTTCCATTCTCTAATTTAATCAAATAATCATTAATAAAAGATTACACATTTGCAAAGCACTTTGCAAAGTCTTTTTAAATAGTCATGTCCTTTCTTGCTTATTTTCATACTTTGATTGATGACTAAATAATAAATCATACTTTGATGACTAAATAATAAGCTATATAGAAGTTGTTGTCACAATTTTTCAACATTTGGACATCTTTGCTACACTTGTCTTGAACAACATCATTTCCATATATTGAAAAATTGATTCATTGAATAAGGGAACTTATGAATTGAATTTGATTTGATTTTCAGTGCAATTATGTCGACATAACTTTAAACATGATGTACTTACCGGAGCTATTGATTAGTGTTAAATCATCTTTCCGACACAAATCCTTTTTCATTATCTGCTAGGTTGTTTTAGACAAAACCTAGTCTGGAATCCAGGCAGTAAGCAACTATGGAAACATATACTATCTTATCTATCTTTTCATGTTGTTAAAAAATCTTGGAACTTTTATTATTTCCCAAACAATTACTTTAATTCACAAGAGACCATGGATGTAAGAAACTTAGTTGAACCATGTACATATACACATTGTCTTCAACTTTTTGTTTCCTATAGTCTCTCGTGTCGTGGCATTCGGTTAAAAACACCCTCTAGGAAAATGCTACTACTTACAAGAAGAGCAAATTTACGTGTAAACTAAAGAACACCCACTTGGGATGTATATTATGTACATTGTATCATCATTTTGGTAACCTTTTTGTACTCTATAATGGATTCAAAAGAAACCAAACACAAATAATGCTTCCTATTTAATTTTCGATCACTCGACCTTTTTCTTTCGTGTCTCAAACCCCACAAAACACACCACTTTTGTTTCCACCAAATAATAATGCCTCTTTTATCTGCTTGCTTAAAAGAACAAAACAATGCAACTGATTGAATGTCATCTCATTCATCTTTTTTCAAAAGGACATAATCAAGATTTGATTAACGATTCGATTACGTAACAATCTGTAATGGAGTTATATCTTTGACCATTATTCGATGATCAATGATTGAATCTAGTAAAGGTCCATTTATTAAAAATATCTCATGAACAAAAATCAAGTCGAGTCGTAGGAAAAGCATTATAGGACCACTTGACTACTAGCCAGGCGAGTGTTCATGCTCAAAAGACTAGTCTTTATAGAGTATAGTTTGCATTGCAGATAATGAAGTTTAAAGTTGATACACAAGAATTATTTGTGGTTTGGTCTTTTAAAAGGTCTTGGTCTAAAGTTATGTACGTGACATTGATTTTCTATTTAGAAGAGGGAAACCCTTTATACGTCACCATTAGAAAAGGTTGAGAATACAATAGTCTATATGTAAACGAAAAAACTGCATTAATCAGATTGATGTTCTTTCATGTTATGTGATATTTTACGTATAATCAATATGGCTTATATATCATGCACTACTACAAAACAGGTCTTTAGCGACGCACCATTCTGTTGGAAATCCGTCGGTATAAGCAGTTTCCGACAGATTTGTGACGGAAATAGTGTGTCGGGAATTCCATGGTCGCTAATTACAATCCGTCGGAATTCTCTTGGAGACACCGACAAAAAAATATGGGTCGGAAGTTTGTTGGTAATATTCCGTCGGAAATCGGTCAGTATAATTTCCGTCGGAAAACCGTCGGTAAAACTTATGTCAGAAATCTGTTGGTAAGTTGCAGTTGGTAAAGGGTCACAGTTCTGTTGGAAAGATACAAAAAGTTCACAGCTTAAAAATCACATTTATGCAATCCTGCATGTAGAATAGCTAAAAGGAAACTAATAAATAAAATGGATAATTTAAAATCAAATGATTCAATTACGAAAACTTAGCATTCAAATCACAAAAAGTTGTATTCAAATCGAAATCCAAATCTAACCACTCAAAACACTAAAAGATGAAATAAGAGTATATAATCCAATTATTCAAAGTGATACGACGTAATTCAACTACGGAGGGGATGTGAATTGGTAAACTTATTTAACACCGAGTTGATGTCATTCATCTTTTGTTGCCACTCTCTCTCTCTCTCGAGCTTCTTTGCAAACACTCGCCTCCAATACTTGTTGTGTGTGTTCTTGCACTTGATGTTCCACTTGTCGTTCTAACTATACTTGCATCTCTCTTTCCTGCATTCATTTGTGTGAAGTCCTCTTGAAATCTTCTTATTGTCTTTTCATAAGTTTGTACCTACACTATATTAAGTCCCATTAAGAAACTTCATATAATTGATCAAGCATAACATTCTTTCACACCATTATACAGCACATATATAACCCTTTGTAAGGTTTTTATAGTACTTATCTAACTATTGTGTTTCAATGTCGTATTTTGATCTTATTTAGCTTCTAAGTGCTCATATAAACAAATCTCTCTTACATATGAAACACCTTACTATACAAACACTGAATCTTACAAATAATCCAACTATTCATATCAGAAGAGATCGAACAAGTCATTACGGTTCAAAGTCATCCAAATCGCACTTAAGTGCTTACAACTTATTTGATGATAAACATTGGACAAGAATACTGATAACGGTCTTTGTAATCATTTCTAATGTTTTCAATATAAAATGCAGAAAATGGACAAAAAATTGTCAACATTATGATCATTCAGATAATAAATGAGTGTAAAACATAAAAGGGGCTTACATTAAAATGCCGCCGACAAAGAGGTAAAGAGCTCCAGATGTTGATGGAAACAGACCTACTACAATTACTTGAAAGACCGTAGATATGGCCTAAAACAACAAAAATGGATGACTCAATGACCCATGAGTCAAAAAATATTTGTTGGATTTTTACATCACGAACGAAAACAACTAAAGCATAAAATAACTAGGTGTGTAAAAATTACCATGTCCAAGAAGCTCCATAGAAGGAGAACCTTCCTCCCGAGTTTATCCATTAGTGGCAATGCAATGAACTATCCTTAATGAGTATTAGTTTTAAAGTCAGAAATAGTTTAATAGTTGATAACAAAGGTGTCGGAGTGTGTGTGTGTGTCAGAGAGAGAGAGAATAGATTGACGAGCCCCACAAAGGCGTTGGCAAGGTTTGATGAAACTCTGGCACTTCTAAATACAGTTGCTGAGAAATAAAACACAATGTTTATTCCTGAAAGCTATTGTAAAGAAAACAAGATAGATCCAGTGAAAACAACTGCAAAAGGAGCTAGTGCATAACAAGGAATTTTCAGTGCGGGTAGCCTAATTAAGTGTCCCCAAAATTTACAGTTACCTCTAGAATGGCGCCCGGAAATCAGTTCTGATATCGTAATGACATTTTTATCCCCTCGGTCCTAGAAGTTTCTGGAACTCCGCCTCTACTTCAGCATTTCTTCCTTTCTGTAATAATTAACGACTTTAAACCCATTTGGCCAATTTCCTTTCTGATAAAGTAGTAAATAAAGATAAGAACAAACCTTATGAAGCCAATGTGGACTTTCTGCCAGAAAATCATTGCAAGAGCAAGTACCGTAGATGGAATTGTAGATAACCAAAAGCATATACGCCACCTGAGCACATAGGTCCGAATAGTAATTATGAAAATATAGTTTGTAATATAGAGAATGCCTATAAAAACAGACACATAGTATATTCGAATTGCTTTCTTACCAGCACGGGATACTTTTAACAAGGATCCCTATCAAGAGAACCCCCATTAGCCCTAAACATGTTGAAATCTGAATGAAGCTTCCATAAGTACCACGCACAGAAGGAAAGATATTTCAGCTCATTTGCTCACAAATTGGTAGACTGGTTTGTGTTTCATATCTAACGGGTAGAATTAAAAGAAACTAAGGTTAGCTAAATAGGAAACGGGTCAAAGTGTCAAACTTGAAAGTCTTCAAAACGTATTTTTACAGCATAAGAACTCCAAAATCATATCTTTAAGAAAACGTGTTTAAATAATTCGATTACTACTCAAACAATTAAGAATTCTGCACACATAATTGGGACTCTAATTATTTACTACAAATATTTTTTGAACCAATGTGTTTCAGGAAACTTCATCTCAACATCCACCCATATTGATCCGTTTTCCGACCCATATAGACCCATCCGAACTAGAGGTAGTGCTACTTGACCTCTGTGATATAGAGAAGCGACAGGAGGACCAATACCCAGCCCAATTCTAACAATGAACAATTATCATCCCGGTCAAAGTGCTGGTTGTTGCACTGAAAACGAATTTATTAGCATCTTTATATATGACTTCGTATGCATAGATAAAAAGGTAAGATAAACTGATATAGCATGATTCTCAGACGCAGGATTCATTATGTATGCATAGATAATAAAGTAAATATTGCATGCTTAACTTTTTTCCCCCTTAGGAAGCATTATTTAATACTATAAGTTTCAATTAAGGTGTACTAGTTTTTCGCCCAGTGAGTTTGAAGAATGGTCAAAAGTTTGTTATGAAATAGTCGGACATTTCAACATTCCAAGTCAAACATTTTCCTTCTCGTAAATATTATTACCTACAAGCAGCACCGAAGATCATAGGCAAAGCACACAACTGAAAAGTCCTGTAGCTCTCGAATTCATCAGCAATCCAACCACTGAACAAAGAACCAATGAAGGCACCACCAAGACACGTACTAACCACGAGACCTTCATTTACGACACACAGAAGCTAATAAGCTAGAGTTTAAACGCAAATAGCACATAAGTAAAAGATACCTTCTGCTAGGCTATTTCCATTGAAACCAAGATCATGGTATATGCTTTCAAGCGGTTCATTCACTACCCTGCACATAATGGAAACTGGTTTACATATTTCAAACTTAAAGTGTGAACCTGAGATGTCGAGATCAAGAACGAACCCGAGATGGTAACCAAATAAAAGTGAGACTATGGATGCCACAAGTACTGTAAATAAGGCAAAGAACGTCTTTAAGGGGATCTGTAGATTTTTTGACCATATCTTCCTGCAAAAATTCATGTAGTCTACTGAAATTCACCTTATGTAATCACATTCGAAATAGTAACACGGCTATTTTTAATAGAAAATTGCCAAAAACAAAAGTTACCATAAATTAGAAATAGTAACACAACACTAAGAGACTAAGTTGGTGACTGCTTTGGCTTATTTTATAAAATAAGCTAATTATCAGATGGTGCAATTTTAAAGGTATGAATTTCACACCAATTCTTACGTAAGTGTTGTAGAGACTTATAAAAATGATCGTTTTCACATCAACGTAAATACTAAATCTATAACCAAAAAAGAAACAGACACTTGCATAATAACAAGTAAATACTGAAGTCAAACGAAGACGACAAATTAGCTAATTGTCAAAACATGTAATTAATTGATTCTAACTATCCGCCAAACACTCAAACCACTAATTATCCTAGCTTTAAAAATGAAAGCTCGTGCGACACACTAACACAACTTAGAGTTAGATGATCCGTTTTAGCTTGAACAAAACTAATTCCGCTTATCCGATTATTCAAGTCTCATGCCAATCAACCAAACACTCAGAAACCGTAATAACATAATCCATTCGCGCGAGTGCGCACACACACACATTCACATAATCGAACATTCGAACCCATTCACAATGAAACCGTGACAACAAATCCATTCACAACTTCGTAATCAGTTTCAAAACAAGAATTCGTAACATCATAATGCATTCACAATGAAATTAGGTCAAAACAATACGTTCAAAATTGGGGGAAAACCAGATAAATGATGAAATTAGGGCAAAATAATACCTTCAAAATCAGACAACACAAATGGAATTGTGATTTGAATGTGATGGAAACTTACTTGATTATATCGAATTAATTGATTAGATCGGATGGTGATTCGAATTAGTTAGATTTGTTGATTGGGTGTTTTGAGTGTTTATTGGTTCAGGAGGGAATGAAAAATAAATGAGAATTTGGTTTTTGAGTAATAAATATCAAAACTTAAGAATAAATCAGAACTTTTCCGACATATTAACGATGGATAGCATGGTTGTCGGTACAGTGTTGGAAAGTCGTCGGCAAATTATGTAAATTAGCGACGGAAAAATGTCTGTCGGAAAATCTGTCGGTGAAAGTCAACTTTCTAGTAGTGATGTTCAGGCAAACGTGAGAGAATCTCATTCCCTTTACAAACTAACTACTTTAAAAGATGAAAAGGCGCAAATAGCCTGCTTAACGATGATTATGATATATATGTACATAGCTATAAGCATAAATTGATATTGAAGATTATAGTTGAATCTCTAGGAATCAGTACTAAGTTATGCACGAAACTATGTGTACTCGTATTAGATAGTAGGTTTAAGTTAGTCGGGCTAAACCCGTTTAAGTTGGTCAAAACTTGATTGTGTCCGGTCAACTGACCTAAACTTACTATCTAATACTTTGTGTTTATGTGATGTATATCTATCTTTACGTTCATATATATTTATATTTCATATACATTTTTTTGTTGTTGTTGATATTCCTAAGAATTAGGTCAATTTGTCAACTAATCTTTTTATTACAAATAGAATTGTAAACGAGTCAAACATGTATCTTACAAAGATCATGAATCGTAAAAGAAATGTAAAAATTGGTCTTTTAAGGGATGGAAAACCGAGTGCGTTCTGATGAGTTTATGCGTTTTCATTTTCTAAACAAAGTGAACTATGGTCCTGGGCCTCTTAATAACCCGGACAACATTTGTTTAACTTGTAGCTAAAAGGGGAATAAGTTTAAATCATAAATGAATTGTTTCCATGGAACCTACTTGTGAAAGGTGCTCTGCAGTAAGTTGGCAAAAGTTTAAACGAGCCGAGATCAAACAAAGCTCGAGCTGAGCTGATCTTAAGTTTGGGCCATTTAATAATCGAGTTCGGTAGGTCGAGCTTTATATGCAAATATCGACAGCCATGGTGACTAAACAAGCCCTAAAAATATGTACGTCAAGCTTAAAATGTGATGACCGAGTCGAATTACATTTGAGCTTTATTTCATCCACAACTCATATAAGTTAGTCGAGCTTGATCGAGCCAAGCTCGAGCTTGTGAAAAGTCACTAGCCGAGCTCAAGCTCAATATATGAGGCTCGAAATGAGCTCAAGCCCGAGCTCAAACTTTATATATATTAATGAGTCGAGCTCGAGCTCATCTCGACACGTTTCAACCTCTATTTACAGCCAATTTTTATCTACTTAAACTCATCAACAATTGAAAGTAAAACCAAGCTATCAATGGAAAATTCATGCAATTAAAAGAGGAAGTTGGAGTAGAACGCTTTAATTGAACAATTTAGGGTTCGTAAAAATGACAGAGAATCGGGGAAATAAAGTACAAGACAACAAGCTAAAAATGACAATTGGGATGAAATCTTATTTAAGGGTTTGAGCGTAACAAACTTTCCCACAAAAACCAGTACACACTTATGGTCACATGCAAAACGCATCACTCCCACTTAACTAAAACAACGTGCACAACACATGTAAAACTTTAAGCCTGGTTTTATACGCGGTTTTAGTTTAATGATAGGAGCCACGTGCTTTGCAGGTGACCATTGTTGTGTTTGTTCTCGTTTAGTTGGCCGCGGGAGATTTTTTTTTTTTCGTCGTGTGAAAAGAAGAACTATTACTATATAATCACAAAAATGTACAAAGCTTTTTATGTAGACATGGACATGCTCATGTAAACACTAAAAAGCCCCCAATATAAAGATAACCTACATTGCATCAGGTTATTCAAACAAATCTATACAGTAATATCTATACAATTCTATATACCACCCTCATACCAACAGAACCTATCATACTTCCTTTTCAATGTCAATTTACTCTAATTAGTTGCACATTCCATATCTTTTCTATTCTCCTAACAGCTAGAGAATCTTTGACAATGAACCTAATAATTCTTAATTTGACTGTGTCTTTAATCATCTGGATAAGAACATCAACATCTTTAGTCTCCTGCTTGAATAGTCTAATGTTTCTCGATCTCTTGCCATATAAAGTACACCACAACACCAAATACCAGCTTTCTGGTGATGCTATAGTGTTATTAGCATTACATTTGGACATTTACTCAACAATACTATTCCAGTCAGCTATTATTCTCTTGTTTAGAAGATTCATTATTTCATTCCATATTGAGCTAGAATAAGAACATGCAAAGAACATATGATTTATGGGAGTCTGGGCATTGATTACATAGGGCACACTTCAAAATTTCATTTGGTTTCCAAACTGCCACTCTATCTTGAGTCATTAACCTATTCTGAACTGGCATTCAAAGAACAAAAAAATGTTTTGGTATGCACTGTGCAAACCATATCAGAGGCCTCCACATCACTTTGGGGTCATTACTACAGATATCCTTCTAAACAGTTTTAATAATATACTCTTTTACCTGCCTTTTATTAGTAACTCAAACTACTTTATCTTTAATCTACTTCTCCAATTGTGGAACTTGAATATGTCTTAAGGCTGGAAACTTGGTTATCCACTCATCAGGGTGCGAGAGAGTTCGGTACACTTAAATGGGAATTCGACCCCAATTGTCATTTTGAGCTTGTTTTGTTTTGAGACTGATAGTTCAGGTAATAACTAAAACAAATATATGATATGTTGTATGAGCATTGATTGACATGTCTAATTAGTATTTCTTAATAGTATGCTTAATTTGTATGGTATGATAATGTTGGTGACTAAAAAGAACACGCATTTTTACAAATCATTAAAACACTAACACTTAGTCATATTTTTCAGGTCTTTAAATTATTTGTCGTAGGTGAGTATAGAAAAATTACAACTTTTTGCGTGTGTACCTTGTACCAAAAATAAAAGCGAGCACAACCCTTACCACGTAACTGATTTTATGCCATCTTTTTTCCTTTCTTTGATGATAAAGTTTTATATTTGTCGTCACGCATTAATTATCATTTCACCTTTCTTTCCCTACGACTCTAGTAACAACCTCATTTCGTTTGATTGTTTACACGTTTTTCCTCATCAGAATTTATTGTTCTTAAATACGGTAATATTAGGCTATGCACAATGGAGCCGGTCATGGTCGGTTGAGGGCGTGGGTTGTCGCCGGTCGACCCATTGTGGGTTGAGCGGTTGTCATCGGTTGAGGAGAGAAGAAGGAGGAACTCGGTTGAGCACACAACCGAGTATCACAAGCTTAAACTTACCACTTTTCCAAAATCGAACACCGCTAGAACTGCGCCGTCGTCCGTCAGTTCTGGAGCAGAGAAGTCGGCGCCAAGACCGACTAACTAGCTTACCAACGTTGCCTTTTAACACCCTCTTCTTAAGTAAATGTTAAAATGCATAATATATTATATATAAACATTTCTTTTTGTACATATTAAGTTTGTTACAAGTCCATAAAGATGCATAAAAATATTAAACGAACATTGTATGGGATGATTCCTCCAAACACGTACAATCTAAATAATTAATTGAGGAAGTCATATGTCTTGAAGCAATGTTTTGCTTTCTAATGCACTAACGAATCCTAAAATTTGTGATAACCAATTACAAAATGACCTCAACTTGTGGATGTATGATATGGATACCATTTCTAATTAATTAATTGAGGTGCTTGTTTCTTTGTCCACGATTAGATGACACATTCTTTTAATTTTCGAATTTTAATGCTTTAAATTTGTAAAAAGCCTAAAACTATGTACTAGTAATAAACATGAAGAATAAATAGTAAAATGCATTAACATATCGTCATTGATGACAAAGACTTCGAAAAAATTGGCATCCATGGTTGCTAATTAAGGTACGTCTTTCTTTTATCTTATGATTTTATTGTGTAAAAAGAATTTGACATATACACACCTCGGTAGGTAACGCCGTTTGTTCGCTCCCAAGTTTTCCAAAACTTTCAAAACACCTCTTTAAATGATGTATTAACAAAACAAGCATGGAATTACCCTCAAGAAACAAAGGTTTGAAGACTAATATTATTTAACGATTTGATTATAAGTACCCATCGCCAAATATTGCTCTGAGATCTAATTGAATTGAATTTGAGTTTTTCTTTCTAAATGAGTAAGATTAAACGCTACCAAAAAAAAAAACATGTGTTTGGTGTTGTTTATTAAAAAATAAATAGAAAAAAAAAATTAAATAAACAACAAATTTGTAAGACTCATGTAAACAATCACAAAATTAGTATATGTATTTGGCTAATTATGCAATAAATATTATTTATGTATATGTATTTATTGCGTATTAAATGAACAAAAGTCTATTTGTAGTCTAGTAGTTGAATATTTTGCTTTCTATATATAGACTCTGGTTCAAATCTTGCCACCACTGCTTTTTAAATCTTACACAATTCCAATACATAAAAGTGTTGAATATGAAAATTTTAAGTTTTCCTTAAATAATGCCTTAAATGCTTTTATATATTAGTATAGACTAGACGAATGCCCAACAAGTACGAGCGTTCTCAAAATTCAATTATAAATTTCTTACAACAAACTCATTTGTAGCATCGAGGATCATTTTCGAATAACTACAATTCGATGCGTAGTGCATAGCACAGTAAATATATAGTTTTTAAAAAAAATATGTGGAGTCGATCTAAGTGCTGAAGAGATATTTTCTAATAGGATTGTTTAAGTTATTAAGATTTTTAGAATGATAGATTCAAGATTACAAAAAAGTTAACTAAGACATGTAGTTGGCAATTTTTTAAGAGGTATAGCCAACATGTGTGACCGCTTTTACCGTTTTGTTGGTAATTAGACAAAGATAACTATTTTTTACATGTGTATGCTTATCATTTAGTGTGTGGCTTTTAAAATTGTAACTATGCAAATTTGATATCATAATAATATGATTATTTTGTACTATTTCAATTGCAGATATTAATGCATTGTTCAAAGTTTATTTGTTTGATGTACAAATAATTATCGCTAAAGATAACAATACTATTCAATTTTTGTGAGTTTAATAAACTTACATAACATTATGATATACTGGAAAGGTTATACAATATATATTAACTTTTAAAAAATGATTCCATATGGTAGTCCCTTAAGTGGTGCAAGAGCAACATTTTTAAAATAACCTATACAAATGACAAATTACATGTGTCAAAGCAAAATAAACAAAAAAACTACAATTACTTGGTCTCCTTTAAAAAATTGTCACGGGTTCCAAAACTACTTCATCATTTCTCATATAATTTTTGTCAAATTTGAAACTCGATTTGACCTGTGGTTCAACGTTGAACCGTTCCGATAAAAAAAACAGTCGATTTAAACCGAGTCAAACCGATAGGTTGGGTAAAAACATGTCAAATTAAACCGCCGCTCAGCTGGTTTGAAGCTCAGCCCCGTCAACCCGGTACGGTTTCAACGAAGTCCTCTTTGATTCGCTTTTGGATGGCTTTAATTGGTTAGTTGAACCTGTGATGACACTGTTCCCAATTGAACAACTTGGTCCTGGCTCGTCCAATTTTCAAAACTATATGTATCCTCAACTTTTTAGCATGTATGAAGTTTTCATGTTGCTTTTATTAATATGTACAATGTGTATAATAACATTTTATATTAGTGTGTTTAATTATTTTATATTTTGTATTATGTTGTACCTTTTTTAAATTGTACGTTATAAAAAATTTTATTGACTTTTAGTAAGAGGTGTATTAATTGGTTGTTTTTAATTTAGTAGATATGCTTTTAATTGGTTGTACAATGTGAATAAATTATTGTACTTTTAAGTAATGAGTGTTTTAATAAGTATAGATAATTAGATTATGTACTTTCTCTCTCCATTTACACTTTCAACATTCAACTTTCAACATTTTCCACTTTGACTTTTTTCCATTTTATATAGTATAGATATAGATATAAATTACCCAACATTGTTACGAGTGATATTCTGATAATTTACTTTTTTATATAACAAATTTCATCTATCACATACGGGGATACCAAATCTATATATATATATATATATATATATATATATATATATATATATATATATATATATATATATATATATATATATGGGTTTTTGCTAACTACAACCTAACAACTAGTTATCGAAATTTATGTTCGAACATTACTCAATGTTTAAATAAGATCATTCAAAATCATTAACAATTTGCTAAAATATCTCAAATAAAAATACAATACACTCTTCCTATTGGTTATATTACCGAAAAATATAGAACTTGTCTTTTATTATGTTTTAAAATCAACAGATTTTGTGGAAATTTGGTTATTAACAACAACCCTAAAGGCTATATATATATATATATATATATATATATATAATAATAATAAAATTTTGAGTTTCACGTAACAAATGTAAATTTTATGATTAAAATATTTATTATAAATTGTTATTTAACAAGTTAAAGTTAGAGATTCATGAAAACAACGTAAATATCAAATATTTTGAACTCTTTTACTATAAGTTTAGAATGTTATTTTTATGCGATAGGTGTTAGCATTAAAGATATAATATTTCATTATAAGCTTTAATTTAATATGTTAAAAAGTTGAGATATAAGCCGTAATGTGAATTTTAAAGACTTGAACTCCTTAAAATTTAACTTTAGAATGTTAAGTTTACTAATAGATGCTAGTATTAATTTAACTTTAAAATTTAACTTGAACTCTTGTTTGCTTCCTTGTGTTCCCCTGCAAGTGATGGTTCAATAATCTTCCTCGAAAGGTAAACATTTTCGATTGCGCTTTTATTTGAACGTGCTTCCTACTCGTATAATTTATCTTTGAGGGGCCTTGATATACCATTCATTGTTTGCCCGATGTGTAACAATGTGGTGGAATCCGTGGACAATGTCTTCTTTGGTTGTGACTTGCCTTCAAAAGTTTGGTTTCATGTAATAAGATGGGTCGATATTGATATGCCCTCCTTTTCTTCTTGGTTCGACCGCGCAATGGTTCAAGTTTGGAGAGCTTCTAGGAGTGATGAAGATCGAGTGTACGCCATTTCTATAGCGTGTTATGGTGCATTTGGCGCTATCGCCAGTTATTTTCTCCTTTCTGTTGAGGAAAAGTGACATTTTCAATTCCATTCGGACTTTTTCTTTTGTTGACTTAAAAGTAGAGCGTGAATGTTAATTATTGGAACTCTTGGCTTATGAAGCCTTTGTAATTTTATTCTAGCTTCTTACTAGTGTGTTTTAATAATCGCCGCTCAAAAAAATGCTAGTATTAAAACATATAATGTTTCATTATAAGTGTTGCAATAGTTTTTATTTTAGCATGATTTTATGAAGAACTACAAGAATGAATTTAATAATGATTACGGGTTAATCTATATTCATACTACATATAAAGCTTTTAGATTATATTTTAACTTTTTCAAGATTTTATAAACAAATTTTAAGCAATTACAAATCATTAAACACTAACACATATAAAAAATTAACTTTGAGACTATTGATGAAATTTTGTCATTTACATGTATGCTAAGTTTCGAGGGACGACATAGAAAATAACGTATGTATGCTAAATCAATTAGTTCAACATCACATGAACATCTTTTTTAGTTATTTTACATGTTAAGCTTTTAAATAATTTGATTTGCCAACTATAAAAAAATTGATTATCTATTATTGCGTTACCTTTGTGAAGAATTCCATTTCCCTTTTTCTCCACTCTTCTTTCTTCCTTTCTTATTCTCCTCCTACCCTTGAACTCTTCTTGAATCGAGGAGTGAAAGCTCAGTAGGGCTATTCCTCCTCATGGATGGATGAGCGAAGAATAGCATTCTGATATGATTTCTTAATCAAACCTCAGTGGGGCGTGCCCCAACCAAAATCCAAGCGGGCCCAATGAGAAGAGACCCACCCTCCCACTCTCTCCCATTTATTCAGCGAAAAAAACTACATGACCACATAATCAAATTTCACCGTATTTTACTTGAACTAACTTATATATACATTAGTAATAACTAATAAGTGATGTGACTTAAAAAATGTATTAAGAATCAACTCCTTGGTTTTATTTTTTTATTTTTTTTATCTATCTTTTTTTATAATTTTAGAATACCCGTTTAATTTTTTCCCCCTAAAGTGTTATATGTCTTTGCCAGAAGTTTATATTATAAGGTATTCGTCGCTGCGTCGCGCGAGCACCCTGCCAATAAGTTGTAAACAACAATATCATAATGATTTTGTGCTACTTATAAAAAAATTAATACGTGGTAACAACCCGCATTTTCAGGTTACTTTTCATTTTTTTTAAAGTTACTATTCACTTTCACTATTCATCCGTAAAATTTTTATTTTAGTTTACTATCATGACAAGATAATTGAAACTCGACAAGTCGTCCTTACGACGTACGTTGAATCCATACAGAACCGATCACAAAACCGTGTCTGAGAATTACTTTAGGGTTTAAACGCCATTCGTGCATCCCGATATGTCCATAAAACACTATAAACATTAGAAATATGTATTTCTACCATTTTACACAATTCCACAAGTTTGGAATTTTACGTTTTCCCGCTGCGTTTTTTACGCTGTTGGGTCCCCTTAATCTAGGATTTGAATAGAAAATAACCTAAGTGCTTAGTCCGTTAAACACTAACGGTCATGAGTGCATAGTCTCTAAGTGAGCCATCTTCGGATACTCAGATGAGGCAAGAAGAAGTCTCTCCACTCGAAGAGGCGGAACTTAAAGAGTGAAGACTGAGTCAAGAAAAAGATGGTGGATTCAGTGAGTGATGACAATAATTCATCAATCCCTAAAACTCCTCTCCACATGCTAACATGAAGAAAAACTTGACTAAAGACTGAAGGCTGAGAAGACTAAGAATGGGCGGACAAAACGGTTATGCTTGAAGCAATAAAGACGGAGTGTTTATCTTCAAGAAGTCAAATTTCCCTGAAAGGCCCAACATCAGTCGCAAGTAGAAAGTGGCTATGTCTTTACCGAAATAGTTTTGTAAACAGAGACAAAATACATCAGTATTTTGTCTTCTTAAATTGTCGTTTGTCACTTAGGAAAGAGTTAAAACTCATACTTGTATAAATAGCATAAGACATGGAGTGAAAGGTTAAGCTTGTGAATTGTAAAAAACATACTAACGCAAGCATCTTTCACTCCTCTAAATACAATTTAATCCCTGAGATAGCTCAGTGGGTACTTGTAGTTGTGCTCGGACTTAGCCTGAGCTTCGAGAGGAGTTACCAAACTTTGTCATTTCAATCCCAAGTACTATTCCGCAAGTACTTGGGTAATGTATTCTTCTGATTAATTTCTAATAAGAATATTATGTTGAAAATTATTTAGTGTGTTTTACTTACATTACTTTCAGTCATTGTTTCACTATTAGCTTGTTTTTAAATACTTAACTGTTTTATACAATAGTGAATAGGGAACAACAAGTGGTATCAGAGCAGGTGATTATTAAACCTTTTAAGCCGCTCTAAAGCGTTTTAAATCGATCCTTATGGTCAAATTGATGTACCCCAACTAGTCGATAAAAAGGGTGGAGCTTATTCAGCTGTTGCTCCTAGACTTGAAGTTGGTAAATTCAACAAATGGAAAAAGCGTATGCTTTGTTATTCGATTGGGATAGAACCTTATTATATCAAGTGTATAAATGAAGGTCCATTTATCCCAAAGACTGCTGAAGGGCCTAAACCTGAAGCAGTTGGACTCGATGAAGGAGAGAGTGGTCAACCAAGATCAAAGACTCAAAAGTATCATCATATCATGTCTTCCTGATGATATTATGGAGTCGTTATAAGTAGTACAGCTAAACACACCTGGGATGACCTAGTTCATAGCCATGAAGGCCCATCTGATACCAAGGAAAACAGGATAATGGACCTGAAACTTGAGTATAACACCTTCGGGATAAGGACTCATAAACTCTGTCTCAAACTTACACCCGGTACAAACCTCTTTTAAATGAACTGTCAAATGATGGTGTTAAGTTGTCCAAACATGAAATCAATGTTGGTTTTGTCAATAGTCTCCCGAGAAGTGGCTGAATTTCTCTCAGGACTTAGGAATGCTAATCATATCCAGACCCTTGAACTTCCTGAAATTTATGGTAAATTTGTCTATGAGGAAAACCTCATCAACTGACGATACCCCGACTTAAAGAAGTCTCAGGAAGTCAAGAAGTCCCTGACCACCACTTCAACACCAATATCAACCGCTTTTATTCTAACAATGTTGTTCAATATTTTCGGAAAATTCGATGATGCGCTGATGAGAGATCAAGTGAGGAGTACCTAAATGACCTAAACATTGAATTTCAGAAAAGGACACTCCTTGCTAACTCTCGAATGTTTATAAAAAGAAACAAAGGTTTTTCAAATGCTAAAGCAAATGAGGATACTGAATGCTTTAAGTGTCAAAAAAAAGGTCATTTTGCAAAAGACTGTTTTTCAAAAACAATTTATGAACCCTCTTACAAACCATCAGGGTCAAATCAGTCCTCAGGCTTTAGCAAATTTCAACCAAAAATCTATCAGTCTCATCAAAATTTTCAAAACAAATCTGATAAAAAAAACTGTTGATTTTGAAGCTAAGTATAGGAAAGTCAAAGCTAAGCTTGCATTGCTTGAGGTCAGTCCTCGAAACAACAAAAGTGTTCAATTGTGAGGTAAAAATAAAGGCCTTGTTGTCAAAACCTTCGACTAGGATGAAGAACCGATCATCCGATGATGAAATGGTATATGTCAGTTGCACTGATGGCCCTCTCTAAGAGGACAAGCTAGCTGTTGGGAAAAATCATGCCAGGAATGAAGAGTGGGTCAATATCACAATGAAGAAGGTAAATATTTTACTTTCTATGGATGATGACTCGATGGCCCTATATGAACTATATCAATGTTGATCTTAAGTTCTTTGAAGAGCAACGATTAAATCTTTTTTCAAAATATAACAAGCTAAGTTTTGAACTAAACAAGTGTAGGGATGAATTGCTTCTTTAAAACAAAATAAGCTTGAGGCTATCACTTTGCAAATTCAAAACACACTGAATTAGTTAAAAGAAATCAGGCTCTTCAAGATGAACTTAAGAAGAAAAAAGATATCATTGCTACTGGACCGCTAAGAATCCAAGAGTCTTTGATGTGGTGGGAGCCCCAACACAGAGAAAAGAGAGTCATAGGTGAAGATCATCTCCCTGAATCTCACAACAAAGACCCTTCTCCCAAAACATTTGTGTCGGAGTGACATGATTACCAATATGTTGACTATTCCCAAGCCAAGTGATTGGATTGAACGGGTTAATCCTGATAGTAAGCTTCCTAATTTCGATTTTGGAAGAATTCTCGAGCTTGAAAGTCAAGCTAAAAGAGCATGCTCGACTCCCTGATATGCCCAGAGTATTGAAACATATCTCGATCCGAAGCAGAATCCAAGCACCACTTCCACCCCTGGAACCTCTTCAGGGTGCTGCTCCAAGCTCGAGCTTACTCCATACAGTTCAATCCACACTCACCAAAAGAAAGATCTGGACTTGGTAGAACCATCCTTAAAAGACCAACAAAACCAACTCAACAAGAGTCCACAACCACTGAGACTTCCACATCTTCAGTTCCTACTGAAGCAGACAAATAAGCAAATGAGAACTGTGAGGAGCTAACAGATAAGATGGAATCCATCGAAAGAGTTCTGAATCAATCAAGGAAACAAAGTCACTCTCTAGTTCCTCAAAGTTAAAAGCCACCACCAAAACCAAGCGAAGTGTGATCTATGCCACTATAGAGTCATACCATGACAACTGTTATAGAATCCTTTTTGTATGATCTGCAAAAGGATGATCACAGCATTCCGATCACTTACAATATTTAAGTTCTCTCAGTAAAGCAAACTATACCAAAGTTGGTCATCAAGATGCTTCAACCTCAAATCGTCAAAAGCGAGAGCAAAACCCTTCCCTCCTTGGCCACACTGTGGCTTTAATGATCATCATCCTGATGACTGTCTCATGAACACATGCTGTGAGATTTGCGGAAATCCACCTCATGAGACATCTCAGCATGACAGTGTCATCCAATCAAGGAGAAGTTCCAAGCAACCCAGAATCACTGAATCATCCTCAGTCTCTAAATGCAAAACCTGTGGTAGCACATTACACTCACACCATGACATGAGTCAATTACCAAATTCAAACAGACCTTTAGGCCTAAACCCACTAGTATGTGGGTCTGCAAGAGAAACTAATCTAGTTTACTATTTGTGCAGAGACACGCCAGGGAGCCTATTTGGCATCTAGATAGTGGATGCTCAAGAAAGCATGAGGTGTAAGGAGTATCTAAATAAATATGTAAAGGAACCAGACCCAAGGTAGTATTTGTGATAACTCATCATGTCCCATGAAGGTTATGGTTCAAGATAATGCATGGAATAGTTTTCTCTAGAATATCCTATGTCAATGGTCTCAAATACAATTCATCGTGTCAGCCAACTCTGTGATGCAAAGTACATTGTGCAAATGACAAACAAGGCACCATTTTCAATGCCAACAAAGAAGTTGTTTCGATAGCCCCTAGAAGAGACGATGTTTATGTCTTAGACATGTCAACACTCTCTCAAGATGGAACTTGTCTCTGCCAAAGCCATTGAAAACCGTCAAGTGGCTATGGCACAAGAGACTCTCTCACTTAAACTTCAAAAACATCAACAACTTGGCAAAACAAAACAAAATCCTTGGTCTACCATCACTGGTTTTTGCAAAAGACAAACCATGCTCTACCTGTGAAAAGGGTAAACATCACATAGCATCCATCAAAACCAAACAAAATTTCTCCATCAAAAGCTGCCTTCACCTCCGAGATATGGATCTTTTGGGACATGTCAGTCCCAGATCAATCCAGATTTGAGAAGTATACACTTGTCATTGTTGATGAGTTTTCAAGATACACTTGGGTATATTCTTTCTAAAAAGAGTCAGGCAATAGATACAATAATGTCATTCATCGTGAAAATTGAAAATTAGAATGACATTATTTTAAAACAAATCGTAACTGACAATGGCCACTGAGTTAGAATCAAGAGCTTGAGCTTCTGTGATGAAAATGGAATTACCCAGAATTCATCTCTTACACCCTGAACAAAATGGGTAGCTGAAAAGAAAAACAGAAATCTCATTGAGGTGCCGATAACTATGTTAAATGGCTCAAGACTCTCAAGATTTCTAGACTGAAGGCGTTAAAACTTCTGGTACACACAAAAACATGAATCAATCATTGTCAAAAGACATAACAAAACGCCATATGAGACATTCAAAGGTAGACTTCTGATACATTACTACTTTCAGTGTTGGATGTCCCAGTGTTTATTCATAACCACAAGGATCATCTAGGAAAATTTGATGCTAAAGCTAATGATTGATACTTTCTAGGTTACTCACTGATCTCCAAAGCCTTTAGGGTATTTAACACAAGGAGACAACAAGTTGAGAAAACCTTTCATGTTACCTTTGATGAAAGTTCATAAAGCATCAGGTTCACCAACACCTCAGTGGAGGAAATAGGAATTGATAACTCATCAAGATATCCTCCTGATGAGTATAACACTGAAATCAATTCCTCATACCAAGCTGATGCTGACATCTTATATTATGTCTTACCTCACAACCTTCCCCAACCAACCATCAGTGAATTCATTGATAATCAATCAGTCCCTGCTGGGATAGGTAACACTGAACCAAATGTTCAGGAACCTGTAACTCAAGAACCCCAACCAGAACTAGTCATCTCATCAGATGATCAAAACGATTATGTGGCTCCTGCACCTGAACTCACTTTTGAGTTTCGAGTGACCTCTTCAAGCTCAGATCCTAGACCACAAAATAAATGGACTAAGACTCATGACATTGAGCTTGTCAACATCATTGGTGAACCCACTGAGGGCATGCTCATTAGAATCATGCTGCTAACTTAATGTGCTATCAAACCAATGAATGTCTATATGTGATTTTCTATCGAAATAGAACCCAAAGTGTCACCTGAAGCTCTAAAACATCCAAGTGGGTTCAGCATGCAAGAAGAACTTCAACAGTTTGATAAAAACAAGGTTATGACCTTGGTCAAATGTCCTCACGATGTCATTGTCATAGGAATGAAGTGGGTTTCGGAATAAAACTGATGAAAACTGCACTGTCATTAAAAACAAAGCCAGACTTGTATCCAAAGGTTACAATCAACAAGAAGGCATTGACTATGATGAGACATTTGCTCCTGTTGCAATAATGGAAGCCATCAGGATCTTCCTTGCATATGCAATATACATGAACTTCAGGATCTACCAAATGGAAGTTAAAAGTGCATTCTTAAATGGTGATCTCAAGGAAGATGTGTATGTTCAGCAACCTCAAGGCTATGAAAGTAGTGAATTCCCTGACTATGTTTGCAAGCTTGACAAAGCCCTTTATGGACTTAAACAAGCTCCCAGATCATGGTATGAAACTCTCTCAGCCTTTCTGATTCAAAACAAGTTTGTCAGAGGAAAGATAGACAACACCCTGTTTGTCTATAGGACTAAACCAAATGTGATACTTGTTCAAGTGTATGTTGATGACATCATCTTTGGCTCAACAAATTACAAACTTTGCAAACATTTTGAAAAACTGATGACAAGGAAGTTTGAAATGAGCATGATGGGTGAACTCACATACTTCCTTGGACTACAAATTGGCAACCGATAAAGGAATTTCCATCAGTCAAGAGAAATACACCAGAAATATCTTGAAGAAATATGAGATATCCGATGTTGCCTTAGTGAAGACACCAATGGTCCCTCCTAACAACCTTGGACCTGATCTCATGGCAAATCAAGTAATCAAACCCATTTCAGGGGATTGTTGGCTCATTGATGTATCTAACTGCTACTAGAACAGACATACAATTCTCAGTCATGTCTAATAGCAAGATATCAGTCCTCCCAAAGAATCCCATCTCACGTAGCCAAAAGAAATAAGAATTAAGGGAACTCCAAGCCTGGACTCTACTATCCAAAGTGCTCGGGTTTGACCTCAAGGGATATTCTGATTTGATATGCTGGCTGCAACATGGACATAAAAAGTACCCTCGTGATCTTGTCAATTCCTTGGAGGAAAACCGGTTTGTTGGAGGCTAAAAGCAACAATCAGTGGTATGTCTTCAGCCGAAGCTGAGTATTGTGCCGCTATCTTGTCAGGAGATGCTGTGCCATGTATATGGATAAAAGCAATAGTGACTATGACATCCACTACAAAATGGTACCCATCTTCCACGAAGAAAACAATAGTGCTATGGATATCCCAACCCGTCCTTCACCAAAGAACCAAA
>OU343222.1:99294890-99569113 GCA_910596185.1 Chrysanthemum makinoi
TTAGGATGCCTCATTGGATATCATCATTATTGCGAAGAATGTTGGTACGAAAACAGCTGATAGTACCAACAACCAAGTGTACTTACCCTAGAGACTCCTTTAACTCAAAATGAAATTCTATATGAAAAATAGGCGTTGTTTAATTATTTATTTTTTTGGTTTTCGTAATGTCATGCTAAATGTAGACCACAACATTTATGTGCTTAAAACGAAGGGTGATTTGAAGTTTATTTAATGATTGGTACAGTGCATTGGAATCAAAAAGTTTAGAACCGAATCTCTTATATGTTCTGCTTCGTTGTCCAATGTGTGGTCTTCTTAGTATTATTATCTTATCTGTTTCCATCATGGACAGAAAATAGCTTTCAGTTGTTACTGTTAGAACTATTTACACACTCTATCACCGCTGTTGAACCACATTTGTTAGATTGTTTCATATGCCTGACTGATAATCCATGAAACTTGCAGGCCAATGCAGCATCAGGGATGGCTGTGCACGATGAGTGCAAGCTAAAGTTCATGGACTTGAAGGCAAAAAGGACCCACCGCTTCATCATTTATAAGATTGAAGAGAAGCAGAAGCAGGTGATAGTTGAAAAGCTTGGAGAACCATCCGAGACTTATGATGCTTTTGCAGCATGCCTCCCTGCTGATGAGTGCCGATATGCTGTCTTTGATTATGATTTTTTGACCCCAGAGGGTGTTCAAAAGAGTAGGATTTTCTTCATCGCATGGTAATAATTGATTAATAACCTCTTATAGTTGACCTTTAACTTCGTATGAGGTGTTTAACGGATGTGTTCTATTCATCATGTGAAAGGTCTCCGGACACAGCTAGGGTGAGGAGCAAGATGATTTACGCAAGTTCCAAGGACAGGTTCAAGAGAGAGCTTGACGGTATTCAGGTGGAGTTGCAAGCAACAGATGCTAGTGAGGTGGGGCTTGATGTTATTCAAAGCCGAGCAAATTGAAGCTGGATAAAAGTCAATGGAGATGCTCCTATTCTTCATTTATGTTATGTCTATAGTGTCCTGGTATGTAGATTAATGATGAATGACTGGCGTACCAGACGGATATGTTACTCTTTCCAAGAACTAGTGTGGTTTTCAGGTAAAAATTGTGTGATGTTTGTGTGATCCAACAAAAAGCAATATGAATTGTACTGTATTTCAATTTGATTTCATCCTTTTCATGGATGTTCCTATGTTCTGCATATTCTTCTTCATCTGTTGTGTTGCTGTCTGCATGTGACTTTAAATTCTTAATTGTTGACTAGAAGCCATAACTAGCATATGTGCAGTAAGGTTTTGTGGTTCAAGAAAAGTTTGCATTTAGTTAGTACTGCTTACTTAGATCAAAAGCTACGACTTTAAATGGTCTTCAACTGCTATTGCAACATAACGACAGCAATGTGCTCAGCTGTGGTTATAATGTGTTTGCTCAAGTAGTCGAATCAATACTCTCTGCTTGTTTTGTACAGCTGAATACCAAAAGGTTCGAGACATATGTTTTGACTTTATTACTTGAGTAATGTGAATTTCAGACACTGATAGGTTCCAACCGATCAAGCAACTTGTTAATGACTTAATAGGTTTTTGATGGTGTCGTTCATCGTAAGATGACACTAAATGGAGCTATTAAGATGTAAAGGTACTAGGCTTAACTTGGATTGAATGATCGAATGGGTGAGCTTTTTTGGGTAAAGGGTTTTCTCGGTAACATGAATGGGTGAGTTTGGCTGTACTAGACTTGGCATTCAGCAAAGCACACTTTGAATGTTTATGTCATATATCTTACTGTACTAAATGACATTTGTAGGTAGTTTGACATTGTTTTATTTAATAGGTAATTTGAGTTAAGACTATTTTATGGGTGCAATTTTTATAATCCTTGGTCCACTTAGCTGTGTATTTTCTTGCTAAAACAACCAATTCTGACAAAATTCGAGTTTTCATCAGAAAAGTGTTAAATTGTCTTTAAGGTAAATGTAACCTTTAATTCGATACTTTCATTTACGATTTCTAAAGCAAGGAAAAAAATCATGTTTGAAAATTTATGGTCACAAGTGATGCAGAAAACGTATAACTAAGCTCAATTATGTACGGAGTAATGACCGTGTTTCAGATAGGTCTTTTTTAGGCCCGGTCCAACTTCCTTTTGTGGTCCAGTCTTTTATGAATCCTGAGTCCTGACTCGATTCGGTGGGTCGGTCCTTTAAAAGGAAGATAAAATAAAAGTTACACTGGTACCTTTTTTTTTAGTGTACTCAAATGAGTGACATTATTTTGTTTTTGGAAAAGCACTCAAACAAGTGACGCTACTTTTTTATCAGTAATATTTTCAAGTAATTACTTAATATAATGAAGTCTAGTACTTCAAAGTTTAATAAGTACGTGGACATGGTAGTGATTCTTGAATCCATGGTGCAAATTATCAAAAGACCTGTCTTCATTTTGTTTCACCCCATTATAGTATTGGCAGTTCGCAGCTGCAAACCACAACCAAGGTGGTCTTGTGGTTAGACACTCATGTCCCATCTAAAAGGTTTCATGTTTAAACTTCACTAGGTGGACATTTTAGGGTGGTCACCAAGGGTCGGAACGTCACGGATATATCTTAGTTAGGCAACGCGTATATATAAGTCAATGACTCGCCTCTCAGGTACCGTGAACAGGAAAAACCTTTTGTTTTTTTGTACGAATCAGGAAAATCTGGTGTGCTTACTTCTGTTTCTGTAGAAGTTAGCATCATTATTTTTTATATTCCCGTTGGGCCCAATAAGTTGGCTAGCAAGGAAAGTTATATTTTTAACTTCTTCAAGCAACATTTTTGGAATGCAAACAGGTGTTTAGTGGTTGAAAGATCCAATACGCGTCTCAATAGGCTTTACTGAGACGCGTATTGAATGAAGTAAGGAACTTTGTTAAACTTTTGTTTGCTCTAATGTATCAGAATCAAGGTTAATATGCAACAACATATCACTTTTCCGTCTTCTTTACTATAGTTATTGATGTAGTCATCCACTGCCTCTCGTCAGCCTTACCTGCATAAGAAAAAAGAGATCGATGTAGGTGTAAAGAGGGAAAGATAGCCAGCTAGTTCTATCTCTATATATAATATTGCCTTTCAAAAAAGAAAAGAAAAGAAGATATATAGCTTAGTTTGGATTAGCGACTACTGACTACTTACGTAGTTTAACCGGATTGGAATGCTTATTTTGACATAAAACGGAAGCGTGAATAAAACCTAAACAAAGGTTAAACAAAACCACAAAAGATTTTAAAGACTTAAAGGCAGAATTTATTGATACTTGAATGACAAAACAATGATCCCAAGCTTTATATTCATAGGGAAGTAAATATTGAGAAAAAAGTAACATAAACATAGTAAAAACCGACCTAAAAAAAAAAAAAAAGGAAAATTCAGCTTTCGAAGCCTCTACGCCATAACAAGATATTCTTGTCCGACGCTCCATATACTCGTAAGTCTTCAATCTTGTCCTCATCATATTTGACTCATAGCTTAGTGCTTACTAAATATTTCATCAACCAAAGTAATCTCGTAATATGTAGCGTTAACTTGAAAGTTTGATAGAAAAAAACTATGTAAATTGGTTATCTGCACATGAAAAAAGTACTCTCTCCATTTCAAAAAGAGTGTCCACAAATAAAATATGTACAGATTATGATATATGTAATTAATGCTAGTTTTGATTGATAAAAAATCATTTTTACCATCATAGTTAATATAGAAATTAAAAATAAATATTTAATGCAAGTTTTGATTAGAAGAGTAAAATAAGAAAACCAATTATAATCTCTGTCTATGTATAAACGTGAGACATTTTTTTAGAACAAACGTAAATAGTAAGTTGGACTCTTTAGGACAAACTTAAATACTAAGGTGAACACTTTTTATGGACGGAGGAGGATGTCGTATTTTGAATATATTATTGATCTATTGGGCCTTGTTTGTTCCGGTCCTTACTCCTTAGTCCTTACTATGCCTTTCTGGCTTTGATGGGAGCCCAACTCTTTATAGGGTACATACATGATACATGCATAACAAACAAGTTAAAATGCAACCAACATTTTTCCATTCTCTAATTTAATCAAATAATCATTAATAAAAGATTACACATTTGCAAAGCACTTTGCAAAGTCTTTTTAAATAGTCATGTCCTTTCTTGCTTATTTTCATACTTTGATTGATGACTAAATAATAAATCATACTTTGATGACTAAATAATAAGCTATATAGAAGTTGTTGTCACAATTTTTCAACATTTGGACATCTTTGCTACACTTGTCTTGAACAACATCATTTCCATATATTGAAAAATTGATTCATTGAATAAGGGAACTTATGAATTGAATTTGATTTGATTTTCAGTGCAATTATGTCGACATAACTTTAAACATGATGTACTTACCGGAGCTATTGATTAGTGTTAAATCATCTTCCGACACAAACTTTTCATTATCTGCTAGGCTGTTTTAGACAAAACCTAGTCTGGAATCCAGGCAGTAAGCAACTATGGAAACATATACTATCTTATCTATCTTTTCATGTTGTTAAAAAATCTTGGAACTTTTATTATTTCCCAAACAATTACTTTAATTCACAAGAGACCATGGATGTAAGAAACTTAGTTGAACCATGTACATATACACATTGTCTTCAACTTTTTGTTTCCTATAGTCTCTCGTGTCGTGGCATTCGGTTAAAAACACCCTCTAGGAAAATGCTACTACTTACAAGAAGAGCAAATTTACGTTGCAACGAAAGAACACCCACTTGGGATGTATATTATGTACATTGTATCATCATTTTGGTAACCTTTTTGTACTCTATAATGGATTCAAAAGAAACCAAACACAAATAATGCTTCCTATTTAATTTTCGATCACTCGACCTTTTTCTTTCGTGTCTCAAACCCCACAAAACACACCACTTTTGTTTCCACCAAATAATAATGCCTCTTTTATCTGCTTGCTTAAAAGAACAAAACAATGCAACTGATTGAATGTCATCTCATTCATCTTTTTTCAAAAGGACATAATCAAGATTTGATTAACGATTCGATTACGTAACAATCTGTAATGGAGTTATATCTTTGACCATTATTCGATGATCAATGATTGAATCTAGTAAAGGTCCATTTATTAAAAATATCTCATGAACAAAAATCAAGTCGAGTCGTAGGAAAAGCATTATAGGACCACTTGACTACTAGCCAGGCGAGTGTTCATGCTCAAAAGACTAGTCTTTATAGAGTATAGTTTGCATTGCAGATAATGAAGTTTAAAGTTGATACACAAGAATTATTTGTGGTTTGGTCTTTTAAAAGGTCTTGGTCTAAAGTTATGTACGTGACATTGATTTTCTATTTAGAAGAGGGAAACCCTTTATACGTCACCATTAGAAAAGGTTGAGAATACAATAGTCTATATGTAAACGAAAAACTGCATTATCAGATTGATGTTCTTTCATGTTATGTGATATTTTACGTATAATCAATATGGCTTATATATCATGTTCAGGCAAACGTGAGAGAATCTCATTCCCTTTACAAACTAACTACTTTAAAAGATGAAAAGGCGCAAATAGCCTGCTTAACGATGATTATGATATATATGTACATAACTATAAGCATAAATTGATATTGAAGATTATAGTTGAATCTCTAGGAATCAGTACTAAGTTATGCACGAAACTATGTGTACTCGTATTAGATAGTAGGTTTAAGTTAGTCGGGCTAAACCCGTTTAAGTTGGTCAAAACTTGATTGTGTCCGGTCAACTGACCTAAACTTACTATCTAATACTTTGTGTTTATGTGATGTATATCTATCTTTACGTTCATATATATTTATATTTCATATACATTTTTTTGTTGTTGTTGATATTCCTAAGAATTAGGTCAATTTGTCAACTAATCTTTTTATTACAAATAGAATTGTAAACGAGTCAAACATGTATCTTACAAAGATCATGAATCGTAAAAGAAATGTAAAAAATTGGTCTTTTTAAGGGATGTGGAAAACCGAGTGCGTTCTGATGAGTTTATGCGTTTTTCGTTTTCTAAACAAAGTGAACTATGGTCCTGGGCCTCTTAATAACCCGGACAACATTTGTTTAACTTGTAGCTAAAAGGGAGGAATAGAAGTTTAAATCATAAATGAGCTGAGCCACTTGTGAAAAGCTCGGGGTAAGTTGGCAAAAGTTTAAACGAGCCGAGACTAAACAAAGCTCGAGCCTGAGCTCGATCTTAAGTTTGGGCTCATTTAATAATCGAGTTCGAGGCTGAGCTTTATATGCAAATATCGATTAGGCTCGCGAGACTAAACAAGCCCTAAAAATATGTACGTCAAGCTTAAAATGTGATGACCGAGTCGAATTACATTTGAGCTTTATTTCATCCACAACTCATATAAGTTAGTCGAGCTTGATCGAGCCAAGCTCGAGCTTGTGAAAAGTCACTAGCCGAGCTCAAGCTCAATATATGAGGCTCGAAATGAGCTCAAACTTTATATATATTAATGAGTCGAGCTCGAGCTCTGGCAGGCTCGAGCTCATCTCGACACGTTTCAACCTCTATTTACAGCCAATTTTTATCTACTTAAACTCATCAACAATTGAAAGTAAAACCAAGCTATCAATGGAAAATTCATGCAATTAAAAGAGGAAGTTGGAGTAGAACGCTTTAATTGAACAATTTAGGGTTCGTAAAAATGACAGAGAATCGGGGAAATAAAGTACAAGACAACAAGCTAAAAATGACAATTGGGATGAAATCTTATTTAAGGGTTTGAGCGTAACAAACTTTCCCACAAAAACCAGTACACACTTATGGTCACATGCAAAACGCATCACTCCCACTTAACTAAAACAACGTGCACAACACATGTAAAACTTTAAGCCTGGTTTTATACGCGGTTTTAGTTTAATGATAGGAGCCACGTGCTTTGCAGGTGACCATTGTTGTGTTTGTTCTCGTTTAGTTGGCCGCGGGAGATTTTTTTTTTTTTCGTCGTGTGAAAAGAAGAACTATTACTATATAATCACAAAAATGTACAAAGCTTTTTATGTAGACATGGACATGCTCATGTAAACACTAAAAAGCCCCCAATATAAAGATAACCTACATTGCATCAGGTTATTCAAACAAATCTATACAGTAATATCTATACAATTCTATATACCACCCTCATACCAACAGAACCTATCATACTTCCTTTTCAATGTCACTTTACTCTAATTAGTTGCACATTCCATATCTTTTCTATTCTCCTAACAGCTAGAGAATCTTTGACAATGAACCTAATAATTCTTAATTTGACTGTGTCTTTAATCATCTGGATAAGAACATCAACATCTTTAGTCTCCTGCTTGAATAGTCTAATGTTTCTCGATCTCTTGCCATATAAAGTACACCACAACACCAAATACCAGCTTTCTGGTGATGCTATAGTGTTATTAGCATTACATTTGGACATTTACTCAACAATACTATTCCAGTCAGCTATTATTCTCTTGTTTAGAAGATTCATTATTTCATTCCATATTGAGCTAGAATAAGAACATGCAAAGAACATATGATTTATGGGAGTCTGGGCATTGATTACATAGGGCACACTTCAAAATTTCATTTGGTTTCCAAACTGCCACTCTATCTTGAGTCATTAACCTATTCTGAACTGGCATTCAAAGAACAAAAAAATGTTTTGGTATGCACTGTGCAAACCATATCAGAGGCCTCCACATCACTTTGGGGTCATTACTACAGATATCCTTCTAAACAGTTTTAGTAATATACTCTTTTACCTGCCTTTTATTAGTAACTCAAACTACTTTATCTTTAATCTACTCCTCCAATTGTGGAACTTGAATATGTCTTAAGGCTGGAAACTTGGTTATCCACACATCAGGGTGCGAGAGAGTTCGGTACACTTAAATGGGAATTCGACCCCAATTGTCATTTTGAGCTTGTTTTGTTTTGAGACTGATAGTTCAGGTAATAACTAAAACAAATATTTGATATGTTGTATGAGCATTGATTGACATGTCTAATTAGTATTTCTTAATAGTATGCTTAATTTGTATGGTATGATAATGTTGGTGACTAAAAAGAACACGCATTTTTACAAATCATTAAAACACTAACACTTCAATTTAAGTGTATAACTAGTCATATTTTTCAGGTCTTTAAATTATTTGTCGTAGGTGAGTATAGAAAAATTACAACTTTTTGCGTGTGTACCTTGTACCAAAAATAAAAGCGAGCACAACCCTTACCACGTAACTGATTTTATGCCATCTTTTTTCCTTTCTTTGATGATAAAGTTTTATATTTGTCGTCACGCATTAATTATCATTTCACCTTTCTTTCCCTACGACTCTAGTAACAACCTCATTTCGTTTGATTGTTTACACGTTTTTCCTTATCAGAATTTATTGTTCTTAAATACGGTAATATTAGGCTATGCACAATGGAGCCGGTCATGGTCGGTTGAGGGCTTGGGTTGTCGCCGGTCGACCCATTGTGGGTTGAGCGGTTGTCATCGGTTGAGGAGAGAAGAAGGAGGAACTCGGTTGAGCACACAACCGAGTATCACAAGCTTAAACTTACCACTTTTCCAAAACCGAAGTACCATCACAAGAATTGGCCGTCGTCGTCAGTCGCTCTGAGTAGTAGTTCGGTGCTACGACCATTTAACTAGCTTTACCATCACCTAAGCCTTAACACCCTCTTTCTTAAGTAAATGTTAAAAATGCATAATATATATTATATATAAACATTTCTTTTTGTACATATTAAGTTTGTTACAAGTCCATAAAGATGCATAAAAATATTAAACGAACATTGTATGGGATGATTCCTCCAAACACGTACAATCTAAATAATTAATTGAGGAAGTCATATGTCTTGAAGCAATGTTTTGCTTTCTAATGCACTAACGAATCCTAAAATTTGTGATAACCAATTACAAAATGACCTCAACTTGTGGATGTATGATATGGATACCATTTCTAATTAATTAATTGAGGTGCTTGTTTCTTTGTCCACGATTAGATGACACATTCTTTTAATTTTCGAATTTTAATGCTTTAAATGTGTAAAAAGCCTAAAACTATGTACTAGTAATAAACATGAAGAATAAATAGTAAAATGCATTAACATATCGTCATTGATGACAAAGACTTCGAAAAAATTGGCATCCATGGTTGCTAATTAAGGTACGTCTTTCTTTTATCTTATGATTTTATTGTGTAAAAAGAATTTGACATATACACACCTCGGTAGGTAACGACGCCGTTTTGTTCGTTCCCAAGTTTTCCAAAAACTTTCAAAACACCTCTTTAAATGATGTATTAACAAAACAAGCATGGTAACACCTCTCAAAAAAGCATGTTTGAAGCACTAATATTATTTAACGATTTGATTATAAGTACCCATCGCCAAATATTGCTCGAGATCGAATTGAATTGAATTTGAGTTTTTCTTTCTAAATGAGTAAGATTAAAACGCTACCAAAAAAACATGTGTTCGGTGTTGTTTATTAAAAAAATAAATAGAAAAAAAAAAATTAAATAAACAACAAATTTGTAAGGCTCATGTAAACAATCACAAAATTAGTATATGTATTTGGCTAATTATGCAATAAATATTATTTATGTATATGTATTTGGTTGTGCATTAAATGAACAAAAGTCTATTTGTAGTCTAGTAGTTGAATATTTTGCTTTCATCTAAGAGACTCGGGTTCAAATCTTGCCACTACCTGTTTTTTAAATCTTACACAATTCCACAATAGCAAGTGTTGAATATGAAAATTTTAAGTTTTCCTTAAATAGAATGTCTTAAATGCTTTATATATTAGTATAGACTAGACGAGTACCCGCGCCTAGCGGCAGCGATGTCTAGTTTTCTCAGAAAATTCCGACGAATTATAAATTTCTTACAACAAACTGTATTTGTAGCATCAGAGGATCATTTTCGAATAACTACAATTCTGATGCGTAGTTGCATAGCAGCAGAAATATATAGTTTTTAAAAAAAATATGTGGAGTCGATCTAAGTGTGAGAGTATATTTTCTAATAGGATTGTTTTAAGTTATTAAGATTTTTAGTAATGATAGATTCAAGCATTACAAAAAGCAACGGTATTATGTAGTTGGCAATTTTTTTAAGAGGTATAGCCAACATGTGTGACCGCTTTTACTCAAGTTGTTTAATTTGTGACATAGTGATAACTATTTTTTTACATGTGTAGCGTTTATCATTTAGTGTGTGGCTTTTAAAATTGTAACTATGCAAATTTGATATCATAATAATATGATTATTTTGTACTATCAATTTGCATAGATATTAATGCATTGTTCAAAGCTATTTGTTTGATGTACAAATAATTATCGCTAAAGATAACAATACTATTCAATTTTTGTGAGTTTAATAAACTTACATAACATTATTGATATACTGGACAAAGGGTTATACAATATATATTAACTTTTAAAAAATGATTCATATATGGTAGTCCCTTAAGTGGTGCAAGAGCAACATTTTTTAAAATAACCTTATACAAATGACAAATTACATGTGTCAAAGCAAAATAAACAAAAAACTACAATTACTTGGTCTCTCCTTTAAAAAAATGTCACGGGTTCCACAACTACTTCATCATTTCTCATATAATTTTTGTCAAATTTGAAACTCGATTTGACCCGGGTGGTTCAACTGGTTGAACCGTTCGATAAAAAAACAGGTCGATTTAAACCGAGTCAAACCGATAGGTTGGGTCGAAAACATGTCAAATTAAACCGGGTCAGCCCGCCTGGTTTGAAGCTTCCCGGGTCAACCCGGTATCGGTTTCAACGAGTCCTCTTTGATTCGTTTTTGGATGGCTTTAATTGGTTAGCCGAACCGGTGATGACACTGGTTCCCAGTTGAACAACTTGGTCCGGTCTGGTCCAATTTTCAAAACTATATGTATCCTCAACTTTTTAGCATGTATGAAGCTTTGCGTGTTTTATTAATATGTACAATGTGTATAATAACATTTTATATTAGTGTGTTTAATTATTTTATATTAGTAAGAGGTGTATTAATTGGTTGTTTTTAATTTAGTAGACATGCTTTTAATTGGTTGTACAATGTGAATAAATTATTGTACTTTTAAGTAATGAGGTGTTTTAATAAGAGTATTAATTAGATTATGTATTTCTCTCTCCATTGACTATGTTTTCAACATTCAACTTTTAACATTTTCCACTTTGACCTTTTTTCCATTTTATATAGTATAGATATAGATATAAATTACCCAACATTGTTACGAGTGATATTCTGATAATTTACTTTTTTATATAACAAATTTCATCTATCACATACGGGGATACCAAATCTATATATATATATATATATATATATATATGGGTTTTTGCTAACTACAACCTAACAACTAGTTATCGAAATTTATGTTCGAACATTACTCAATGTTTAAATAAGATCATTCAAAATCATTAACAATTTGATAAAATATCTCAAATAAAAATACAATACACTCTTCCTATTGGTTATATTACCGAAAAATATAGAACTTGTCTTTTATTATGTCTTAAAATCAACAGATTTTGTGGAAATTTGGTTATTAACAACAACCCTAAATATATATATATATATATACGTATATATATATATATATATATATATATATATATATATATATATAATAATAATAATAATAATAATAATAATAATAAAATTTTGAGTTTCACGTAACAAATGTAAATTTTATGATTAAAATATTTATTATAAATTGTTATTTAACAAGTTAAAGTTAGAGATTCATGAAAACAACGTAAATATCAAATATTTTGAACTCTTTTACTATAAGTTTAGAATGTTATTTTTATGCGATAGGTGTTAGCATTAAAGATATAATATTTCATTATAAGCTTTAATTTAATATGTTAAAAAGTTGAGATATAAGCCATGAATGTGAATTTTTAAAGACTTGAACTCCTTAAAATTTAACTTCAGAATGTTAAGTTTACGCAATAGATGCTAGTATTAATTTAACTTTAAAATTTAACTTGAACTCTTGTTTGCTTCCTTCGTGTTCCCCATGCAAGTGATGGTTCAATAATCTTCCTCGAAAGGTAAACATTTTCGTTTGCGTCTTTATTTGAACAGGCTTCCTACTCGTCATAATTTATCTTTGAGGGGCCTTGATATACCATTCATTGTTTGCCCGATGTGTAACAATGTGGTGGAATCCGTGGACAATGTCTTCTTTGGTTGTGACTTGCCTTCAAAAGTTTGGTTTCATGTAATAAGATGGGTCGATATTGATATGCCCTTCTTTTCTTCTTGGTTCGATCACCGCAATGGTTCAAGTTTGAGAGCTTCTAGGAGTGATGAAGATCGAGTGTACGTCATTTATGTAGCGTTGTTATGGTGCATTTGGCGCTATCGCAACAACAGATGTTATTTTCTCCTTTCACTCGTTGAGGAAAAGTGACATTTTCGATTCCATTCGTACTTTTTCTTTTTGTTGACTTAAAAGTAGAGGGCGTAATGTTAATTATTGGAACTCTTGGCTTATGAAGCCTTTGTAATTTTATTCTAGCTTCTTACTAGTGTGTTTTAATAAATCCGCCGTTCAAAAAAAAATGCTAGTATTAAAACATATAATGTTTCATTATAAGTGTTGCAATAGTTTTTATTTTAGCATGATTTTATGAAGAACTACAAGAATGAATTTAATAATGATTACGGGTTAATCTATATTCATACTACATATAAAGCTTTTAGATTATATTTCTTAACTTTTTTCAAGATTTTTATAAACAAATTTTAAGCAATTACAAATCATTAAACACTAACACATATAAAAAATTAACTTTGAGACGACAGATGAAATTTGGTCATTTTACATGTATGCTAAGTTTGAGGGACGACATAGAAAAATAAACGTATGTATGCTAAATCAATTAGTTCAACATCACATGAACATCTTTTTTAGTTATTTTACATGTTAAGCTTTTAAATAATTTGATTTGCCAACTATAAAAAAATTGATTATCTATTATTGCGTTACCTTTGTGAAGAATTCCATTTCCCTTTTTCTCCACTCTTCTTTCTTCCTTTCTTATTCTCCTCCTACCCTTCAACTCTTCTTGAATCGAGGAGTGAAAGCTCAGCTAGGGCTATTCCTCTCTCCGATGGATGAGCGAAGAATAGCATTCTGATATGATTTCTTAATCAAACCTCATTGCCCCAACCAAAATCCAAGCGGGCCCAATGAGAAGAGACCCACCCTCCCACTCTCTCCCATTTATTCAGCGAAAAAAACTACATGACCACATAATCAAATTTCACCGTATTTTACTTGAACTAACTTATATATACATTAGTAATAACTAATAAGTGATGTGACTTAAAAAATGTATTAAGAATCAACTCCTTGGTTTTTTATTTTTATTTTTTTTATCTATCTTTTTTTAT
Organism: Chrysanthemum makinoi; assembly: GCA_910596185.1. Taxonomy (NCBI): domain Eukaryota; kingdom Viridiplantae; phylum Streptophyta; class Magnoliopsida; order Asterales; family Asteraceae; genus Chrysanthemum; species Chrysanthemum makinoi. The sequence goes on from OU343222.1 coordinate 99,308,400, forward strand.
AATTTTAGAATACCCGTTTAATTTTTTTTCCCCTAAAGTGTTATATGTCTTTGCCAGAAGTTTATATTATAAGGTATTCGTCGCTGCGTCGCGCGAGCACCCTGCCAATAAGTTGTAAACAACAATATCATAATGATTTTGTGCTACTTATAAAAAAATTAATACGTGGTAACAACCCGCATTTTCGTGGTTACTTTTCATTTTTTAAGTTACTATTCACTTTCACTATTCATCCGTAAAATTTTTATTTTAGTTTACTATCATGACAAGATAATTGAAACTCGACAAGTCGTCCTACGACGACGTTGAATCCATACGTAACCGATCACAAAACCGTTCGAGAATTACTTTAGGGTTTAAACGTCATTCGGCATCCCGATATGTCCATAAAACACTATAAACATTAGAAATATGTATTTCTACCATTTTACGACAATTCCACAAGTTTGGAATTTTACGCTTTCCGGCCTCGGCTTTACTGTTGGGTCCCCTTAATCTAGGATTTGAATAGAAAATAACCTAAGTGCTTAGTCCGTTAAACACTAACAGGTCACTGAGTGCATAGTCTCTCAGTGAGCCATCTTTAGGATACTCAGTATGAGGCAAAGAAGAAGTCTCTCCACTCAGTAATGCGGAACTTAAAGAGTGAAGACTGAGTCAAGAAGAAGATGGTGGATTCAGTGAGTGATGACAATAATTCACTGAATCCCTAAAAATCCTCTCCAGCTGCTAACACTGAAGAAAAACTTGACTAAAGATGAATGAGAAGATCAAGAATGGGCGGACAAAACGGTTATGCTTGAAGCAATAAAGACGAGTGTTTATCTTCAAGAAGTCAACTTTCCCCTGAAAGGCCCAACATCAAGACGCCAAGTAGAAAGTGGCTATGTCTCTACCGTAAATAGCCTTTAAACAGAGACAAAATACATCGAAGTATTTTGTCTTCGTAAATTGTCAGTTTGTCACTTAGGAAAGAGTTAAAACTCATACTTGTATAAATAACATAAGACATGGAGTGAAAGGTTAAGCTTGTGAATTGTAAAAACATACATACACGCAAGCCATCTTTTCACTCCTCCAAATACAAGTTAATCCCGAGATAGCTCGGGTACTTGTAGTTGTGCTCGACTTAGCCCGAGCCGAGAGGAGTTACCAAACTTTGTCATTTCAATCCCAAGTACTATCCCGCAAGTACTTGGGTAATGTATTCTTCGGATTAATTTCAAATAAGAATATTATGTTGAAAATTATTTAGTGTGTTTTACTTACATTACTTTCAGTCATTGTTTCACCATTAGCTTGTTTTTAAATACTTAACTGTTTTATACAATAGTGAATAGGGAACAACAAGTGGTATCTGTTTGCCGATTATTAAACCTTTTAAGCCGCTCTAAAACGTTTTTAAATCAGGATCCTTATGGCTGAAATTAATGTACCCCAACTAGTCGATAAAAAGGGTGGAGCTTATTCAAACATGTTCCTAGACTTGAAGTTGGTAAATTCAACAAATGGAAAAAGCGTATGCTTTGTTATTTGATTGGGATAGAACCTTATTATATCAAGTGTATAAATGAAGGTCCATTTATCCCAAAGACTCCTGAAGGTTTGCCTAAACCTGAAGCTCAGTGGACTCGTGATGAGAGAAGAGTGGTCAACCAAGGCCAAAGACTCAAAAGTATCATCATATCATGTCTTCCCTCGATGATATTATGGAGTCGTTATAAGTCGTAGTACAGCCTAAACAAACCCGATGACCTAGTTCATAGCCATGAAGGCCCATCGATACCAAGGAAAACAGATAATGGACACAAACTTGAGTATAACCTTCAGGATAAGGACTCATAAACTCGTCTCAAACTTACACCCGTACAAAAATCTTTTAACTGAATGTCAAATGATGGTGTTAAGTTGTCCAAACATGAAATCAATGTTGGTTTTGTCAATAGTCTCCCTAAGAAGTGGTTGAATTTCTCTCAGGGACTTAGGAATGCTAATCATATCCGGACCCTTGAACTTCCCGAAATTTATGGTGGTAAATTTGTCTATGAGGAAAACCTCATCAACCGACGATACCTCGACTTAAAGAAGTCTCTCGGAAGTCAAGAAGTCCCCACCACCACTTCAACACCAATATCAACTGCTTTTTATTCTAACAATGTTGTTCAATATTTTCAGGAAAATTCAGATGATGAGCCTGATGAGAGATCAAGTGAGGAGTACCTAAATGACCTAAACATTGAATTTCAGGAAAGGACACTCCTTGCTAACTCTCGAATGTTTATAAAAAGAAACAAAGGTTTTTCAAATGCTAAAGAAAATGAGGACACTGAATGCTTTAAGTGTCACAAAAAAGGTCATTTTGCAAAAGACTGTTTTTCAAAAACAATTTCTTAACCCTCTTACAAACCATCGGTCAAATCACCTCGCTTTAGCAAATTTCAACCAAAATCTACCAGTCTCATCAAAATTTTCAAAACAACTGATAAAAAAAAACTGTTGATTTTGAAGCTAAGTATAAGAAAGTCAAAGCTAAGCTTGCATTGCTTGAGGCCACCTCGAAACAACAAAAGTGTTCAACTGCGCAGGTAAAAATAAAGGCCTTGTTGTGAAACCTTCGACTAGGATGAAGAACCGCCTCATCCGATGATGAAATGGTATATGTCACAGTTAATCGATGGCCCTCTCTAAGAGGACAAGCTAGCTGTTGGGAAAAATCATGCCAGGAATGAAGAGTGGGTCAATATCACAATGAAGAAGGTAAATATTTTACTTTCTATGGATGATGACTCGATTGGCCCTATATGAACTATATCAATGTTGATCTTAAGTTTGCTGAAGAGCAACGATTAAATCTTTTTTCAAAATATAACAAGCTAAGTTTTGAACTAAACAAGTGTAGGATGAACTGCTTCTTTTAAAACAAAATAAGCTTGAGGCTATCACTTTGCAAATTCAAAACACTGAATTAGTTAAAAGAAATCCGGCTCTTCAAGATGAACTTAAGAAAGAAAAAGATATCATTGCTAGTTGGACTGCTAAAAATCCAAGAGTCTTTGATGTGTAGGAGCCCCCCAAGCAGCAAAAAGAGAGTCATAGGTGAAGATCATCTCCTCAATCTCACAACAAAGACCAGTCTCCCAAAACATTTGTGTCAGGTGACATGATTACCAATATGTTGACTATTCCCAAGCCCAGTGATTGGATTGAACGGGTTAATCCTGATAGTAAGCTTCCTAATTTCGATTCTGGAGCCTGAAAGTCAAGCTATAAAGAGCATGCTTGGACTCCCTGATATGCCCAAGAGTATTGAACATATCTCCGAAGTCGGGCGTAATCTCAAGCACCACTTCCACCCCCGAACCTCTTCAGGGTGCTGCTCCAAGCTCTGAGCTTACTCCACTTCAGTACAATCCACACTCACCAAAAGAAAGATCTGGACTTCGTAGAACCATCCTTAAAAGACCAACAAAACCAACTCAACAAGAGTCCACACCATCGAGACTTCCACATCTTCGCCTTACCGGGGCACCAAATTCTGCAGTCCGACCAACTTGTGAGGAAGCTAACTGATAAGATGGAATCCATCAAAAGAGTTCCTGAATCAATCAAGGAAACAAAGTCAGCTTCCTCTAGTTCCTCAAAGTTAAAAGCCACCACCAAAACCAAGCAGAAGTGTGATCTATGCCACTATACGAGTCATACCATCGACAATCGTTATAGAATCCTTTTTGTATGATCTGCAAAAGGATGATCACGTAACTTCCGATCACTTACAATATTTAAGTTCTCTCAAGAAAGCAAACTATACCAAAGTTGGTCATCGGATGCTTCAACCTCCAAATCTGCTCAAAAGCAGAGCAAAACCCTTCCTCCTGGCCACACTGTGGCTTTAATGATCATCATCTCGATGATCGCCTCATGAACACATGCCGTGAGATTTGCGAAATCCACCTCATGAGACATCTCCAAAGATGACAGTGTCATCCAATCAAGGAGAAGTTCCAAGCAACCGTAATCATCAATCATCCTCCTCCAAATGCAAAACCCGTGGTAGCACATTGCACTCAACCATCGACCATGAGTCAATTACCAAATTCAAACAGACCTTTAGGCCTAAACCCACTAGTATGTGGGTCTGCAAGAGAAACTAATCTAGTTTACTATTTGTGCAGACACGCCGTGGAGCCTATTTGGCATCTAGATAGAGGATGCTCAAGAAGCATGACTGGTGTTAAGGAGTATCTAAATAAATATGTAAAGGAACCAGGACCCAAGGTAGTATTTGGTGATAACTCATCATGTCCCACTGAAGGTTATGGTTCAGTATACTGCAATGGAATAGTTTTCTCTAGAATATCCTATGTCAATGGTCTCAAATACAATCTCATCAGTGTCAGTCAACTCTGTGATGCAAAGTACATTGTGCAAATGACAAACAAGGCACCATTTTCAATGCCAACAAAGAAGTTGTTTCGATAGCCCCTAGAAGAGACGATGTTTATGTCTTAGACATGTCAACACTCTCTCAAGATGGAACTTGTCTCTTTGCCAAAGCCACTGAAACTATCAAGTGGCTATGGCACAAGAGACTCTCTCACTTAAACTTCAAAAACATCAACAACTTGGCAAAACAAAACAAAATCCTTGGTCTACCATCACTGGTTTTTGCAAAAGACAAACCATGCTCTACCTGTGAAAAGGGTAAACATCACATAGCATGTAAAACCCTAAAAATATAAACGCATAATAAGACTATTTTACCCTTGAAATCAAAAATATAAAATACGTAAAATATAATAACATTCATTTAACGAAACTAAAAACCTAACTTATATTTTATTTGAAAAACCTAACGTGTATATAAATTAACGACATTGGTACGACAAAAGAATATAAGTCACGCAACATAAGTTTGGGCCTCGTTTTCTTTTGTTTGTGATCCGACGGAGCCAACCTTCATGTTGAGTCCGAGAGCCCACTTGGGCCGTGTGTTTGTGTTGTTCGGTTGGACCTAAAGCGAAGCCCACACCCCTCAAGAAGCCCTAGAACCGAATTTGTACAACTATAAATACAACACCTTAACACAATTTGGAAACCCTAGTTTTGCCTCTTTTCTTTCTCTATTCGCGCCGAGCACCAACCCCTTGGTGTCGCGAGTTTGTTTCCAACGTGAGCAAGGCTAAGGTATAACCAAGTATTCCTCGTCTCATTTGATACACATAACGTTAATAATATGTTGTAATATGTCATGTTTGAATCGGGCCTTGTGTTTGTCGAACCGTATGAAATCGAATCACATATATATAAATGTTATCATGCCTAATAAATTATAAACCCTAATTGGAATGGAACCCTAAGTGTAATTAATGGTCTAAACATGTGATTATAATGGTTTTAATAAACCCTAAAACTGGACAGCATCATATGTCGAATTTGTGGGTGTTATAGATCCAATTTTACAAGTGCAATAATCTGGGTTTTTGTGGGAAAAGTTTATTTTATGTCTTAGTTAAGTTTTCCAAGTGGTTTGGTCGAATTTGGAGTTGTCTAAGTCGTATTTTTGAATTTTACAAGTTCAAGTGTCAAAGCTGAGAAAACGGGTCTAAAAGTTAGTTGGATTGTTTGATTTTTCATTTTCAAACCATAAGAAATTTGGAGCTATCATTTTACAGGAGTGACATTTAGTATATAAATGAATTTCTGGGAGTTTTGGGAATTTTTCCAAGGTGTCTAAACAGGTCCAATAAGTGTAAACTTTTAAGGTGTATTTTCTGATTACTTTCTGGGCAGGTCTGGACTTATGATTTTCCATAGGCCATTTAGCATGGAAATAGAACCCACCAATTTTTGTTGAGTCTTTTAACTCATATGGGAACCCCTGGGATTTTGCTTGATTTCATTTGAGCTAAGTAAGTATTTTATAAAAATCGCTAAAGTCTGGTCCGACTATGAGTTAAAGAAACTGAAAGATAAAATATGATATCAATAGGTAACACTTACAAATGCATAAGAAGCTTATAAAATGAGAATATACTTATAACTCTAAGAATGTTAATGCGATTAATCCGTTATAGCTTTAATGATGCTAATAAGTATTAAACAAATCCTAATCCGTAGATTCGCTTGAAGGAGACGCATCGACGTTGTATCTTCGCCGTGTTCGTTCATTCATTTGCTTTTCCCTCATTTGCGTTAAGGTACAGATATTCTGACCTTTTAGTAAAGGTTTTCTCATGATTTCTTTCCATTGTCATATCTCTTATTTTTATTAGGATTTCCTATGCCATTGCTATGATTCCTTCTGCTTATGTGAATCTGCTTGTCTCAACCTCTCGTATGTTGAATCTTGTCAGATCTGATTTGAACTTAAGATTATGAACTTCTGATTATGAACATTTGATTATGAACTTCCGATTATGAATGTATGGTATATGACTTTGATATGAACCTTTGACTTCTTAACATTTGATATGAACCCTTTCTGACTTGTTTGATCCGTTGCTTATCGAAACTTCGTTTAGTGAACCATGAAATATCCGATTTGGACTTTATGATATGAAACCTTCGATATATATATCTCTGTTGACTTTTATGATGAATTATGATCTCGTGGTCAATTATGACAACTGCTTGACCTAAGTTAGTTTGACACCAGCCAAATATTTCACTAGTCATGGGGTTCCATGTCCAGACGCTGATGCACCTCTCGATATGACTCTAGGGCAAAAGTAGAGTGATGTTCGCGCCACGCCCCTGGATGGTGGAGCATATTTTGTATATGTAGGAAGGGGCGTATGGATGCATCCTAGATCTCGACCGTTATCCGATATGATTTGTCCGGTGAATGATGTCGTGTGCAATACGCGTCTTCACAAATTTCGAGCTAGTTACTCCATTTGATATTGAGGTATCCCCTCATATTATATAAGGTATTCCGAGGTCACCCCTCCGAATAAGAAAGTTACTCATATGATATGTTCGGGCTCGTGGTAGATAACTAAACCTCAGACTGTCTATTTATGTGTTAGATATTCTGCTTATGATTCCGTATTTGTCAATGTTTCGCTACATACCTAATTACTATATGTTTATTGAAGGTATTTATGCTTTGACATGATTATGTGACTACCGTCTACTATGCTAGGATATGTTTCATAGGTTTAAATGTGATTCGCATGTTGCCATCTGATTATGTGTTAGTTTATCGTTATGTGAACTCGTTGATCTGTGTGATGACTATGTTGGTGGTAATCAATTGATCTGTATGTTTAGTGTGTATAACTGCTTAATCGGTGAACTTTGCCTATCCGTAGTGTATCTATCCGCTATATTTGACCTCGCCATGATAAGTTATGATTATACTAAGGTTTGACCTGGGAAATGATTCAACTTATAATGTCCGAATCTGAATTTGCTAATTGCTTTGCTATGTCTCTAATCCATTAATTATAGTTTCCAAGTTGTATTTCCTATTTGTATGTGTGACTGACATGACTTTGACTGCTATTGATTCCACTATTACGATACGGAGTAAGTATTTAAATGTGATTACTTGACTTGTGTGAATGCCATGCTTTCCTTCTTGTTAACTGTTTCTGCTAGTTTTGATATTTCGTTTGGTTTATATGCACTCGAGTTTCTTGATTTAGTACATGTCTGGTTATTTTAATGTGTTTGCATTTGTGTCAGCAATGTGCTATGTGTTTGCTCTTATTTGTTAATTGTTCTTCCGAATTTCTGTGTAATTGTGTTTCCGCAGAATCCTCAATGATCCAGTATTCTCATTCTGCTGGATTTCAAGTATTTGTATATTTCTTTCGCTTAGCTTTTGTTTTCGTATATCCGCTCACTGGACTTTGTAAGCTCGCCCGCAAGACTTTCTTTCCTCGCTGCATGTATTTAGCATTCAAGATGAGCTTATGGGATAGTGATCCGGGTTGAGAATAGAGACAAGAGCAAGATTTGAAAATAGGGATCTTAGATTTATTTTGAATATTAAGTTATTAATATTATCTTTTGTAAGTTTTGTAAAGGCTTCCGCTTTTGTATAGTATTTAAAGTTCTGATATGAAGCCGTATTGTGATATCTTTACCCTTGTCGGGTTGGGGTGTTACATAGCATCCATCAAAACCAAACAAAATTTCTCCATCAAAAGCTGCCTTCACCTCTTGTATATGGATCTCTTTGGACACAAATTGCCAAGGGTCCCATATCAATCCAAAGATGAGAAGTATACACTTGTCATTGTTGATGAGTTTTCAAGATACACTTGGGTATACCTTTTTTCTAAAAAGAGTCGCGTTAGATACAATAATGTCATTCATCGGGAAATTGAAAATCGAATGACATTATCAAGTAAACAAATAAGAACCGACAATGGCACTTGAAGTTCAAAAATCAAGAGCTTGAGAGCTTCGTGATGAAAATGGAATTACCTTAACTTTTCATCTCCTTACACCCCTCGAACAAAATGGGGTAGCCGAAAGGAAAAACAGAAATCTCATTGAGGTCGCTGAACTATGTTAAATGGCTCAAGACTCTCAAAGCATTTCTAGACCGAAGCGCTTAAACCACTGTTACACACAAAACAGATCAATCATTGTCAAAAGACATAACAAAACCGCATATGAGACATTCAAAGGTAGACTTCCTGATATCAGCTACTTTCATGTGTTTGGATGTCCAGTGTTTATTCATAACCACAAGGATCATCTAGGAAAATTTGATGCTAAAGCTAATGATTGATACTTTCTAGGTTACTCACTGATCTCCAAAGCCTTTAGCGTATTTAACACAAGGAGACAACAAGTTGAGAAACCTTTCATGTTACCTTTGATGAAAGTTCGTGAAAGCATCAGTTCACCAACACCTCAGTGGAGGAAATAGGAATTGGTAACTCATCAAGATATCCTCCTGATAAGTATAACACTGAAATCAATTCCTCATACCAAGCCGATGTCGACATCTTATATTATGTCTTACCTCACAACCTTCCCCAACCAACCATCGCTGAATTCATTGATAATCAATCACCCCTCTGGGATAGGTAACACTGAACCAAATGTTCAGAACCTGTCAGAACTCAAGAACCCCAACTGAACTAGTCATCTCATCAGATGATCAAAACGATTATGTGGCTCCTGCACCTGAACTCACTTTTGAGTTTCCAGTGACCTCTTCAAGCTCAGATCCTAGACCACAAAGTAAATGGACTAAGACTCATGACATTGAGCTTGTCAACATCATTGGTGAACCCACTGAGGGCATGCTCATTAGAATCATGGCTGCTAACTTAACTGTAGCTTCAGCCAATGAATGTCTATATGCTGATTTTCTATCAGAAATAGAACCCAAAAGTGTCAATGAGGCTCTAAAACATCCAAGCCGGGTTCAGCTATGCAAGAAGAACTTCAACAGTTTGATAAAAACAAGGTTATGACCTTGGTCAAATGTCCTCAGGATGTCATTTTCATAGGAATGAAGTGGGTTTTCGTGAATAAAATCGATGAAAACTGCACCGTCATTAAAAACAAAGCCAGACTTGTATCCAAAGGTTACAATCAACAAGAAGGCATTGACTATGATGAGACATTTTCTCCTGTTGCAATAATGGAAGCCATCAGGATCTTCCTTGCATATGCAATATACATGAACTTCAGGATCTACCAAATGGAAGTTAAAAGTGCATTCTTAAATGGTGATCTCAAGGAAGATGTGTATGTTCAGCAACCTCAAGGCTATGAAAGTAGTGAATTCCCTGACTATGTTTGCAAGCTTGACAAAGCCCTTTATGGACTTAAACAAGCTCCCAGAGCATGTTATGAAACTCTCTCATTTTCTCGATTCAAAAAAGTTTGTCGAGGAAAGATAGACAACACCCTGTTTGTCTATAGGACTAAACCAGATGTGATACTTGTTCAAGTGTATGTTGATGACATCATCTTTGGCTCAACAAATTACAAACTTTGCAAACATTTTGAAAAACTGATGACAAGGAAGTTTGAAATGAGCATGATGGGTGAACTCACATACTTCCTTGGACTACAACTGCAACCGATAAAGGAATTTCCATCGGCCAAGAGAAGTACACCGTAAATCTCTTGAAAAAATATGAGATATCCGACTGCGCCTTAGTGAAGACACCAATGGTCCCTCCTAAAAACCTTGGACCCGATCTCACCGGCAAATCAAGAATCAAACCCATTTCAGAGGGATTGTTGGCTCATTGATGTATCTAATCGCTACTAGACCAAACATACAATTCTCAGATGTCTAATAGCAAGATATCACCCAATCCCAAAGAATCCCATCTCATCAGAGCCAAAAGAATACTAAGATACCTGAAGGGAACTCCAAGCCTTGGACTCTACTATCCAAAGTGCTTAGGGTTTGACCTCAAGGGATATTCTCGATTCCGATTATGCTTGGCGCAACATGGACATACAAAGTACCTCAGGATCTTGTCAATTCCTTGGAGGAAAACTGGTTTGTTGGAGTGCTAAAAGCAACAATCGTGGCTATGTCTTCACCGAAGTGAGTATGTTGTCCGCGCAGGATGTTGTGCCAATGTATTATGGATGAAAAGTCAACTTAGTGACTATGACATCCACTACAAAATGGTACCCATCTTCCACGAAAACACTAGTGCTATTGCTATCTCCAACAACCCTGTCCTTCACCAAAGAACCAAACACATTGATATCAGATATCATTTCATCAGGGACCACATAATGAAAGGAGACATCGAGCTTCATTTCATCCCTACTGAATATCAACTTGCTGATATCTTCACCAAACCATTGGATGAACCTACCTTCGAGACCGAAGTGAATTGGGAATGCTAGACATTGAAAGTCAAGAACTGAAAACCAATCCCAATCTCAGTGAGTTTTTCCCGAAATAGTTCATCCTTCCTGAACAAAACCTCAAAAATAACCCTCTCACTGAATGAGTAAGACTCATTCAGGGACCCTGACTCTTGATATTGAGCATTAAATGAGTAACTAAATGCACAAAGTATTAGTTACTTAAATGTCCTAGATTGGTAAACATACAAATTAAATATAGGAATATATGTCTCTCTATCTTACTGTCAAGGGTACCTCAAACTTACCCAATCCCACTTGGCATTAAATGCCCCCTCTCACATGAAATATCTTATTGATATTTTATTGTTTCAAAATGCACTTTTACCGTAATCAGAATCGTTTGGAAAACCGATTTTATCAAGGGTAGTGGAGTGGTGGCATTAAATGTGGAAATTCAAAACGTTTTCAAAAATCGACTTTACAAATCCACTTTTGTGCACAAACCATCCCTCTAATCACTCTATAAATACCCCTCACTAAATCCTTAAAACATAGACAAAGTATTTCTGCTAACAAAACTCTGTCAAAATCTCTTTCAAACCCAGAAATCATTGTGTTCTTCAAATCTTTTTTAGAAAAATCTTCTCTGTAAACCTTTACAAAAGTTTTTTCATCACAACTTGAGAGATTCAAAACCTTTGATTGTTCTTGTCAAGATATTTTTCTCAAAACCCTAAAGCATTTTTATGGAAATGGCAAGAACACAATCTCTCCAGTACGCGTCTCAGTTGGTAGGGGATCTTAGCAATGTTGAATTTAAAACAAATAATGTCATAGGAAATTTTGAATACCCTCGAATTGTCCCATCCTATAAGGACATTGTAAAATTTTTGTTTAACTGCCCACTGAAAACGGCCTTTGTTAAATGTCCCTCAATTCTGTACCAAAACCTCCCCAGGGAGTTTTGGGCTACAGCCACGGCCTATGACCCGTCACCCTCAACTAATGAGATAGACCTAAGACCACTGTGGAGTATCTCATTAAGTTCCGTCTGTTTAATGGGGAAAGATCAGTCACCCCGATTACAAAACTTTTGCACCTCAACAGGTTAGACTACAATAAGGGTGTTTATGTCGCCCATCCCTGAACCCTCCACGTGAAGGATGGGTTAAAACAAATCGTTTTAGATCCAAAATTTTGGACAAGACCCCGCTACCAAGAATTAATTTCCTATGGCTTGGAGGATCCTGTTCACTTTTGTGATTCAGTCTCGGCGGGAACCATTCATCCAATGAACAAGTTAATTCTATTCAGTTGATGATGGCATACTGTTTGATGAATGGGGTCAATGTCGACATGGGAGAGATCATTTACAGTGATCTCGTAACCAAGCTACTGAGTAAAACTAGGACGAAATACGTTTCGTATCCTAGGTTTATCTCTTGTGCTTTGCAAATGTTACTGGGTTGTAATTATCCTCAGGAGTACAAATATACTGCTTTACCTAGTACCTTGAGTCAATCTAATTTTCAAAAAGACCCATCCCTAGTCACTGTTATTGTATTGACGGCCCATATGGTTGCTGTAAACAACGAGAGGGATTCAAAGGTCTCCTAACCCTCGCTCCTAAAAAGAGAAAGGGAAGTCTCGGCTGGGACTAAAACCAAACCCAAGTCTTAGGGCCCCGAGGCTTGTGAACACGCCTAAAAGGCACAAAACCCCACCTGAACAAGACACCTATTGGAGACCAAACAACATCCACCCCGGTGACAACGAAGGACACTAATAAATCACAATCAGTGCCCTTGGTCCCAACTACTACTCCCCAAGATCCAGATGGAAACATACAACCCCGGTAGGGGAGCCTTCCACAACGCCCAAGGATGACATTAGTAAATCACGCCTTTGTCCGAGGGCACACCGAATGATCCTAAAGACTTAGGGGGAAACAAACAAACCACTGATAGGGATATCACTTTCACTGACTCCGCTAAAGGCACTAGGAAACACCCACCAGTGTCTCAGGGGTCACAGGGGGACAAAGACTCGGAGGGAAAGAAACAACCCGCCGATACAAAACCCACAACCAATCCTCGACTCCGCAGAAGACATCGGGAAACGCCACCGCTGTCCGATGGGTCAAAAGGGGACAAAGACTCAGAGGGATTAATACCACCCGCTGATACGGAACCCATCACCCCCACCTTGTTTACTATGGTCGATGTTACCGATCTTATTCTTCGATGAAGAGCAGCCGAAAGTGAAGATGAAATTCTATCGCCAGGGAAGAAGTGGACTGATGTTCAACCCGAACAAGAGCATCAACCCGATCCACAAGACAATGATTCTCGACTCTTCATCCAGCCGATGAGTTCAAGCGGTTTGATAATCTTCTTCCATCGACCGAAAGACAGTTGGTTCAATGGATCACAAAAGCATCCGGAAGCTATATGTCGAGTTAACAAACACCGTGGGATTAACATAATCAAGCTGCTGCCGCCTATGCAGATCAAGGTAAGTTTTTGATTTCAACACCAACACCGATGAGCACATGTGGATATGATGTATGACAATCTTCACAGATCGATGACAACTTGGCTAAATTTCTCAGACACCTTTAGGGTGTTTGCACAAAATAGATGAAATCGTGGAATTGCCAAAGAAGACCCGGCCAACTCCAAAGTTGGAAGCTATGAGGCTTACTCAAACACTCCTCCAGACCTCATGAACTAACCGAAATGCTCAAATATGCAAATGTTCAGTGGTCTTCAATCTTCACCAGTCTCTTCAGCTACATTGGGCTCTTTGGATACACAGGTGGCTACTTTGGCTCAGGCCTCGTCTTCCATGGCCTGGAATCTTGGGCCCAGAATGACTGCTTTGGAAGTATCTCAGGCTAATTTGGAAGCAAAGGTCACTGGCATTCAAACAGATACTTCTGATATCAAGGCTATGGTCACTGAGATTTATCAAGCATTTCAAGGTCAAGCGTTTCGGACTCCCTCAAGGCCACCTACAACTCTTGCCCTCACTAACGCTACGGCAAAGTTGAGGGGAGAATATAGTGAAGAAACTCCTTCTCACAATCGAGGGGAGCCAACACCACCGTTTAGCAACACCCATCTCATCAGTCCCACCTACAACAACAACAACAACAACACTGACGGTTACATGCATCACAACAACACCACCACCACTGGTAGCAACATCATCTTCCTCAGGCCAGGATAAAGGAAAAGGCATAATGAAAACTCTTGAGCCTGAGAAGATTCCCTACAAGATCGGCGACACTGAATACCTGCTCTCACCACAACAACTGAGTGCCTATCTTGCAAAAGAAGAAAGGAAACAGAAACTAGCTGAGGAGGAAAGGAAGAGCAAAAGCATAACGATAAAAGTTGTCGCTGGGAAGCCGAGAACTTGTAATTGATCCAAAGAAGCTTCGAAGGGTCGCAGAAAAATTTCAAGGATGCTCAGCTACTAAGATGGTCAAATGAAAAAGAAGTTGGAAGAAAAGAACAAAGAACTGCAGCGCCATCAGGCAAGGAAGAATTGACCATTACAACCGGTCATGACTAGTAGAAGGCTTTTTAAGAAAATCACTGACGTCAAGATCATCCCCAATTCCAAACCACTGGCAATGAATGTTTACAGGGGGGATGATAAAAGACACTTCGAGGTTCATGATCCCCTAAAATTCACTGACTTTGGGATCACTAAACTCGATGAGCTTGGTCCGATCATTGAAAAGAAGAAGAATGTGGTGGTTAAGGAGCTGATGAAAATGCTCAGCAAAAGATATGAAAGACTCGAGGATGCACACCAAGACAACCGGGATTCACTTTAACCGAACCACAAGGATATCAACCTCTAGTCATCACATGGCAAAAGAAAGAGGGTTGAGTTCCAACCAGATCAAAGTGCCTCGGACTAGAATGCAATAGGGATCTGCCTAAGGTGTAAAGTTCGTGAACTCTTCTGGTGATTGAAAAGCCTCGAAGAGGGCTATTCCACATTGATGTCTATGGAAACCCAACATTTCAAAGGTAGAGTGACATTGATCGTGCAGTGGCCGCAATGCCGAGCTACATACCGTGGCCTCTCAAATTCGACTCGCAAACGCCGTTCTCAGGTAATGACCTAAACGCCAAGATAAGAGAGCACCTCGACAGAGAATCACTCATCACAAAGAAATTTAAGCTTGAAGCATGGAATTCATCCGGATGACATCATTTTGCTTTATCTTAATGTACTAGTGATAGGAACCTTGTAATTTGATCAATAAACGATGTATGTTTTGTTAAAATATTCATTGTTCCTTATTGTATTCATTAGTACATTCAAGTAAGAAGAAGCCATTTGCTCACTTACATCGATCAATCACTTAGGCTATTTGTATATCCAAATAGGGGGAGACTGTTGGTTTCAGTAAATACCTAAACCCCTTAATCTAGGATTTGAATAGAAAATAACCTAAGTGCTTAGTCCTTAAACACTAACAGTCACCGAGTGCATAGTCTCTCGGTGAGTCATCTTCGTGGATACTCAAGATGAGGCTTAAGAAGAAGTCTCTCCACTCAAGAAGGCTAAACTTAAAGAGTGAAGACTAAGTCAAGAAGAAGATGTGGATTCATGAGTGATGACAATAACTCACTGAATCCCTAAAACTCCTCTCCGACTACTAACATCAAGACAAACTTGACTAAATACTATATAGAGAAGACCAAGAATGGGCGGACAAACGGTTATGCTTGAAGCAATAAAGACGGAGTGCTTATCTTCAAGAAGTCAACTTTCCCTGAAGGCCCAAAGATCGTAAGATCGATAAGTAGAAAGTGGCTTTGTCTCTTACTAGAAATAGCCTTTAAATGAGACAAAATACATCAAGATTTTGTCTTTTGTAAATTGTCGGCATTGTCACTTAGGAAAGAGTTAAAACTCATACTTGTATAAATAGCATAAGAGATGGAGTGAAAGGTTAAGCTTGTGAATTGTAAAAACACACATACACGCAAGCCATCTTTCACTCCTCCAAATACAACTTAATCCTTGAGATAACTCTGTGGGTACTTGTAGTTGTGCTCAGACTTAGCCTGAGCTTCGAGAGGAGTTACCAAACTTTATCATTTCAATCCCAAGTACTATTCCGCAAGTACTTGGGTAATGTATTCTTCGGATTAATTTCTAATAAGAATATTATGTTGAAAATTATTTAGTGTGTTTTACTTACATTACTTTCAGTCATTGTTTCACTATTAGCTCATTTTTAAATACTTAACTGTTTTATACAAAAGTGAATAGGGAACAACATACGCGAAATACGTGTTTTTGACCAGCGTTTCCAGCTTTAAACAACGTTTAAGAAACTCGTTGGAACTTACAACTCATTTTATATTTTATTATGGAGTATAATGATAAGTTTAATCATTTCTACAAGTTTTATATTTTTACGATACCCTGTTTTAAGTTTCTTGAATTTACGACTTACAGTTAGCGATTAACGGGACCAAAACTTACACCGTAAAAGCAAGATAACATCAACACTTCATCTAGACATCCTAGATTAGAGCATGGATGAAATTCATCGCTAGTTAGAAGCCTTGTTGGCTTGAGATAAAGCCTTGATAGTTTTAATCATTACATGTGTTATACTTCCTAGCTAAGCTTCCTTAAAGTCCAAACTTAGCTTGCAAGCTAAGGTGATTCACCACTCTTGCACCTCCTCATGAGACTTCCCTAAGAAACTAACCAAAGTCACAAAGGCACGTGGCATGTCTTAGTTAAATCTAGCACAAGATCACTAGACATTGCAAACTTAATGTCTAAGTTTTGTCTAATCTTGCAACACATATTTTACTTAGTAAGTAAGAAAGATGAATCATGTAACTAGTAACCTCCTCAAGAGGCTATAAAAAGCCTCTTGATATTCTCATTTAGACGCCACACACAATACACACAAACATACTCTTCAATTTTATCTCAACTTCTAGTATTGCTTCAAGTATTCAAGCTTCTAGTAAACAACATCAAATCCTTTGCAAGTTTAGGTGATTCTCTTGAGTTTAGATCTACTCAAGTCACCTAAGATCTCATCACAAGCCTTTCAAGAATATAATATTGTAAAATGATTGCAAAGGTGTGGGAAATATGCTCAATCAAAGTTCTAAGCCCTAGTTGCTATCCCTTTCTTATTGAAGGCCAAAAGTTGTAAGGAAACTTATACTCATCATCCTTACTATAGTTTCATAATCTCTATATAGTATATATGTTCTCTATATTGGATAATGATGTACAAGTTTATTAAAACAAGTCTAAAACTTATAACTTACATGTTAAATTTAAGATAAAACTTGTTAGAATCTTAGTTGTAGTAACTAGTTAAAATACTTGTAGTATACTGAGTTTTAACATCAAGCTATTAATTATGAACATATATAAACTTAAAAATCAGTTAGAATAAATAAAAACGAGAATTTAGGCTTTTGAATCACCCAAAATGAGTTCCCGAGTCAAAAGATACGGCCAAAATAAATTAGCGAAACTAAAAACCCAAATCTGCCATTTTGCTTACTGCATGAAATCCGATATTTTTAGAGGCACTTCTGGTCCGATTCATCAAAAAGTTAAAACACGAAAGCTGTCCGGAACGATGTTTTATGTCTACCATTAGGAAACCCGGTCTAAAAAGACCAAACGATAGCATTTTTCTGCCTCAAATTGTAAAACAATTTTTAAGGTCAAAATTTGGTTTTCCACAAGTTAAAGAATATATAAACCATGTTGTTATGAAGGCTAATTACATACTAAGTTAACAAACTTCATTCAAATTAATTTTCCTAAGCTTAATCAACCTTCGGGATACTGCTTTCACATGTGAAACCCCGTTTTTCACAAGTGAAACAATAATCCTAACTTATAAGACTTTCATAAGTGAAACAATAATCCTAGCCTATAAGTTTTCACATGTAAAACTATACTTATAATAACCAACTTTACGATTTAGAAACTTGTAAACTTTTCTTTAAACACTTGTGACATAAATTATGACGATACTTGTAACAACCATTATGATTTCTTAATCATAACCAAACAATCTTGTAACTTGTGTTTTGCAAACCATATGAACATTTTGACACTAATGATATAAAATCAAACAAGAAAACTATATGTTTCACCTACTAAGTACTACAACAAAGAGGGAACTTCACATGAGGGGCCTCGTATGCTCGTGACTGACGAGTTCTTGGATTAACAATTTAACGTATCCCGCTCCTCGAGGTTCACTACATGACCTCTGGACTGTGATGGCCCGAACGGTAGTACGATATCTATAAACTATATATGTTTTCACAAACTAAACTCTTACTATAAGCAACAAACTATCAAAGACTACATCATGATCAATATAAGGACATATATAGGCTCGTTTATGTTTTCTTGGACATTATTCCAAACTTAAGTCGCAACATCCTATTTTAGGTTGCACGTAGAGGTTTCCCGGCTTATCCATCATATTCGTAAAAGCACTAAACATCATCAAACTCATGATGAGTTCATAGCCCCACTTTCTATTACTTAATTCTTTTACAAACCCTTGGGGGGGGGATACATGCTATTTTTAAACTGAACACATTGCTTTGAAACTGTATGCTATACCTGAATGAATTATTTGCACTAAGTACCGCTATTGCCAAACTTAAGTCCCTATTATCATGAACCATTAATCACTTGCGGATGAACGCGAATAACATGGATAGATCTATCGGGATTGACGAATCCCGTTTGTTTGACCAAGTCCGGTAAACAAACACACTCTATTTGAAGAACCATAGGTTTATTAGCAAATTACCTATTAGGGCCACTGTTTGACCAAGACCTGACAAACTATTATATCAATTTCTATTGAAAAACTGTTAACGTTTTCGGTATCATGAGCTTAGTGCAATAATATCTGTTTTGTTTCCTAAACTATGAGTGTGAGTCTATAGCTCATACTACGAATATATTGTGTTCAATAATCAAACTAAGCTCTATGAATTCACTCAACCTTTATGTTGCCGATTTAAGCATGTATCTCAGGTCCATATTGTACGAGGCTGGCACGGAGGAGCACGGATACTCAAGAAGGTTATAAATTTTATTATCATTCGAAAACCCATTTAATGTATTTTGTAAACTTGAAACCATTTGGGACCTCATTTTATAAACTCTGATAGTTATATAAATCGAATGATAAATCTTTTAAAACGACTCCATTGGAGTTCGTTTTCTATTGTTATAACTGTTGTCCCATGAAGTAAAACCCAGTTTGAATTCCGCTGCGTATCACGAAATTGAGGGTGTTACAGCGGTTTCATATGATACTACAAAGTTTTACTGACTTTATATATATTTGATCATTTATATCACTCGCAGGGTATTCGTGCGTTGCGGCGTTGGTAACTTCGAAATAAAAATTATTGATGAACTATGTTTTTTCTAATTTAATATGTTTGTGACAATAGATTTATAGATGTCAAGAATTTCATGTCGCATATTTCAACTCTTTAACTAATGGCAATGTTTTCATTATTCAATTGTAATGATAAATATTTTAGTGAGCAATGTTTTTTGGTTGTTTAAAATGACTATTGAATTATATAAAGTTAAGTTTTATGGATAAGGGTGTTCAAAAAATGTGTGAAACCGACAATCCAAGCCGACTCGCTTAATCTGAAACCGCAAAAAACGATAACCAATAAACCAAAAAAACCCGAAACTGAAAAAACCTCTTATCACAGTTTGATTTCAATTTTTATTTTCAAATATCAACAGTTACCCACACTAAAACCGTGTTTAATATACATATTTAAAAAAAATATATTCATAAAAGCGTACGTGCATCAACTATATGTATTCAAGTTTAATATTCTTTTTACATAGACTTAGATGATTTGTTTATTGTGTTTAATTTGATTGTATTGTAAACTTTATTAATTATAGTGCTTAATATTGTATTTATGAAATGTCTGAGGGTGCATTTAGTATGTTGCCGTGAATCACAATGGGTATGGGTATAGGTATAACGTGAGCCCCTCAGGAATGAAAGATCCATACATTTTCTTTTTGAGTAATATGGAATATGGAATACAGTAAAACCTCTATAAATTAATAATGTTGGGACCGTGATATTTTATTAATTTTGCGAGACATCATTATATCGATAAATTAATAATTATTAATATAAAGAAGTTTTACGTATGGCCTTTAAATTTTCAAGTACAATATATTAGTTACAACGTATACTAGTTAATGATGAAAAAATAAATTAGAAAAACAAGTTCCAATTAACATTTTATGAATTCACATTCACAATATAATTGAATTTGTCAAGTTATATGTTTTTAAATAAGTAAAAAGTTAGTTTCTTTAGGATAAGTTTCAACTACATATCGCCTTAATTGAATTAGTACAAGTTTCAATTACGTTATGACCTATATATATATATATATATATATATATATATATATATATGTGTGTGTGTGTGTATATATATATATATATATGAAAATTTATAGTAATTAGAGTAAATTGCATTTTTGGTTCATAAGGTATGGCCAAATTGCAGGTTTCGTCCATAACGTTTCGAAAGTGCAGCGATAGTCTTCATTTTGAAGGTTTAGCTGCATGTTTGGTCCCTAATCTTCAATTTAAGGACCAAACATGTGACGGAAACTTCAAAGTTTTAGGGACTAAATATGCAATTTAGGGACCAAACATGCAACAAAAACATTCAAAATTGGGACTACCGATGCACTTTCAAAACGTTAGGGACGAAACCTGCAATTTGGCCATACCTTAGGGACCAAAAATGCAATTTACTCTAGTAATTATTAATTTATAGTTTCGTTCGGATTAATATATATATACCGTGGTTTCAAAAAAATTATTATCTTATTATTTTATCGATTAGGGTTCAAATTTGTACTGGTCCCAAGTTGGGACTGGACAAATTATTAATTTTATCGAGGTTATTAATTTATCGAGTATTAATTTATAAAGGTTTTATTATATATCTATCTTTCATTCTCATATTTGAAAGATTTACATCTTAAACAAATAATATATGATTAGAATAAAAATTCATTTTTTAATTCCTATTTGCGGATACCAAACACACCCTTAATACATTAAATGAAAATTTATTTGGTTTAAAAAGTACTTAAAACCCGTTGCAACATGCGGATATTACACCCTTCGTAAAAAATGTACTGTAAACTTTTCGAAAACTTTGAACAAAAACTAAATACCATTATTCAAAAACTATATTTTTACGGTTAATAGTTTACCTTTCGTTTATCAAAATAAAATAGAATAAGGAAACCTAATTTAAGACTTTTTCTGTTTGGGTTAAGATTCTATAAAAAATCCACACTTATTAAAAGTACGGGCGAGCGGAAAAACTAAAAAACCAAAATCTAACCGAAAACCAAAAAATATCCAACCAAAATACAAACTAGTAACCGATAGTTCGGTTGTTACTTTTTCAAAATCGACAAATTTGGTTCGCTTTCGATTTTCGTCCAAAAATCGAATGGTAAAAACCAAAACGGACCGCTTTTATTATATAATACGTAATAGTATATAATATAATATAATATAATATAAATAAATAAATCTAATTCAAAAATTCATATTCATTTTGTAGGTGGAATTATAATATGTTTTTCTTAACGTTTATATGCGCGTTTGTCGTGTAAGTATGTTTCCTTAACAATAAATGAATTCATATATGACAATGATCATGCTATGTGTATCTTTACTTTCAGGTGTAGGTCTCATCTATATACGTTGTGAAATTTTAAGATAAACATTTTTAGGCTCAGATTGACAAAAATGTTAAAGAAAATATATTTTTCTATGTAAAACAAGTTTGTTGGTATAAAATGGTCATACCTAAATGTAAACGGCTAAAAACCGAAAAATCGAACCGAAACCGATAATAAACAGAAAAATTGAACCGCTAAAAACCGAACATCTTCGGTATTAAATTTTAGAGTAAACTCCAAAATACATCCCTGTGGTTTACCCCGTTTCGTACCATACATCCCTCTCAAAAAAGTTTCATACATCACCCGTTAGTAAAAGTTAACCTATATACATCCTCAGTTAAAATAAGGACTAACGGTGCAAATTATTTCTCCGTTATCTCATAACGAGATAGATAATGTTTACACTGTTAGTCCTTTGGGTTAACGGTACTTGCAACCGCTAGTCCTTTTACTTTTCTTCGCTGTTTTCGCCCGTTTTTCGCTCGTCCGCTTTAACGCCAGATGTTTTTGTTTTTTTTACGCTTTGTCCTTTTTATTTTTTCGTCCGTTATTTTGAATTTTCAGGTTAAAATCTCACGAGTATTGATGTAAAACATCATTCCGGACAACTTCCGTGTTTTACATTTTTGATGATTCGGACCAGAAATGAGTCAAAATCGTTATTTAAAATCGAAAGCGGGCGAAAACGAAAAAACGACTAAAAAGTAAAAAATGGAAGAAAACGTAAAAAAGGACTAACGGTGCAAGTGCCGTTAACCCAGAGAACTAACGGTGTAAACATTATCTATCTCGTTAGGAGATAACGGAGAAATAATTTGCACCTTAGTCCTTATTTTAATCGGATGGATGTATATGTTAACTTTTACTAACTGAAAATGAGATTCATTAAACTTTTCATGGTAGACATTATACAAGGAATAAACCACGACATGATTTTGGAGTTTACTCTAAATTTTATAAAAACTGAATATTTCGGTTCAGTTTTAGCCAAAACCAACCAAAACCAAACCATGCACACTTTTATTAAAAAGTCTAAAATGTAAAGAGAACATGATATGCGGTACCGACGAATAAACACAAAAAAAGATTTTCATCAAATATTTTCCACAACAAAAGAAAGACAAAATAACGTAAATTTTTATTTAGAAAATTCTTTTAGTGGGGTTTCATTCTTCAACTTTACATTTGTTCTCAATTTTTTATAAAATTTTCTGGATACTTAAATGAACAAAACATGTTATGAACATAAAAAGAACCGATGAACATAAAAGTTGGTGCATTCTTTTATCAAATTTTTAAATTTTCTTCAGCGATATTTATTTATTTTTTGTATTTTATGTTGCGAATATTTTCATATTTTTGGGTCAACATTTAGATAAAATTGATAATTTTTTATTTGGGCATCCTTTTTATCCGCTTACATGTAACATGTAAAATGAATGTGTATGTAGTTTTATTTGATATGTACACATGTAATTTTACTTTGTACACATAAAATTACATGAGGGTATTGTTTGTCTTATTCATTAATTCAATGTGTACAAAGTAAAATACTATGTGTACATATCATTGCATCTTTTTTAATTATAAGAAATAAAATTCCTCCACATCACCACTCCACTATATATTCTTTAATTTATAGCCACGAAAAATATTAGATGGGGTCATACATATGATAAAACTTACACTTATGTGCCTAATCCTCTCATTTTCCACTACTAACGGATTATACCCATAGCATATTCCAGTCATACAAAAACATATGTCCTTAATTAAGATGTCTAACTAGTATATTAATATAACCCAAATCAAATTGTTCGTAGATCGATTCTGGTGATAACTTTATCCACTTGTTGAATAGAGCATGTACGATTTTTATTTTTATTTTTTTATTTTTTATTTTTTATTTTTTATTTATTTATTTAAAAAAAAAAATTTAATCTCATTGTTATTAAATTCTCTTATCTTCGTGACATTTTATTTTAGCTCCTTTGATCAAAATGAAATGTAAAAATAAATGTAACAGTGTATATATGTTACTTATAAATTCTCTATAAAAAATATGCAACTATTATATTTTAGTAACATCTCCTTTTTGAAATGTCACTATTAACGAGCGACTTTATCAAAACATTTGTTTAACTTTGATACTTTATTCATTAATAGATGGGATGTCTTAGATATTTTGAAAACAATGACGCAATTAGTATGTCTAGCACTGAAATTCTAATTTTCAAAAAGTTCAACGCTGGTTCACAAAGGTTTGTGCCCAAATAAATATATGAGTTAATTACATAAATCGTCCTTGTGGTTTGATAGAAATTACGGATCTTGTCCCCGTAGTTTTTTTAGCGGGTTTCGTCCCTGTGGTTTACAATTTTTACGGATCTTGTCCCTGATCCGACCCGATCCCAAACGGTGTTAAAAAAATGACCTCCCTTGCAGTTACTCTCTAACGTGAGGGCTAACATTGTATTTTGGTTTTAACGATCGTTATCCAAACCACAGGGACAATTTATGTAATTTACTCTTTAAAAAAAATTTTTTTTTTTTTTTAATTTTATTATTCGAAATTTTTTAAATTTTATTATGATTAAAATTTTTAATAAAAATAAAACAAATTTTAATTTTATTATAATAAAAAGAAAACTATTTTTATTTTTTTTTAAATTTTATAAAAAATAAAAAATTTATAATAAAACTAAAAAAAATTAATTTTAATTTTATTATAATAATTTTTTTTTAAAAACTGTTTTTTCTTTTTTAAAAAATAATTTTATTAAAAAAATTAATATAAAATTAAAAAAAAAACAAAATAAAAAACTTTTTTTTTTATTTTTTTTTAAAAAAAGTTTTTATTTTTGTTTTTTTTTTAATTTTATTCTAATTTTTTTAATAAAGTTTTTTTTTTTTTTAAATTTTTATATGAATGTATACCTCATGATCCCAAATTTGCTGAATCTGATAACTCAACGACCTATATTATTATCTTTAGAGTCATTTAAATTAATATGTTTTATCGCCAAATGATTTTGAGTTGGAACTCTAATTTTTGGAGTGGATAACCATACATTTATCCAATTAGTATAGTGTAGGACTACTACTATTTTAAGAGCTCAAGTGTTTAAATATTTTTTTTTTCTTTGTCAATTTGGCTTTTGGATAAGACTGCAACAGAAAACTAATATTTCAATTTCAGAATTATCTCATTAGAGTCACATAATACCTTTGATCAACCGATATTTGCTGACTTCAATAAGCTTGACAAGATGTTAATCGATTCTGATAATCTAGAAAAAAATGAGTATTGGCTTGAAGTTCTCAAGTAGACCAAGCATATATTACTTAGAGTCGTTTTTATACGGTTTCGTCCGTTTTATAATAAAATTAAAAAAAGTTTTGTTTTTTTTTTTCAAAAGAAAAAACTGTTTTTAATTTTTTTTTATTATAATAAAATTAAAAATTTTTTTTTATTATAAATTTTTGATTTTTAATAAAATTTAAAAAAAATTAAAAATAGTTTTTTAATTTATTATAATAAAATTAAAATTTGTTTTTTTTAATTTATTATAATAAAATTAAAATTAAATTTAAAAAAAAGTTTTTTTTTTATTAAAAATTTTAATCGTAATAAAATTTAAAAAATTTTGAATAATAAAATTAAAATATATATATATATATATATATATATATATATATATATATATATATATATATATATATATATATATATATATATATATAAATTACATAAATCGTCCATGTGGTTTGGATAACGATCGTTAAAACCAAAATACAATGTTAGCCCTCACGTTATGGAGTAACTGCAAGGGAGGTCCTTTTTTTAACACCGTTTGGGATCAGGTCGGATCAGGGACAAGATCCGTAAAAATTGTAAACCACAGGGACGAAACCCGCTAAAAAAAACTACAGGGGCAAGATCCGTAATTTCTACCAAACCACAAGGACGATTTATGTAATTAACTCTAAATATATTTATGAGTAAACTACACCATTCGTCCTTGTGTTATACGTTGACCATCAAGTTTCATCCTTTGACAAAAAAAATTGCACCGTTGGTCCTTAACTGCGAAACGTTAGTCATCGTTGGTCACTCCCACTAACGGTCTTCACTAACGCTCGTTAAATGTCCACGTGTGATACCCATGTGAGGGTATTTTTGTCTTTTTACTCTTTCTTTCTCTATTTCATCTTCCTCTACTTATTCTTAACAACACACCCTTCAATTTCAAGCTATTTTTCCGGCCATTTTCCGATAACAACAAAAATCCATGATAAAAAACGTTAAGCCTTCTTACAGCCTCACACCGAATCTGAGATAGATTCAACTAAATCATATCATAGAAATCATATTCGATGACTTTAAATTTTTAGATTCAACTAAATCATATCATAGACACCAAAAAGAAAGAAAATCCCACATACACCAACCAGATGTCCATCACAAGTCAAGTTGTAGCACAACAAAGTGAAGAAACAAGATCTCACCTCCAATAATCTCTCACTGTCTCACATGTTAGATTTCAAACATCCCAAAAAACACAAACACAAAACACACACTACACTTGTTTAACTACTTATGATCAATTAAATTCAATCCAATCCAATCCAATGTTAGTCCAACAAGATAATTATAATCCTAAAAAACATCAAACCCCATCAAAATCTTTACCTTTTTCCACATGGGTATCCACCAACGTTTACAAAATCATCACCATCACAATCTTGATCACCACCGCTGCCGCCTTGTTCTTCCTCCGTGGCAGCTCCGGCGACTCTGCCACCACTTTCTTATGCTTCCAAAAACAAACACCACAAATTAAACAAACACAATCAAAGTCCTTTTCTTTTTGGTGAGCACCTGATGGTGAAGGATCTCAAAACTTGTTTTTTTTTCTCGGTTTAAAAAAAATTAGGTTCTTGATATGGGTTTCTGTGAAGATCAATGATGTGTTGTTCTTTGTAGATCTTTAAAGATTGTTTTGTGTTAGTGGTGTGGCAGTGACCAAACTTTGGGTGGTGGTGACCGGATTGTGTTAACCGGAGAGAGAAAAACCGGATTATGTTGATCGGATTAAGTTGACAGGTCTAACACCCACTTGTGGTAACCCGAACTTTGATTCTTGGTCTCTCCCATATCAAGCTCTTGTCTTATTTATTCTTGACCACATTAGGTGGTATCTTGTGACTCCTAGAGGTGTAGCCTTCTCGTTTAAGGGTGGTGATAAGGATGGCATAAGGGTTGACCTTCAAAAGAGTTTGAAAGTGATGATTTGTTGATGGTGAGCATTGGTGTTTGCGTTTATAGGGTAAGGAGAAAGGATAATAAGGATGGTTAATCTTTGTTGTTCTTTTCCTCTTGTTTGATTCATAGGTATAGTGAGTGTGTAAGGTTTATCATCAAAAGAGGAGTGATGATTTCTGCTTCTGGGAAAAAAAGGATGAAGCGTACCCAAAGAAGAAAAAGGAGAAAGAAAGAAGAAAAAGGAGAAACAAACCCCACAAATTAAACAAACCCCATCAAAGATCAAAGGTAGATGAAATAATTAATAGTGGGTGAGAAAAGACAAATATACCCTCCACTTAACAAGGCTTAACGCCCGTTAGTCCAACCAGTTAGGGTGAGGGACCAACGATGACTAACGTTTCGCAGTTAAGGACCAACGGTGCAATTTTTTTGGTCAAAGGACGAAACTTGATGGTCAACGTATAACACAAGGACGAATGGTGTAGTTTACTCTATATTTATTCTGTCTATTATTAGCTTAAATTTGACAGTACTAAATGGAACCAACTACAATATGAAATAAGTTTGTAAAGGTGTTGTTGGGGTTATTAAGCTTGCACGAAAGCGAAGATTAAACCTAAACCAATAATCAACCAAAGTAACGAAATAATAAACAAAGAACACAAATGATTTACGTGAAAACCCCCAATTTAATGGGAGAAAAAACAACGGGCGACGACCACAATATCCACTATATCAAAACGAGAGTACAAACCTTCAATGGTATAAGGCCAGTTGAAGTATGCAAAGGAGAACTAAACAATTCTCAGAAACTCTAAAACAAAATAGGGATTAGCAGTTATAGAGGTGATGAATCAAATATATGCGTGCTGGAAGGAATACATAGGGCTCTATTTATATAGAGAAGAATCCTAGAATAACTAGGATACAATTCCTAGGAATCTCAGTAGCCATCCTATAGTCCAAATAAGATATGAATTAATAATAGTTATCCCAAGTAGGAAAAGAATCCTACTGCTTTTGGGACACGATTCCAACAATCTCCACCTTGAACCAAAGCCATAACTCTTCATAGTTGTCGTCGCCGCACCCCGAAGGGTATCAAACACCAGTAACACCAACTAAGTCCAGGTAATTTTTGAAATTAGTTAGGGTGAGAACTTTTGTCAACATATCAGCAAGATTGTCATTGGTATGTATTTTATCAACAAGAACTTCTCCTTTTTCGACAATATCTCGAAAAAAATGGTGTCTCACTTCGATATGTTTGGTCTTGGAATGAAACTTGCTGTTTTTAGTTAAATGCACAACACTTCGATTGTCACAGTACACAACAAGTACATTTTGAGATAGACCAAGTTCATTTACCATTCCTCGAAGCCATATAGCCTCCTTCACTCCTTCGGTAGAAGAAATATGTTCCGCTTATGTGGTTGACAAAGCTGTGATAGCTTGTAAAGACGAATACCAACTGATAGCAAAACCACAATGTGAAAAAATACGAGGAAATAGACTTTCTTGCATCGAGGTCACCCGCATAACCGGAATCAACATATCCTACAATTCCATTTAGACTAGCATGACTTTTCTCAAAAGATAATCCGATATTACTAGTCCATTTCAAATAACGAAGGATACATTTAACAGCTTTCCAATACATTTTTCCTGGATTATGCATGTATCTACTCACCACACTAACGGCATGGCCAAATCGGTACGAGTACAGACCATGGCATACATTAAACTGCCAACCGCACTGGAATATGGAACAAGAGACATATCTTCCTTATCTTCCTCAGACTTCGGGCATTCATGAGAGGACAACTTAAAATGTGGTGCTAACGGAGTAGGAACGGGTTTGCAACTGCTCATGTTGAAATTTTTGAGAACTTTTGAAATGTAATCAGACTGTGATAAAGTAAGCTTACCCATTTTTCGATCTCTTCGAATTTCCATACCTAAAATCTTTTTAGCAGCTCCCAAATCTTTCATATCAAATTCATTGCTAAGTTGATCTTTTAACACTCTGATTTGATCTTTATTAGGTGCCGCAATTAACATATCATCCACATAAAGTACCAAATAAAGGAAAGATCCATCTAGAAATTTTCGAAGATAAACGCACTCATCATAGCTACAACGATCATAGCCATGCACAATCAAAGAGGAATCAAACCTTTTATACCATTGTCGAGGAGATTGCTATAAGCCGTAGAGCGAATTGTTCAATCTGCACACATGGTCCTCTTTTCCAGGGACTTCAAAACCTTCGGGTTGCTCGACGTAAATTTCTTTTTCAAGATGACCATGAAGAAACGTTGTTTTTACGTCTATTTGTTGTAGCTCTAAATTTTTCAAAGTAACAATAGAAAGTAAAAGTCTAATTGAAGTATGACGAACAACAGGGGAGAATACCTCATTGAAATCAATACCCTCACGTTGATCAAACCCGCGAACTACATATCGAGCTTTGTACCGCTTGCTTTCAACCCCAAGAATACCATCTTTAATCTTGAATAACCAGTTGCAACTTATCACACGTTTCTCCCTAGGAAGCTTCACAAGCTCCCATGTTTCATTTTTGTGCAAACTCTCAACCTCTTCTTCCATTGCCATGACCCATTATCACGTTCAGGACTTGAGATTGCCTCAGAATAATTTTTATGTTCACAATCTTCAATATGGGTTGCAACGGAAAACGCGTAAGCTACTAAATCACATTCATAATCCTCAAGTCTTGGAGGTCTATTGACTTGCCGCCTTTCACGATCCCGAGCTAAAAGATACTCGGTTTGAGGCCGACTTTGTGGACTAGCATGTATGGTGCCATCATCTTGGGTTACAATGTGTTCATCATCAAATGTAATTTGAGTATGTGTACTAGTTTCAACATCGAACTCAAACTCCACCTTACCTTGTGTATTATTATTATCAATATTATGAGATGGCACATAATCTTTACCAGGATTAACGATAACATCTTCATTAAAAGTTACGTCTATACTATGAATAATCTTATGATACTTAGGATCAGGACACCAAACACGATAACCTTTGACCCCTGAACCGTAACCTAAGAAAATGCATTTAACAGCACGAGGAACTAGTTTTCGCTCATTTATATGTACATAAACATGACATCCAAAAACTCTTAGATCAGAATAATCAAGTGAATTTCCTGACCATAGTATTTCTGGTATATTGTCATCAAGAGATCTGTGAGGAGAACGATTTATCAAAAATGTTGCGGTAATTGCAGCTTCAACCCAAAAATCCTTATCCAATTTGGCATGAGAAAGCATACATCGCACTTTCTCCATAATAATCCTGTTCATTCTTTCCGCAACGCTGTTTTGCTGCGGTGTCCTAACAAGTGTGTGGTGTCGTGCAATGCCATACTTTCGACATAACACATTAAACTCTTCTCCACAAAACTCAAGACCATTACCAGTTCTCAACTTTTTGATTTTTCTTTCTGTTTGGTTTTCTATCAGTACTTTCCACTCCTTAAAAGTGGGGAACACCTCATCTTTGTACTTTAAGAAGAAAACCCAAACTTTACGAGAAAAATCATCAATATTAGTCAACATATAACGTTTACCTCCTCGAGATGTGACAGGAGATGACCCCCATAGATCTGAATGAATGTAATCAAGAGCATCCTTGGTCCTATGAATACCTGAAGAAAAACTTACCCTTTTCTGTTTTCCAAACACACAGTGTTCACAAAACTCCAAGTTGCATGAAACTTTAATAAGGCCTTTCTTGGCAAGAGTATTCATACCTTTCTCACCCATGTGACCCAAGTGATAATGCCAAAGCTTGGAATCGTTGAGGTGTGCCTTCGATGTAGCAATTGCAGCCGTAACAGACTCTATGGTGCCTTGTACTACATATAAACCACCTGATTGAATGGCCTTCATCAATAACAAAGCTCCCTTGAATATTTTCATGACTCCGTCTTCACCGAAGTACTTACATCCATTAGCCTCTAGAGTGCTAAGAGATATAAGATTTCTTTTTAAGTATGGAACATGCCGAACCCCAATAATGGTCCTAACAGTACCATCATGCATCTTAACTCGAATATTACCCTTCCCAATAACCGGACAAATAGTATGATTCCCCATATACACATTACCACCATTGAAAGATTCATAAGTGGAAAACCAACTTCGATGAGGAGTCATGTGGAAGGTACATCCAGAGTCAACTATCAATTCATATTTTGATTTTTCGGTGTCAATAGCCAAATAAACATCACCATCAGATTCCACCTTGGCAATGGCTACCTCGGCGGTTTTTTGGGTTTCTTTTTGTTATTCCCTTTACATTATCTTTCTAGTTTGTTCTTTAACTTGTAACAATCAGAGACAATGTGACCAAGTTTCTTGCAATATTTGCAAGTCTTGTTTGAATATTTTCCACGAGACTGCGATCGATGTTTTTTTATTGTTATTGCTACTCTCACCTCAGTCAGAAGTTCGGCCTCTGCTTGCAACCAGCCCTTTACCACTTTCTGGCTCAACATCATTATCATACTTTTTCTTGGACAACAAAGCATATTTAACATCATCAAACGATAGTGTTTCATGGTTGCCGTATATCATGATTTCTTTAAAGTGTTTATAAGAAGGAGGTAAAGAGATAACCAATAATACGTCTTTGTCCTCATCATCAATGTCTACATCTAGATTCTCCAAATCAATGAGAATTGTATTACATTCATCAATATGGTCTTGAACAGATGTACATTGTTTCATACGAAAAGTGTAAACACGATCCTTAAGCCGAAGATTGTTCGCAAGACTCTTTGTCATGTAAAGAGATTCTAACTTGAGCTATAAACCAGCCGCGGTGGTCTCGTGTATAACCTCCCGGAGAACTTCTCGAGTTAGAAAAAGTTGGATCTTGGCTAAAGCCTTCTCCTCTAATTCAAGCCAATCTTCATCGTACATAGCTTGTGGTTTGTGCGCAACACCCTTAAGGGCCTTCTTGTACCCATCAAACTTATCGATGTCAAATTTGGTGACCATTGTGACAAGGCTCTGATACCACTTGTTGGGGTTATCAAGTTTGCACGGAAGTGAAGATTAAACCAAAACCAATAATCAACCAAAGTAACGATAATAATAAACAAAGAACACAAACGCTTTAAGTGGAAACCCCTAAATTAATGGGAGAAAAAACCACGGACGACGACCACAGTATCCACTATATCAAAACGAGAGTACAAACCTTGAATGGTATATAGGCCAGTTGAAGTATGCAAAAGAGAACTAAACAATTCTCAGGAACTTTAAAACAAAACAGGGATTAGCAGTTATGGAGGTGATGAATCGAATATATGCGTGCTGGAAGGAATACATAGGGCTCTATTTATATAGAGAAGAATCCTAGAATAACTAGGATACAATTCCTAGGAATCTCAGTAACCATCCTATAGTCCAAATAAGATATGAATTAATAATAGTTATCCCAAGTAGGAAAAGAATCCTACTGCTTTTGGGACACAATTCCAACAGGTGTTAAAAGTTTTAATTATTTATTTTGTGAAATTAATTGATAAACGAAAACTAAATGAAATGTACACTGGCAGCTTTAAAAACATTTAGAGTGCATGGTGCAAGGGTGTTATAGCCAAAACTAGTTTTAGATCTTCGTGCATGCATGAGTTTTTGATTTAATTTTTTGTTAGTTTAATTTTCTCATACTATACACTCACGCATCGTGTTGTTAGAGACTCCTTCTGTCTTTCTCTTCAGGCCTGGTACTTAGATGATGGTACGATCATTGGAGATACTTTGACTGTTGGGAAGGTTTTGGAGCTTATTATGATGGATGAACCTCGTTACGGTTTGCACCTTAATGTCGAAAAAATCGAGATTTTCTGGCCTAAAGAAGATCCTAGTAGCAGGCTTGTAGGTGTTTTCCCGCCTAGTATTGCCAGGCCTTCGTGTGGGGTTAAATTATTGGGTGTACCTGCTAGTGTAGACCTTGAGTTTAGTAGCGAGCTTGTTATGAAACGGGTTGCTAAAACCATTGTGCTTATGGATTTTGTTGCTAAGCTTAATGACCCTCAGTGTGAATTGCTACTCCTTCGAGCTTTTGCCGGTATTTCCAAGTTATATATTTCTATGCGCACATGCTCTCCTCAGGTCTTTGAGCGTGCTCAAATTTCATTTGATGTGGCTCTTCGCTCCTCTTTGGAGCGTATTGTTACTGCTTCTGGACCTGGTTTTGGTGATTGGCAATGGATACTGGCCACACTACCTTCTGATTTTGGGGGGCTTAGTGTATACTATGTAGGTGATGTCTTGAACTATGCTTTCCTTGCTTCTAGACTCCAATCTGCCAATTTACAGACTAAGATCCTCCGATATTCTGGCATTATAACTTCTGGATCTTCCTTTGATGAGGCCCTGCATGCTTTTAATGCGAAAATGGAGACCAACCTTTTGGACAACCCATATGAAATCGCTGGCCCCGAACTCATGAAGAAATTGGCAGATATATATTTCACACGTGTTTCCAAAATGGCCGAATCCACCTTTTTCTTATCTACTCTTTATGGAGATCGCAAAAAGAAGACTACACTTCTAATTGGCTTAGAGTGGTTCCGATATCCTGGTTGGGACAAACCATGAAAGCTAGAACTTATCGATGTGTGTTGTGCTACTTGCTTGGTATCCCCATTTTTTCTGCTCAGATGCCATGCTCAACTTGTTCCAAGGTATTTGTTGGCGACATTTATGGGGACCAAGCTATATCCTGTGCTGGTATCATTGGTATTAAACATCAGCACAATGTTGTGTGTGATACTCTTGTTGACATATGCTCTCGGTCTGGGATCTCGGCTCGTAAAGAAGTTGACATTGGGCTCTGTGGTGATAGGGACCAATCCTTACGTCTGGCTGATATATTGCTCTATTCTTGGGATGGTGGGCAGGATGCATGTGTTGATTTGACAGGGTCGTCTCCCTTGACACAAACTAATATGGTTGACTTCGCACCGGGTCATGCGGTGGCTGAAGCAGCACAACGTAAGCGTGTCAAATATGAGACTAAATGTGCGGACATTGGATATAGGTTCCTCCCCTTCTCATTTTCCTCTTTTGGAGAGCTTGAGAAGGATGCGGCAGCCCTGCTAAAGCGTACTCGAAGTTTCTCGCTGACTCAGGAGATTGGTGAACGTGCTGCTAAGCATATTTTTAGTAGGATTAGCTTTGTTTTTACTAGAGGAGTGGGGGCCCAATTAGTTTTTCTGCTCCCAACCAATTTCTTGTAATTCCTATGATTTTCTAATGAAGTGATGTTTTATAAAAAATAAAATAAAATAATAATAATGATAATAATGATAATGATAATAATAATAATAATAATAATAATAATAATAATAATAATAATAAAAAAAATAATAATAATAATAATAATAAATAATGAAGGCGAAGCTATTATAATAAAAAAAAAAATAATAATAAAATAATAATAATATCTTATGCTTTGAGGACATGTTCTCTTTTTTATTAAATTTTGGCCCAAGTTTTGTTTGATCAGACGTTACGTGCTTTCTTGGAAAAGATTGTCACCACTTTAGGGTTAAGGTTTGGTGATTGGCAGTGGCGGCTTGCCACTCTCCAAATCAAGTTGGGTGGTCTTGGCATCCTTTCAGCGGGAGATATTATCCGGTATGCTTTTCTTGCCTCTCGTATGCAAACGAGCGTTCTACAGGACAAGATACTGGAAAAGTCCGGTATTGACTCCAATGGTTCTTCTTTTCAGCATGTTCTTGATATTTTCAATACTACTTGCAACATAGACGTTCTCTCGGTCACCACTAGTTCTTCTGCCCCAATGATGAAATTTTTTGCAAAGTGTTACTTTGGTGTCATTCAGAAAGACCTTGCTTCTAAGAACTCGCTAAGTTCACGTCAGGTGGCTATTCTCAGTTGCATCCGTGCCCCAGATGCACAAGATTTTCTTTTCACCATCCCTATTGATGACTTGGGACAAAGGATGAACTATCGCCAATTCTAATCTATGTTATGTTATAGGCTTACTGTACCCATGTTCTCTGAAAGTATCCTTTGCCCGAGTTGCAATGTGCATCGTATGTAGCAATGAGGAGATCATGCGGTCCACTGCTCTAGTGAAGTTGGTGTGAAGTTCAGGCATAATACGGTGCGTGATATTCTTGTTGATATATGTTCCAAGGTTGGGATCAAGGTGCGTAAGGAGGCTCCTATGGGGTTCCTTTCGGAGGATGGGAAGGAGCTATGTCCTACAGACTTGTTATTATTTAATTGGCTCTAAGGTAAAGATGCATGCTTGGATATGACCGAAATCTCTCGAGTTTTCTAGTATTAGGCCGACTTCATGGGCTCATGTGGTAGCCTTGCACAATGCTGTGGAGAAGAAAAAGAGGAACTATGCGTCTAAATGTAAAGACAACGAATACAAGTTCATACCATTTGATTTTTTTACATTTGGAAAATTCGATACGGAGGCTTTGGACACAATTTCACGTATTAAGTCTATTGCCAATAGCCACTCAAATAATGATAAGAGTGGTGTTTTTATCTTTCATAGAGTAAGCTTATGTATTCAGAAAGAGTGGGAGCACAACTTGTGTCTAGACTCCCATCCAACTTTATGTAAAATTATTATGTCTCAATTATAAAACTTGGTTATAATAATAATAATAATAATAATAATAATAATAATAATAATAATAATAATAATAAAAGTAAAGTATAAAAATACATCCCTCTTATAAATAAAAAGACAAAAACAACTCTCACATTAGATTCACGTTAGAACTGACGGAAAATATTTGCACCGTTCGTCCTAATAATAATAATAATAATAATAATAATAATAATAATAATAATAATAATAATAATAAAAGTAAGATATACAAGTAAACTGCAAAATACATCTCTCTTACAAGTAAAAAGACAAAAATACCTCTCACATTAAACTCACGTTAGAAGATAATGAAAAAATATTTGCACCGTTCATCCTAAGGGATGTATCATGTCTAACGTTTATAGATGGAAGGATGTATGGTGCCAATAGTTTATGAGGGATGTAAGGTCTTGGAAAGTGTAAACGACAGTGATGTATTTTGCAGCTTACTCCTTTGAAAAAAAAATCAAATTGAAGTATCATGCAACCATAAAGCTTGATTAACTATATCCAACACGTAATTCGTGATTTGCTTGTTGATCTCTTTAGAGCATCTCCAATGTTAGGGAGCACGATGTAGGGTGCGTTCGGCACGCTCTTGGTTTAAAATTGCGTTTTGCGATCCGATGCGTTAAAGGTCCTAGAGGCGGATGCGTAACGCGTGTTGTGAATGCGAGCGCATTTTGGACGTGATGCGTTTTGTATTAAAAAATACAAAATTATTTATACGTAGTAAATTAAAAAAAAATCACCAAGAAAATGCAATAAATTTACAAATAAGTCACGAAGATATAGAAAAATAGGCAAATAATCTATTTGTAAAACATATAAGTCACAAAGTCAGAACATAAAATACTTAGAAACAACATTATAAACTCCAACTAAATTTTTAAACTCCTTCTTTAATTACTCTCGAACAAGATGAACATGTAAATTTATTTTTAATTTTAAGATCTTGAATTACATAATTTCTAGATCCTTGTTATTGTTAGCAGTAATACGGTTGAACATGAACAATTCAAGTTTATTCTATACATATACATGATGACATGATATTATAATGTGTTAAAGGTATATTGATAAGTTATACCAGTGCATAAAAATCATAATTTATTCATTACCAAATCAACAACAAAAGTCAAAACTAAATATTTTAGTCAAATTTTAATCACACATATGATTTCTAACTCAACTATTTAACATATATGATAATTTATGATCAAAGAACAATATGAACTATTGCATAACATGAAGCTGTAATAAAATGATTGTTTGCAAAATTTCAAATCATGTTAATGGTGCATGATTTTGAACCGAAGGGTAATTTGGATATTTTTATTGTGTTTGTTTTAGACGTCTTTCAACAACTTTTATTTTTCAAAGTACATTAAAATATTTTTATCTTCTTCTAAATTGTTTACTTTTTCAAAATGACCTAAATTCCATATTACGACAATTGCGATCGTTGCTAGCATTACACAAATATGGCAATTTACGCAATGATGCGCGCATTTTTAAACCAAGCCGCACGCTATTGGCAAAAAAATGCACCAATGGAACTGCCATTGTGCACCGGCACCAGCGCTATTGTCTGGCCATTCGTCCTCTTGTGGGTAGAACCACGACCGTTGTTCATGTTTTTCATTTTTTTGTTCTGTGAGTGAGTGGGGTATTTTTAGTGGTGTGTTATGGAACCCAAATACGCTAATAACAGTTATTAGATGTTATTGGTAGGATGATGAGGTGTCACACCAATAACGGTTATTGGTGTGTTACTACACCTAGCTCTCTTATCACCACATGTGCTTTTTACACTAATTTAGTGCTAAAGGAGCAAAATATCTCCTTCAATGTCAGTACGAAACTTAGCACTATATTAGCGCAATGAATAGTTGTTAGCATTATAAGTATTGGTCATTAACACTTATATGAACCTTGTAACAATGTAATAGCTTGCATTAATTTTGTTATGGACTAATGTGCTTAAGTTAGTAAGGATAGGTTCATGTATTAAATAGTCCAAGGCCATAACCATCCTAAAGCCCATCAAGGCCCATCTACACTTTGTAAAACATACATATACATGCCTCTAGGTGTATTGTATGTGTGGTTCCTCTCATTCTTAATCCATTATCTTTTTCTTTCTCTCACTTGACTCTATCTCTCTCTCTAAGTTTCTTCTTTTCTATCTCTCTAAAACGCATCTTGTGATTAACATATGTGTGAAATGATATTGTTTATGACCTAATAAGTGGTATCAGAGCCATATGATGATCTAGAGGTGTTGTGTTTTCATTTTCTTATATTTTTCTATACATTTTAAGTGAGTTCATGTCTAGCCGTGTGTTTTGAACCAAAAAACCGAATTCTTGCAAGTTTATCACTATAGCAGACGTTGTAGTGGTGATATTTGTGCTTTAGTATAAGATTGTACAAAAGAAACGTGCTCAAAATCTCAAAAAGACATCTTTTTGGTATTTCTTTTTGGCAAGTTCATACACTAATGAGGCGGGTTAGTCCCATTCCGCGCGTTTTTATTTTTGCTCACTTTGTTCTTGCACCGTGAATGATAGTAACAAACGTTATTGTTTTTTGTGGTGTGTTTTAGAGCTAAATTGTGAAAACCTGTTAAAATCATTAGAATTTACGTGTTTTACACGTTTTTTTTTACTCATTTTAAGTTATAGTCAAAATATCACCAAAGAGTACTAAACTTTACGTGTTAATCCTTAAAAGCAAATGTTTTTTTAGCATTTAGATACATTATTTAGTAAGTTTATGCAAAAATCTTGGATCAAAAAGGTCAAAATATCGTGCTTTAATCAGTTTGAAAAGGTGGTGCATTTCTTCAGTTTAATGAGTTGACATGAGCCATAACTCACAATATAAAACCCTAATTTTGGCGAGTTAGCTAACTCACCATATTTGAAACCCTAAATATAGTGAGTTATGAATTTGGCGAGGTAGGTTCTACTTTTGGCGAGTTTGTGTTTAGCGAGTTAGCACTAATGTTGGCAAGTTTCTGTTTAGCGAGTTAGGTTACCAAATTTTAGCGATTTAGGACCTAATTTGTTGAGTTTCATTTGCGAATTAGGAACTAATATGGTGAGTTTCATCTGACGATTTAGGATGACATTTGCTGAGTTCATTTTGACAAGTTAGTAAATTAAGGCTATTGTTTAGCAAGTTATTTACCAACTTTCCTAAACTCAAAACCCTAATCTTTCTAAACTATAATCACTTCTTATCTTCACTTCTTAACATAATTCTATCAAGACGTTAACATAATCCAAGACCGAATCACACGAACTCATAAAGAAAACACAATCACTGCTTACCCATCTACAAGATCTATAATCACTCCACACATTCTAAAATGGTAACTCAACAAGACATCTATGCTGTCGGTTCTGAAAACCGTCCTTAGTATACTATCCCCCAAGGATTACATACAATGGTATAGTTGAATGCTTTGTTATGCAAGGAGTAAGCCCAATGGTAGACTGATTGTTAACTAAATCGTTAATGGTATGTACCAATTCAAAATGATCAAAAGCGGTGAGGAAAACCGGTGATCCTCCAGTACCTCCTGTTAGACGCCTTCAAATTGAAAACTACCTTTCTGAAAAAGAAATGAAACAAGTTGAAGCTGATGATCATGCAGTTCACATGCTGCTTCTTCAATTACCAGTCGGAGTTTATGCGACGTCAACAGTTGCAACACTGAACAAGATATCTGGAAAAAGGTTCAAAGGCTGATGCAGGGAACCAAGGTTGGTATGCTGGAGATGGAAGCTTAACTTCTTTCAGAGTTTGATTAGTTCACAATGATTTCTGGAGAGACCATTGAGTCATAACTATCACAAATTTTCCAGGCTAATGAATAACTTGGACAAAAGCAAACAAACTCTTACGAACATTGTGGCAAACATCAAATTTATAAATCATCTACAACCATAATGGAAAACCTAGACGACAATTGTGAAGCAGACAAAGGACTTGCATATGATTAACTATGAGCAGCTGTGTGACCTTCCGAAGCAAAACCAGGACGAAGCAAACAAAATCAGGGCTAAAATACTTGCTAGGAACCATGATCCTCTTGCTCTTGTAGCAAATACCACACCTCCATTACCAGTTTATGCACCACGACAACAATCATCATCTAATACTAACTCAGCACAACAACAAAAGATTCAACAAATCCCACAAAACCAAATTGCTGTTGTTAGGAATTAGAAAATTCCATAGTGAAGAGTTGGTCACCCCAAATGTTATCTAGCTTAATTTAGCTCGTAGACTTGTCGTTAGTCACGTTATTTAGTAGTTTATTTATTAGTTTGTAGCGTAGTATAGCTTAGTGCAACACCGTGGAGGAAGGACGGGTCTTTACCCACTGTATACCTGATTCACAGGCCGATAGGAGGTCGTTATGTTTGTAACTATAAATACCCCTTCCATCCATGGAAGGGGTGGTGCTTTTCAATCTAATATTCTACAATTTGTGAAGTAACTCTCTACCAAGAAAACACCCAACTCTCTAACTTTCTCTCTCTAATGGCAAACATGTATTTTGATCTTCCAAGACCACCCGAATCATCAAACACAATAAAATAACGATCCTACAATTGGTACCAGAGCCAAGGTTGTTGTGTCTTGATGATTTTTTTTGTGGTTTTGATACTTATTTGATACTTATATGAAACTGGTTTTGATATTGATGTGGTCGGAATATGTTTTATGGGTAAACAGTTCTTTAAAATGTCTTGGTATTATCTTTTGCTCCATCAATGTCTACAAAACCTGTCTGTTGTCATGTCCATGTCCAAGTCAAGATATCTGTTATGCTTTTGTACCAAAAGTGTAGTCTAAAGTTGGTCATTTGGTCAGTTTTTTTAACAAAGTCAAAATGGGTCAAGAAGCATATTTTCTGCATTTTCTGGGTTTATCATGAACATGGTCGGATAATGGTCGAAAACTCATCGGAAAATGTCAAATTTCATGGTAGCGACTTATCACTATTTGTCCTGATTCATTGAATCTTGCTAGCGACTTGTATTTACAAGTCGTAGCGATTTGACCATCATATAGCGACTTGGTTATTCGTTGACTTTATTGAAAGTCAATAGCGAGTTATTTATAAAGCTAAGTAGCGACTTGACAATCTCTGCTGGCGACTTGACTCTATAAACTCGCTAGCTTAATACTTGGTTCAAATCTTAAACCTAGCGACTTGTCACTGATTGGTAGCGACTTGGTTAAAAGATGGCTCAGCGACTTGTTATTTAACAAGTCGTAGCGACTTGCTTGGTATAAATGGATAGCGACTTGACTCAACTTAGGCTAGCGACTTGGACAGAAAGGAAGAAGGAGAAGTAAGACCTCGACCACATATACCACTAGACCACGACATCAACAACATAAACCAAAACATCAAGATTCAAGACTCAAACACTATATTAAACCATTACAAGACTCATCACAAATCGTCCTTTTGGAACTCAAAACTGTTGGTAACGCAAGATCTCATTTCTCATCAAGGGTTTGAAATATTTCTCAATACCTTTATTAGATCCAAACAACCCTTATAATGATTTCATCACTGATCTTGACTCACTCATATTCAAATCAAAAACAGAAAGATCTCGAACGAGTTCAAATCATTCAATAGATCTTTTTGTTGAACCCTTATCATCACAGATCCGTGCTTTAATGATAATATCCGAAAAACATTAAGGATAGTAGTATAACAAATCTGGTATATACTATACTTGGTTCGTGTATGACTCGACAACAAATGGGATCTCAGATTTGGTTCGAGGGGATTTACCATTACATCAAGGATGCAAGACCCACGAACATACATCTTCAGCGATCGATTTAAACTCTAATTAAAATTAATGTGTTAAAGCCATACGTGTTCTTGATCTCAGTTTTATGACTCATGATTCTCAAATGCAACAACATGACTATCAAGAGACTATTACTCGAATCATTCCTTTCATCATTGATCAACACGTTTTTCTTTTTAACTATTCGAAGGTAATGAAATGATTTCAACAACCTTGTTGGATCAAATCGTTATTTCGGTAATAAGTTGAATGATAATCTAAACGAAAAACATGTAATATCACAATTAAAACCTACCTTGAAGCCGTTGTTTTGATCTCGTAACCATCCCTGTGGTTTTTAGGTCGTGCATAAGACCATGCCTTCATACCATCCCTGTGGTGAGGTCTTATTGATTATCAATATGAAGGGTCACATTCGTTTTTGGTTGCACGTTAAGATGGTTATTTGTGTTTGAGATGTGAGTAGGCGTGATTATACCAGAAAGAGGCGGATTTGGAATATGATAAAGAGGCGTAATATTCTGAAGTGTTTTTTTTAGGGTTAGGTTTGTGTGTGAAGCTTATATAACCGGTTACTCTAGTAGTATACCGAATGGATTTGGTATCTCATCTTTTCAAGATTGGGCCATTGGATTGAATTTGGGCCGTATATCTCAAATGGACCAAGGAATGGTAATATTTGTGTGAGTTAGACTACATATGGGCCTCGATTTATATTTGTGTGGGCTCAAATCTTGATTGGACCAAATCTCGATTTATATTTGAGTTTGAATGACATTGGGGTGGCTAAATTTGTTCAATTGGCTTTCAGTAACGTGTATGATTTGGAATTGGATGCTTGACTTGATATGTGGATTCGTGGCATTGTATCACTGTTGGAATGGGTTTTATATACTACTTGTGAACATGTGATGAATGTTTACTTGAGGCTTTGTAAGGATAATGATACTTCCTAAATGGGTTTGTGAAATGAGATCAAGTAAAGTCTGGGTGAGGTCGTGAGTTGGATATGAAATGCGGATTGAGTTGAACATCTTGTAATCTCATTTGCTCGTTGTGATATGCATGGACATTATCGCGTTTACGTTCAATGGTCATTATTTGCTCGTCTTTGAATAGATGTTGAACCGGGTGGGATTAGCATGTGGATCATAATGTGAGATTTGTGTTTTGAACCAAGTAATTCGTCAATTGTGGGGATACTATTTACACTGGGTCATGATATGACCTGATTATCCGTGTGATACCTTAGTGTATACATTTTCACAATGATTATTTTATCACGGCTCGTATTGATAATTGAACAAGGTTGACTACAGGGATGTTTGTAAGATGTGTCTCATTTGGATTTGAAGTAAGGTTTTCCGGGCGTGTTCACTTATTTCGTCTTCTTTCTTTCTACCATTCCGCGATGATGACTTGTTTGAGCGTTTATAGAGGGTGATAAAGACTGGGCTATTTAGTTACGGTTGTGATTCTTTCTCGCTTAACCCACAACATAGCTATCACTTCGGTGTCTCACGCAGTTGAGGATACGTCAAGAGGTTTTGTACATTGGGTACACCGTTTCTTCTTCACAAGGATTAGTACAAGTTTAAGTAACAAATCTGGGGAATTCTACTTCATGTTCAAGTTTGGTATATCGGGTTTACTTCTCCATGTGGTCACTGCAACAGCTGACATAATGCGTGAATGATGTGTTTACCAAAGTGTTTAGTGGATGGTTGATGTTATTGTTGATGTCGGATAATGAACCGTTGATGAACCACTGCATGTTCCCCTAAAACATATATTCACTGAATCCAAAGTTGTCATAACACATTCAAGCTAACATTGTTTACGGTTTTGTCTTGATTTTGTAAAATCCCGCGAAAGAATCTATTTCTCGGTTTAAATCATAGACTTGTAAAATCCCGTGACAATGGAAACATCCTGGTAATTGTAAAGTGCATTTCCGGATCTATCTTACGGTTTATTCTATAGAATTGTAAAATCCCGTGATGATGGAACCATCTTGGAGAAAGGAAAGCGTATTTCAGGGTCTTCTGATGCTGGTGTTACGGGTTCTGTTTCGAAGAAGGGATAAAAGGGTGTACTTCATAAATTGGATGTGTGTTTGGATTTTCTTCATGGCAGTTTAGTTATTATATGGTTTTACGGGGTTCTGTGCTTGTAACCATGGTCAGGATGAAACCATTATCATAGTTCACTTTAAAGGGCAAAGGAGGCTAGATTTGAGCTTTTAACAAGATGTGACAACGCGTTAATTCATATTGTTTATTTGAGGTTGAAGTGAAATATCACGGGCGAGTGTACTTAGTATCTCAAGATATCGGGATGGATGGATGAAGATTCTTCATGATCCTTGTTCAAGCTTATTATCAAAACGAAGACTTGGAAATCTAGTTATTGTTGGGTGTCTTTTACCTTTTCTTTTACCACTTGGGGAATTGGGCTCATACCACTACAAAATAACTATCACTTTAAGGAGTTAAATTGTAGTGCTCAGTGTCACATTCAATTGTGGATTTTCAAGAGGTAATGTACGTCTATTACTTGATGGTTGGTCGGTTGAAGAGTATAGAGTACTTAAGAGATTCAATGGAGCATGAATTCTCGGCACCGCTCTTTGTTACATATGTTCAAGTTTAAGTCACGAGTTCGGGTTAGTTTACTTCAGGGTCAAATTCATCATACTGGGTTTTCTCCATCACTCACGACAAAGAGCCTCTTGAATGATAATGGGGTTGATTACATGTTTTGCTAAGAGAGCTGAAAAGAGAGAGATTATGACGTCTGTTCACATCAGTTCAGGCCTCGTACTTCATTTTAATGACGTTTGAACACAACAGTTCAAGCCTCGCTCCCTAAAGAAAAGAAATGTGTACGTTTGCGTGCTCATTATCTTCCAAAGAAGAGAAATCTTCTTATGACGTATGAACACAACAGTTCATGCCTCGTTCTCTATAGAAAAGAAAAGTGTACGTGTCAGTGCACTTTATCTTCTGAAGAAGAGAAATCTTCTAATTAATGACCATTCTCATCAACATGCTTCATGCTTTTTTCCATGCGCTTAGTCACAAAGTGAACGGGCTACCACTGATTGTTTTCTCATTCCACTTGCTCGATTATAATGAAGATGGCGACATCATGTGCTTATTTTGCTGGAGAGAAGTGTGAATAGAACATTCGGATGATTTTCACTTATTTAGTCAAGAATGGCATCTCCGTATGTAATTCTTGAGGGGGAGAAGAAGTGTGAATTTTTTGCATTGTTGATTGATATTTGAGAATTTAAATGGTCATACGGCTCTAAACTCATGTAAGAACCGAGCTTCTTATTATCGGGTCATCTTCACATGGAGTTTGTCTCTTCTAAGAGCCGTTGGTTGACATCTTCACTCGGATTGATGGGTTTATCGATAAAGTTCTTACGGTTAATGCTTCACGTATACATCAAAATGATGAT
Organism: Chrysanthemum makinoi; assembly: GCA_910596185.1. Classification (NCBI taxonomy): domain Eukaryota; kingdom Viridiplantae; phylum Streptophyta; class Magnoliopsida; order Asterales; family Asteraceae; genus Chrysanthemum; species Chrysanthemum makinoi. Next base: position 99,353,298 of record OU343222.1, read on the forward strand.
TCCGAACAATCTCTTTGTTCTTGTTTGATGTGATTGGTAGTTTGGTGTTACCATCTTGTGTGTTCGTTGCGGCCTGATTGCTAATTTCCTTGATGAACATCTTTCTCTTCTTGTTTGATTGGGAGGGATTTTAGTTAAGGGGATTTGCAAGATGTAAGTTAATTGGGATGCTTTTGGTGGGATGCTTTTTGGTGTGAGTTGAAGATGTTAACTATCTATTCCCCAACTGGACAATATTGAAGAAGGTCGAGTCTGATCGGTTCTACATTTTTTGCTGTATGATTAGAAGACTAAAAGACGAGTTGCATGTGATTATCAAACGACTTCTTCTTATTCTGGGCATTTATCAAACAGTTGTCAGTTTAGGGAGAGCACTAATTGGGGGAGTTTGAAATGCCAAATTTAATCCCTAATTAGACTTGATCACGTTATTCTTCAAAAGTTGACTCTCACGATACATCGAGCTAATGATGTTCTTCTCAAAATATTTCTAGTATAATGGACTTACAAAGAGTTGTTGATTCTCAAGTGTCAAAACCAGCAAAGGAGTAAGGAGATAAGCACCTAAACGCGAGTAAACTTTATGAACTTAATACTTCTAAGTAATTGAAGATACCCCGGGAAGACAAATGTTATTACCGGAGAGAAACTCAAGGTTTGACTCATGACGAGTAAACTTGATGAACTTAATTCTTCTAAGTGATTGAAGATATCCCGGGAAGACAAATGTCATGACCTCAGAGTAACTCAAGGTTTTACTCATCAAGGCGTTTAGTGTTTGTATTTCATCTATGTGGGGGAAGTGATGTTAGAGAAAGTTTCTGAAGATAAAAGAGGTACACAAGTGTGTGATTCATTGGGGAGAGAGAGTGTGTACATTGGGGATGCTTAGGCTGTTTCACTTGAGTGCTTAATCAGTGATTCAGAGATATAATCACTTATTCCGGTGTTGACATCCACAGTGATTGTCACCCCAGAGATAATCGGTGACTTGGCCTACTTCTTCAATGTTATCAGTTATTCATTCCTTGTGTATTGGTATACTTCGGATACTTGAGCTTCATACACGTTCATTAGGGAAGAAAAATGTAAACATGGGGAGGTGTTTTCATTCCCCTAATGAGGTGTAGTTGAGAGCTCTTGGGTATTGGTGTACTTCGGGTTCTTGAGCTTCATACATGATCATCCGGGAAGAAAAATGTGAACATGGGAAGGTGTTTTCATTCCCCTCATGATGTGTATTTGGGAGAGTTCTTGAGCATTATACAAAGAGGTTGACTGCATCAATTCAACTACTTGGGGAATTGTTCTCTTGACACCTTTTGGAATGGATCGCTTCAGACTTCAGTGGGTATGGAAATTTGAGAAGATTATTTATGAGTGGGATGATACGTTGCTGTTCTTCTTGATGATATAACCCCGAATGGAGATCCTGATTATCGTTCTTAAAAGGAGCGGGGATTTATGATAATGGTGTGCTTATCGGTGCACCTGGCTAAGGCAAGCTTGAAATAGAGCTTCGAATCTGCTCATCTTAAGGATTTTCGGTTTGGGGAAGCGCCAATGTCTCTCTTCTCAAAGGCTCATGTTCTTTCTTCTATTCTGGAGCCTCGAAAGCTTTGGTGGTGAATGTTTAAGAGATGATGACTTCTATCTTCTACAACGGGGCTGCTCGATATCCTTATCTCGGTACTCGTATCATCATCCTCTTTAACTATATCATCTACTCTATCGTTGTATATATTTATCTGAAAAACAAAATACAAAAATATAAAACCAACAAAAACAAAATAGAAAAATAGAAAAATATAAAATCTTCAAAAACCCATAAAAATCAGAAAATTTCAAAAATTCAAAAAATATGTTTTCTCATGACATGTCTTCTGGTATCGATAACATCTACGGTCTTAGAAATGTCATTCTATAATGGCACGGGACCATAGATGAAGTTCGAGCAGGAGGTGTAAATATTCTTTTTCCAAACATGTCTCAAATCATGGCTTGCAGTTATTTCGGACTGTAACCCGTGCTTAAACTATGGTTTGCTATTATTTCTGACAGCAACCCGTTTTTCAAGAAAGGAAAGTGCTACGCTTAAACTATTTTCACAAATTCCGTGCACTTATCCTAATACAAAATGAGGAAAGTATGTCGAAGGACTGCTGTTCCTACACAAATGTTTTTCCGTCTATAATTCTTCAGAAAAATATTTGGTGTTTTCAAAAATGGTGGTAAATGAGTTGCTTGAAAATCAATCAGTTTCAGAGTTTTAGTAAAAATTGAAAACTCAATCAATGACTTCAGCGCTTTCAAACCTTTTCAGAAAAATGAGTCATTGATTGAGGGGAAGAATATTTTTCATATTTACATCATCTAACGGGCTTTCTTAATCATCCTACGTGCTTATATGAAAAATATAATTGCCTATGTTGAAGGACTAGGTTTCTAGGATGTGACTGTTAGGTTTAGATGATTATAGATTGATGAACATTATTCCCATGCCTTATATGAAGTGATTGATATGTTGAATTGACTTGAATTAGTCGATTGTTGTTTGGGTGATGTCGACCACCATATATCTGTATGTGTGTTCACTAACGTATGCAGGTATATTGGTATAAAAGAATGTTCCCGATCCGGATCCCACAATTAAAGATGATTGGATGCCGAAAGGAAAGGGTAACTATTTCTTGGGTTGACAAATGAAGAAACGGAGCTTAATTGGACTTCTATGGAGAGTTGGCATGTATGCAACGTAAGAGGTCTCACTGCATCAGCAGACGGTTTTCTTCATCAGCAAATGAAGAAACGGAGCTTAATTTGACCTCAGTTGGCATTAAAATGCAACGAAAGAAGTCTCACTGCATCTGCAGATAGTTTTCTTCCAAACCCTACTGCAACAACAACGGAAGCTTCTCAACCACCTAACTTATCTTTGTGCAGGATACCATTTTTAAACAATTTTGATTAATTTGAATAAAATTGTTTTGAAAATGGAAAATATTGTTTTGAAAATAAATTGGACTAAATTTTGAAAATCACCGGACTTCTTTTTATCAAATCTGAGTCACTCAATTATCGACTTCGGTCATCAATTGAGGGGAGAGTGATTTCAAATTAAATATTTTCAAACGATATTTCATCTATCAAGTCCATTTGTACGAAATAAAATGGTGATCTAAAGATTTAATGTTATGTCATGGTATGATTTTCTTTAAAACTCAAAGATCTTACAAAATGAAATTTTTTCTGTTCTTGTTTGATTGTGAAACTGTTTTATTTTACTTAAAGATCATTTAAAAAAACTATCATACCTGACACTAACAATCTTTAATGTCTAGAGTTGGTCCTTATCTGTCATTTTTCAAAGTTAAATCAAGCCACGTCTTTCCCCAAAATGTTTTAAATGATTTAAATCAATTGGGATCACAAATCTCAAAAGGGTTTGATATTTTTGAACGGGGGAGAATTTGTGATTTAATAATGAAATTTGATAAAAGGTGATCGTTTTGATTCAATTGTGCAGGCTGCTCTCTCGTATGTGCTAAACGCTTTCGTATCTCGAAGCATATATTGAGGGGGAGCATTTTATATGAAAATAAACTATCGAGGTACAAAAGCTTTTATGTTTTAACATAATGTACCTTGATTGAGTTTTCAAAAGGTTTCTTAAATGGCTTTTGTAATCGTGGATGTGCTTCAAAAGAACTCTTGCCTCTATGTGATAAAAATGATTTTAAATATCCTATGCACATATTGAGGGGGAGAATTTTACCATGAAAATCAAATGGCTTTTTCATATGAAAATTGTGATCAAAGAAAATATTTCAAAGTCCTCTTGCCTCCTTGTGCTAAACAATTTCTAATCATACGCACATGTTGAGGGGGAGGTTTTCTAAATGATCAAAACTATTAAGGTACAAAATGCTTTGATCTCGTATCACAAGTACCTTGATTGGTTTTCCAAATGATTTTTCAATTGGTTTCGAGAAGGAATGAACAATACCAAAAGACCGACCAAATTTACTTTATGCATGGTGTTACAAGGATGGTTAGGTTAGGTATTTGTTCCCACGATCCAGCCAGAACCGGAGGGATCTACCCAGGGACAATCCACTAGTTAGTGTAGAGTCCGTAGGTATATTGAAAAAAGGAGAAAAAGTGAGATATGAGAAGAGTGCCGACGAGAATATAGAGCTAGAACTGAATAAACCCAACAAGGTTTTAGTTATGAAGTCTCGTAAGCAAGAAGGGGTTGAAGAATGAAAAAAAATAAATGAAAAGGGTGAAAAGAAATAGCCCTCCAATAATTCAACCTTAGGGCAGTAACCGGGTTCAATACATATGCTACTAAGTGGTTACTAAGGTAACACTGGTATTGAAGACAAGACGTCATGGACCCAGTGACGCACTGCACTACAACTTCCCAAGCCACTCAAGTTCCTCTTAAAAGGGCTTGTTTCATTCTCACGGGGAACCGACATAATCTATCGACTTTCTCTTAGAGATTGTTGATATTGAAGATGGAGACCCTCTCCCTAGTCTCCGGCACAGGAACCAAATGTGCACTATTGAGTCTAGAGCCAAGAGATCATCCACAATATCTCGTTAGGACACTATATTAATGAAGACTTCCTGTTTCACACAACGTGGAAAGTAAGATTATATATTAAGAGTCCTACGCATTATCCTTGTGGTATTGCCGAACATCGAGTGATATGAAAATATTCACGATGAAGATGGAAAGCCTTCTAGAGCCAACATCAAACAAGCTCTTGGTAGGTGGCATGTGAGATCTTTTCTAAAGATCAAACTTGTGACAAGCTGGATAGAACGATGGGGCGATTCTCTCGTGAATCAACCTTGGTCCAGGAATGGAATTGACGAATACTTTTGGAAAAACTGTTTGATGTGCAAATCTTCTTTTCTCTAGCACATCGAATGTGTATTCATTTCAAATTCAAAAAGTTTATCTGATTGAAAAATACTTTTAGAAAAACCGTTCGATGTGCGAATCTCTTCTTTTCGCTGGCACGTCGAATGTGTACTCATTCTCTAATACAAAAAGTATTTTGATTGAAAATTGATCTTTCTCATAAAACCTTCGTCGTATTGCAAAACTCTTTCTTCAAGCAATACGCGATTGTTTTTCAAATCATTTTTCATCAATTAGTGAATCTCAATTTGTCGGGTTCACTCACTCCGTGTTGTCTTCTTTGAGACGTTCCGGTTTGAGAGCGGCTAGAACAGCTGCGAAACCCTGTCAAGGAGATTCTTAGGAATCCTACCCGATCCGAGCATTTGTACTTGATCAACGGAACCGTGGGCGTGTACCTCAATTCAACGAAAGTGATCAAAGACACTTTCGTGCGCTTTATTGCTAATTGTCGTATGCAGGTACACCCCGACGATTGCGGTGATCGTAATTGAGGAGTCAATCCAAAGCCGCATGCTCACAGCATCCACACTTAATTGAAGAAATCATGATGGTGCATATCTACATAACCTGGTTCTGATATTTTTATACTATGCTTCGCTCTGGCTGCGCAAATATCATGAACCAGGAAGGCTTCCGCTACTCTGATGGAAAGATGTCATGATTCAAAAGTGTGAGCATGTCGGTCCAAAGTCACAACTTCACATGAAGGCAACACAATAAAGGGTGATCCAGAGATTTACTGGGTCGATGATCTCAATGAAAGCTCGAAGATCATCAAAGACGTGGATCAGTTAAAGGCCTCCACTGAAAGTACAAATCAATGCGGACTTTGAAGAATCGCTACAAAAGCACAAAGATTGTGGAAGTGAAGAATTCAAGTCTACGAGCTCAAGAACAAAGACAAAGATAGAATGCTAGGATGCAAAATGTAAAACATGGGGTGACCTCCCTTAGGGGGAGATTGTTAGGAATTAGAAAATTCCATAGTGAAGAGTCGGTCACCCCAAATGTTATCTAGCTTAATTTAGCTCGTAGACTTGTCATTAGTCACGTTATTTAGTAGTTTATTTATTAGTTTGTAGCGTAGTATAGCTTAGTGCAACACCGTGGAGGAAGGACGGGTCTTTACCCACTGTATACCTGATCCATAGGCCGATAGGAGGTCGTTATGTTTGTAACTATAAATACCCCTTCCATCCATGGAAGGGGTGGTGCTTTTCAATCTAATATTCTACAATTTGTGAAGTAACTCTCTACCAAGAAAACACCCAACTCTCTAACTTTCTCTCTCTAATGGCAAACATGTATTTTGATCTTCCAAGACCACCCGAATCATCAAACACAATAAAATAACGATCCTACAGCTGTGAACACTGAAGATGACTTAGATCCTGTGAATGCAATGAACCAAGAACTAGTTCTTATCTCCAAATATTTTAGAAGTCACTATTCTACACCTACAAACAACTGAGGATTCCTTCCAACACCCACAATAGGCAGATAGCATAGCCGGGAGGGAACATGGTTCAGAGAATACATATGCAACCAATTGGGGTTAATGTTGGAAATAAGGGATATGTTAGTAGTGTGAATATGAGGAATCAGATAGGTCAGAGTGCAGGATAGATGGTTGGTAATCAGATGGGATATAATCCAGGGTAGAATGCGAGAAAATCAGGTTGTCTACAATGCTGAGAAGAATGTTGTGAAACCAAATGGAGTTAATGCTACTGCACTTGTTGAGAATATTGGAGTTGGGAATCAGAATGCAAATTAGGTGAGGTGTTATAACTACCGAGGAATGGGTCATATTGCTAAGAACTGCATATCAAAGGCAAGAAAGAGGGACTCTAAATGGTTTGAGGACAATTTGCTTTTGGCAAAGAAGGAAGAATCGGGTATACTGCTGAATAATGAGGAATATGACTTTATGGCTACTGCATGTGAAGAGGATGAAGAAGAGGAACTCAATGCAAATTGCACCTTTATGGCTAAGCTGCAGGAAGCTACGTCAAGCAGTGATTCTGATACCCCTCATTCTTATGACACAAATGCACTTTCAGGGGTACCAAATTATGATAATTATGTTTTTAATCTGTTTGCTCATGAGCAGCAACATTCTACGCTACTCGAATCCACTGACATAGTTGTGAAGGAGCAAAATGATAGCAATATCCATTTTGATACTCCAGATATGAGTCTTACTAGAGGAGAAGTGAACCTTTTCTTGTAGGTATTAATTTCTTCATTAATGGGTCTTGTTTTGCAAAGAAGCTTGCCACTAATGTTGGGCAATTCTTCTTTGGACAAATTAATGTCATGGTTGGTGATGTCTGCTTACATGCACAAACTGCCATTGTCATTCCTCACCAGGTTGGTGTTGGCCATCTTGTCTTGAGTTGCTTCAAGGTGAAATGTTTTGCTTGTATTGAATGATTGGCTTGAGAATTAGACCTTTCTAGTGGAAGGTTGTCTTTCTTCTTCTGAGTGTATATTTCATCCCAATGACTATTAAAATACTTTGCTTGTGTGTTTTGTGTGTCACCCATATCGATTGGTGTTCTAGTGATAACATCAAGCCTTCTAGAAAATAACTGAATGAGTTGGTGTTTTACCTGCATATTCATGATGATTGCATGCTTGTTGTTACCCATCATCTCTCCATGTACCACAAGTGCTGCTTCTGTAGCTTTCTCATTGTTCATACTCTTTTCAGTTGCTATTAATCCATTGCATGTTCCTGGAGGATCGCTCCTGACTGTTGCCATGTATGATATTGTTGGTAATTGAATGTGAGACATAATTGTTGATACTTCTGTACATAGTTACTGCAATGTTGTCCTTCCAAACAACATATTGTATTGAAAATTGATACAACAACATGGAATTCCAAGGTTACTATTTTTGCCATCGGGTATGTTCCCACAACTGTTTCCAATTGGATAGTGCCCCTGGGCAGATACTTCTATGATAGGAACTCGACAAGAGGGGTTGTTGGTGGACATATTTTGTTCCTGATGTTCCGAGGTAGCTACTCAAAACAATTTGTATAGATGACAGTGATCGAACTTCCCCCATCCAGGTAGATCGTGCTTACTTTATGGTCTGGTTATAGTAGTATGACCTTTAACCATTCGGGTTAAAACTTTATACACTATGCATAATTTTACTTAATAAAATCATAAAATGCAATCAACTAAGGTAACTTATAGATTTAATAAATACATTTTTTGATATTAAAAATAATATGAGTTTAAAAAAATACACGTTAACATGTATTTAGAGGGCACATATTAGCAAAACCTTCACTAAATTTCGTATGAACTTAAATTATTACTTTGTTTTGAGACTAGTAACGATTCTTTGGCATCATATTACAAAATACATTCCCAACAATGACAAGAATGTTAATCCTAATACAATATCTGGCCTTGTATAGCAATTTAAAAGTATACGATATTGAATTGTAATTTACAATGCTCAACAAAGATATCAATTTCCCTGTTCTTGAGAAAAAAAAAATTAAACGTAATATGATTTTCCCTGGACTAGATATATGATTAGTCGTGACAAGTAAACATGCATGAGTCGTTGTTTTCACATGCCTTTGATGCTAAAAAGTAACAAAAGTCGATTCTAAATTCACAATCAAAGTAGTACAAAGCTTCTCAAAATAAGCGCAAAATATGTGTAGCGTGTAAAAAATGACACTGTTAACAATAACAAACTATATAACCATTCGTAGAATTACGCTTTTTAACGGAAAATATAAAATGTGTTTTATGTCGTAACACCAAAGTAATAGAAAAGATGAAAGTAGTGGATTACACATGCAAAACATTCACGTACCAAACTTTATAGAACATTTTAGCTTCTATCTCATTTATGTTTCACCATCTTAATTATTTTCCTTGCATATATAAACCCCATAACCCCCATTAAACATTCTCAACATCAATCTCTCTAAACACTCTTATTTTGAGCATTTAGAGAGATTTCGAGAGAGAAAAAAGAACCAAACTTAAAAACGAAATCGATCAAAGGACGACTATGGAGATGTCGAATAGTTGGTTTTGGTGTTTTTGCAGGCGAGGAAGTCCATATCTAGGAGTTCTTTTTCTACAACTCGGATACGCTATTAACAGTCTTTTAGTTAAGTCGGCTTTAAACCAAGGGCTTAATCCTTACACATTTTCTGTATACCGAAATGTTGCTGCAGCTGTTGCTTTTGGTCCTTTTGCTTATTATTTCGAAAGGTAATTAACTTTTACATTCCCGCTTAATACTTTACAAGGTTGAAACATATAAAAAAAAGTAACTAAATAATCGCTAGATTTTCTCTTATGTTACAGGAAAATTCGTTCCCAAATGACATTTTCTGTATTCTGGAAGATTTTGTTACTAGCACTACTAGAGTAAGTACCAAGCTTCAATAACACATTTGACTCACTTAAACATGCCACATGTTATAATGTGTTATATCTAATGTAATTCTTATAACATCAGGCCGGTTATGGACCAAATCCTATACTATACTGGGATGAAGTATACAACCGCAACCTTTGCCATAGCAATGTGCAATGTGCTTCCTGCTTTAACCTTTGTCATGGCATGGATCTTTAGGTATAACACTATTCCGATTAGTGTACAAGCCAAGTTGTCTCAACAATGTGTGATTAAAGTACCCATGTATAATTTGTAGGCTTGAGAAGGTCAATGTAAAAAAATTGCATAGTCAAGGGAAGATCTTAGGAACCATAGTGACGGTAGGCGGTGCCATGATTATGACCCTTGTTAATGGACCACCGGTTCCATTGCCATGGACGAAAGAGGGCACCGGGGTGCACCATGCTGTAGCCTCCACTGTGGCGGTCTCTCAAGACCAACACATCAAGGGTGCCATCATGATCATAGCTGGTTGCTTTTGTTGGGGTAGCTTTTACATTCTTCAGGTAAATCATTTACTTTCTGTGCTTTTATTTCATTTTCCTCTACTTTTACGGTATGCTTTACATGTTTCGTTATTAATTTTGTAACGTCATGAAAATGGGTCCTATACATGTTAAAAATAGTTCCATTACAGCTTTATACGTCAAGAGAGTAGATTGCTTTAATGAAATATTTTTAACTAATTAGATATGGGGACATGTGGCTTTAACTCCATAACTCTAAAACCAAATGTTTTTTTTAAGACAATCTGTGATTAAAAAAAAAAGGTCTTTTTTGTGTATGAACAATGACACCCAACTTTTAATTTTCAGGCTATGACTCTCGAGGAATACCCAGCGCAATTATCCCTTACAACGCTTATATGTGCGATGGGTGCTTTACAAGGAACTATTATTACTCTAGTTATCGAGAACGGTAAATCTGGCATTTGGGCTATGCATAAGGAGACGGAACTCGTAGCTACACTTTATAGTGTAAGAAACCCTTTTTAGCTCTATACTTCCATCGTTTTGATGTTTTTGTTACTTTAATATGAATTTAAATACTTTTCGTTGCATACTCAGGGAATAGTCCGATCAGGGGCTAGCTACTACGTTTCGGGGCTAGTCATGAAGGAAAAAGGACCCTTTTTCGTGACTGCCTTCAATCCTTTGGGGATGGTGATTGTCGCGGTTGTGAGCTCAATTGCTCTAGCTGAGCGACTTGTTTTAGGAAGGTATAAATAAATCTCACCTGTTTTGGTACTCTTCAAACTGTCAATTTTATTAAATATCCATCAATTTTTGTTGATCCTCCACATTTTATAGGGTTGTTGGAGCATTCATCATTGTTGCTGGTTTGTACCTTATCATCTGGGGTAAGAGTAAGGACTCGAGTTTGTCAAGCTCAAAAACCAATGAAGTCGAAATTTTTGATCAAGAAAAATCCAACACTAAAGCTCTAGATAATAGAAAGAGTTCAAAACAAGATCATCAAGGTGAAGCTAATGCTTGATTCTTTCAATCAAAACAATAATAAAGCAAAACTACTTCAGATTTTTTTTGAAGTTTTTCCTTGATTCAAAAACCAGTGAAGATTGATGGTTGATTTTCCCATTCATGGCGACGTTTTGGCTGCTGCTAAAAAGATGATGAGACATATGCGTTTGTTAAATCTAGCCAACCAATGCTACTCGATCAAAGATTAGGAATTTAGATCACCAACTTCGTTGCTTGTTTTGACTTTGTTACTAGTTACAGAGTTCTAATCTAAGTAAATTATTTACACATAACTATGTGATCTATGACCTTACAAAAAATGCCAGAAAGTGAAAATCCATCAAACTAAGGTAAAGCAACGACCTCCAAACCCACCAAATTAAACGCACTATCACTTAGGGCGTTCACCCGATAGAGCAAATGCGAACGAGTAAATAAGACCACGACCATAACCCTTGATACCGGCCTGAGGCCGTAACTATCCGAAGTTTTACAAAATTAGTCGTATGTGCTCGAACGAATATTTATAATTAAATCTTTGGGCTCAATATGCTATATTGGCTCAACCTGTTTTAACCTTTTAGGTCCCAAATCCTAATTCTAACGAAGCCCAACACCAATGAAACATAACTAAATAACTTGCTTTTGTGAAAGAAAGCAGATCAACAAGCATAGTCTTTTATGTTCTGTTAGTCAAGAACTAACAAAGTTGGTTGAGTAGAAGCGGAAAACACGATCACAAAATACTCCAAACAAGAATACGAACAACCCTTTCAATATCCTTACCTCGACTAATAAGTAAAACACACATGACACGTAATCTTGTCCCCAGACAATTGTATATTGAGAAGGAAGGAAAAGAAAATAGCATATCAACCCTCTCCTCATCTCTATTTATAAAGGATGAGGGGGAAGAAAATAACTCCTATATGTACTCATAGTCGGCTAGAAACAACGGAAAAATAACAAGAAGGTCGGTGAACAAAGTTTGCCATGCAAGGCAATATCAAAGCTACCATGTAACCTACCGGGTTAATACTATGCTAAACATGAGATAAATACACTTACCCCCTTATACTATAAAGCTAAAATTAATACTAACTACAACAATTTCCACCTTAGGATCAATATCAACTTATACCGATACTCAACAACTTCAACCAACGCCGGAACCTCGGACTAGGGTCCGCCTTCGTCAAGGCATCTATAGCACATCCGCCACCATCCTTAGTTTAGCTCCTGACTTTGTCAAGAGTCTATTCAACCAAATAGCCTCCTTAAAAGCCTTAGTAAGTGTCATCTATGATGCTTCAGTTGTCAGCAAAGCCCCTATGTGTTGCAGCTCAGTTTTCCAGCTCACTGCACATCTTAGTATTATAAAATCGTACCCTGTGATGTAATCGATCCTATGGCCTAGTCAAAATCTACATAAACATGTACGTCCATGTGTAATCCACGAATAAACCCATTCAAAAAACCCACATTTGCAGATGCTATGTCAAGTCTCATGCAAACTACATGATACTAGTGACTTCCAACCGCATATATACATGACCACTTACTATCTTTTTTCACATCAGAATCCTCTGATAGACTACCCTCCAATGACAGTATGGAGTGTCCCTCCAAAAAAGTATGTAAGTACCAACTTCCCGTTGTGAACCCTTGACCTTGCACCCTCAGAGTATTACCACTCCGATCCCTACGATCTCCATACCAAGTACATTTCCCTTTGCTTTTTCTAGTAAACCCTTGGTAATCCAGATCTCAACCTTGCATCCGCAAGAAAAAACTACACTATTTATATCGAGAAATAGAAGTATGAACATACCAGGTGTATACTCCTAGTAATAACCATTGTTGTTGTCACTGCTTTTCCTGCAACTGTTGTTGAGCACATACACATTTGACCGAGCATCCATATCTTCTTTCAATCCAGCCTTCCATTTGAAAATCACCTCACAAGCAACTGTATCATTAAACGTCGATGACTCATGTGCATATATCTTCTGCACTTCAGAAACTGCAAAAGCAACCTCATTATTGTCTTATCTATACCTGAATAGTTCTCATGTTGAGTGTTGCTCCCTATCTCGTGCTGAATGATAGTCTATTAAATCCTGAGTATGTATTCCTATAAACCAGCTACCTGACCAACATACCCCTGAGGTTCAAATGTATGACCCCCTAGCGGTTGCACCTAACTCTCTGCAACACCCGCACGGAACGCGTACCTACGCCCGAACCGATGAAAGTTTTCTTGTATACTCTACTTAAATTGAAACCCATATTCTTGCAAAGAACTACCTTTGAAGTAACGCCATCAAACACCCACCATACCTTCATGGTATCCCAGGAATATGCACTTGACATTTCCCAGGTCAAGCATACCTTTCTTAATACTAGCAAGCCGGCCAAAAAACCCCAATATATCAACGGTTAAAGTGTTAACAAGAATTATCGAGGAAAAGAACTTGCATGCGGAAAGTGGTGGTCAAGAAACGCTATGGAATAAGTTGGTGCCTAAGAAAGTAAACACGTTTGTATGGAGGGATCTAAAAGGAAGACTTCCGGTCCAGGTGGAGCTTAATAGAAGATATATAGACTTGGATTCGATTCTTTGTCCAAGTTGCAATAATAGTGTGAAAATGTGCACTCATAGCTTGGTTACTTGTGATCTAGCTATTAGTGTGTGAGAAAAAAATCTTTAGTTGGTGGAAGGTGGGGGTCGTTAACGTTTTCACCGTTGATGAATTCTTTGCTGGAAACGCTAATGTCCCCATTGCTATGCCTAGTGCTTGGCAATTGCAGTCATTTGGACAACCGGTTACTTCATTTGGAAAGAAAGAAACACTCGCGTGTTTGTTAAAAAATATCAAGTAGGATTACTAATAGAATCGTTCAAGATCTTCAACTATAAAGCTACGAATGGATTGTGTGAAGATCAAACAAAAATAAAGAGATAGATTGGCTATAATAGTTATTCAACCCTATAAAGTGTCATCTACAGTGGGTTATCTCTTGATTTTGGGTCTGTGGGTTTGTGATTCGTCTACAAGTCTACGGATGTGTTTGTTTCATTAAGATGTTTTGGGTCTGAATCTGACTACCACATTTTACTCGTAAGAGGTGGCTAGAAAGTCTAAATCTGAACGAAATAATGTTGTTTGTTTTTGTATAAGTGTCCGAATGATTTTAAGTGCTCATTTTTACAATTTGTTTATTAAACCAACGCAATGCGATAATAAGTAACTTATGTAAATATGAAACAAGACTTTTTTTCATCATAAATATAACATAGTTAATAAACAATCAAATATATTATATAAAGTTTACAAAACGAGTAAGAGCCAGTAAGACAAGTCCCCCACCTCTTACTGAGTAAGATCTTATATGTCTAACTGGGTCTTACTCAAAAGAAAAAAATAAACAAGCAAAACGTCTGCCCTCCTCTTACTGGTAAGAGTAAGAGGGCTAGTAAGAATTTAAAAAAAAAAGTAAATACACCTAAGGCTTCATCACAATGGGTAATTTTTAGCTTATAGTACTTCATTTGGGTCCTTTTCACATATGATGCATGTTTCCTCACTGGTTTATGTTAGTTTATCTACATCTAGTGGGGCTTGTATCATTTTGGTGGTTAGTAGTCTTAAGGGATAATGGCTTTTAAATATATTAAAGCTGTTACTTTTTACTGAGTTGTGTATCATTTTTTTTCTAACCAATGTATCGAACTTGCTAATCCCACCTATCTTACACTTGACGAGGTTTTTGGTTAGATTAATTACATAAATCGTCCTTGTTGTTAGGACCAAATTGCAAGTTTCGTCCCAACGACCGTTTAGCCAATGATTGTTTGCAATGTTAGTCCTTTATACTAACGGTCGTTTCTAATTAACTCAAAATTTGGTTTTCTTAAAAATAATTCTTTTCTACGCGGTTTTATACACGTTTTTACACACGTTTTACACACATTTTTATACACATTTTTGTACACGGTTTTATACACGGTTTTACACACGTTTTTATACACGTTTTTTTATACGTTTTTATGCATATCTTTATACACGTTTTTACACGTGGTTTTACACACGGTTTTACACACGTTTTAATACACGTTTTTTTCACACGTTTTTATGCATGTCTTTATACACATTTTTAGACACATTTTATACATATTTTTATCCACGTGTTTATACATGATTTTATACGCGGTTTTACACACGGTTTTATACACGTACTTATACACGTTTTTATATATGTTTTTATACACGTTTTTATACGTTGTTACACAGGTTTTTATACACGTTTTTATGCATGTCTTTATACACATTTTAGACACATTTTATACACGTTTTTATCCACGTTTTTATACATGATTTTATACGCGGTTTTACATATGGTTTTATACACGTTCTTATATACGTTTTTATACACGTCTTTATACATGTTTTTATACACGTTTTTATATGTTGTTTTACACACGTTTTTATACATGGTTTTATACGCGATTTTACACATGTTTTTATACACGATTTTACACATGTTTTTATACATGTCTTTATACATGTTTTTACACACATTTTTATAAAAACGTATATAAAAAAGTGTATAAAAATGTATGTAAAACCATGTATAAAAACGTGTGTAAAATCGCGTATAAAACGTGTATAAAAACGTGTGTAAAACCATGTATAAAACGTGTGTAAAAATGTGTATTAAAACCATGTATAAAGACGTGTATAAGAACGTGTATTAAAATGTGTGTAAAAAACCATGTATAAAAACGTGTAAAACCACGTATAAAAACGTATATAAAAATGTGTATAAAAACATGCGTAAAATCACGTATAAAAACGCATATAAAGACATGCATAAAAATGTATACAAAAATGTGTATAAAAGCGTATATAAAACGTGTACAAAATGTGTCTAAAAACGGTATAAAGGCATGCATAAAAACGTGTATACAAACATGTGTAAAATCGCATAAAAACGTGTATTAAGACATGCATAAAAACATATATAAAAACGTGTGTAAAACCGCTTATAAAACCGCGTATAAAAATGTTTATAAAACCGCGTAGAAAAGAATTATTTTTAAGAAAACCAAATTTTAAGTTAATTAGAAACGGCCGTTAGTATAAAGAACTAACGTTGCAAACAATCTTTTGCTAAACGATCGTTAGGACGAAACTTGCAATTTGGGCCTAACCACAAGGATGATTTATGTAATTACTCTAACCAAAAACCTCGTCAAGTGTTAAGATAGGTGGGATTAGCAAGTTCAATACATTTGTTAGAAAAAAAAAAAAAAAAAAAAAGAATAATACACAATTTAGTAAAAAGTGACAACTTAGATACAATTAAAATTCATTATCCCCCTAGTCTTAAGGTGGTCTAATTTTGTTTTGCTCCATGGTTTTAGTCTGCTTGAATCAGCGTTTAGCTTTAGTCTGCTGGAACAAGTGTTTGGTTATGTTGTTTATATCTTTATATCTTTGTGTCATATCTGTACTGCCTTTGTGGGTGTTTTACTTAGGTTCCATTCTATTCAATCATCTTGATTGGAGAGGTGGACGCCGTTTTTGGTTATATAAGTTAGCTTATGGGACTCGTTTAATCTACAATGTTCTATTCATCCAATGTGGTTGAATGATTCGTAAATTTGTGACTAGATATGTTAAGTTTTACTTGGTCAGATATTTTTCTTTTAGAACGGTAATTTTTTACAACTTACACCACTTATCTCACAAATTCTATCTCATATGTCTTTAGCGAAACTTGAACCCACAAACTCTAGGTTGATGGGCCACTCACATACCGCTGGGCCATAAGACCTTTGGTTTACTTGATCTGATATTAATTTCTGGCTTAGCAGTGGATAAGAGTAAGACCATTAAATCCTTGTTTGTATCGTGAAAACGTTGCTCTTGCAACGAAAACCTTTGTTGATGCTTTATCCCTACAAGCAACGACTATTATGTTTTTATGTATTGACACTAATGGCGAACCTCACTCTATGATTCATCATTCATATTAGTTATCAAAGAGTTTAATGTCACTATTGTCCATAGTCTCCATAAAATAATAGTGTCACTAAAAGTAAAATTTTAGCTAGTAACTGTCTAGGTGTAAGGTGTTTGACTTGCACACAAAAAAATGTAAGTAGTTTCCGTCGCGGTATACAGAGCGACACAAAGAGTATAAAAATATTTTTTGACCTTTTGGTGACGCATTAAATTCATGAACGTGTCAACAAACATAAAACGTACTATACCCTTTTAACAAATATTAAGTCACACTATGAGCTAAGATATAGTGACACTTTTAATGTGTCACGAAACTCCTTAACACTAAACGATACTTTTCTTGTAGACTTGTAGTGTGTATCATAATCTAGAGATATTGGTCGCTGCCTCGCTGCTAACTCCACTAACACCAAGCTTAATTATATTTTTGATCAATAACTTCTAGACACTAAAATTAAAATAAATCAAATCAATTATTGGAATTAAAGTAATTTTTTTATGACTCTGTATGCAATATACAAGTGTCTATATGGACCAACATAAAGCATGGTCCCATTTAATGGGAAAATATTTTATTCCTTAACCAATTAATTGAGTCGATTTTATACGCACCAATAAATTGTTTGGTTCCGAATTGCATACAAGTCGCCTCATCGTATCGATGCAAGTCTGATATGGATGCCATTAGACTTATATCCATTTACAACATTGTCATTATAGAATTTCTAAATATATATTCCACTTGTAGTCTTTGCGATTGCAGCGGGTGATATGTAACATGAAGCTCGAAGGTCATGCACTCAAATCAAATCGTGGTTTTATTCATGTTAAACGATTTACCCTTTCATATACTGATCGCGAAACTTGTCAGTGAGGGACATTTAGATAGTCTGTATCCCTTTATTTAATCTAGTCGTGTACTGTTGTCACAACTTAATATTTGCACCCTTACCCTGTGATCTTTTATTTTAGGGGCTTTTACATATATATATCCGTCAGTGCCCCTCCCAAAAAAATGGTAGTGTAAATCTCTTGGTTATTTGAGATATTACTATAACTTGCCCCTTCTGGAAAACGTCCTTCGTGAGTGAAGAAGAAAGAAGCATGGAACTATGGAAGTGTAGTAGCAAAATTGCACACTAAACAAAAAAGAAGTGCAGTATAAGAGCTTTGTTTTGTAGTTCAAGTGGGTGACAACTCACATGTGGGTGTCCATTCTTTGTTATTATATTTTTAGCTTATTTCTTGATTGTAAATTATTTTATAAATTTACCAAACATTAGATACTTATTTGCTTAAAAAAACATAGATATTTATAAATATGGTGTGGCGCTAAATTTTAGTGAGCATAGATATTTTTTTAAAGTAATGATAGATGGACCTAAAAAGGGACCTAATTACACGTGTCATCATTCTGATATCTGCAAATAGGAACTCATTTATTTTACAACCCGTCAGGATCCTGGCACATGTAATTAGGTCCACTTTTAGGTCACTTTGTTAGATCCATCGATATGACGTAAAAAATTTTTGCCCCCTCTCGAACTTTTTTCTGGCTCCGCCCCTGTATATATTCTTGGAAATTTCAGAAATTACATATATATCATTTTGATGCATTAAAAGCATTGTATTTTATGCATAAAAAACTGGTACAAAGGATATACATGTAATTATTCATCCACGGAAGAATATATATGAAATTATGCCTTTATTTTATGTGTCTAACGTTTTATTAGGTTTTGACTATTTCTGAGGTAATACTTGATCGTGTACGATACCCCCGGACCCGAGTAGATAAACCGGGCCAGCCCCGGAGCAAGACCCATCGGTCCGGACCTACCCCGGATGACATCCGCCCCCGCAACACGTCACCATGACGAGGGATCATAGCCGCGGATACGTAACATAGTCCGGGGAAAGCTTAACTACGATTCAACCAAAAGGGTAAGGAATCTTACATAGGAATGAGACACTGTCGCTCACAGTCCTAAAAAAGGAAAGCGCTGCGGATTACCGCCCAAAACCATCGCTATCACATCAATAGGACAACCTCTTGCGTTTGACTTGCGCTCTTCCCGCCCATAACTGTCGTTCTCATGACCCGTGACCATGAGAACCCGACAAGAAAGTCCAACAAATAAATAAGGGTCTTCGCCACGATTCAAACGGTAACTTGGACTCACACTCTCTCTAGAATACTTTCTCTCTCTATAACCTATACTTACTCTCACACCCGAGGTTGACCGCGGAAGACCCCTTCCGCGGTAAGGCTAAAGGTGTTCCATTTCTAAGCAGCTACAGCTCAAGATCCCATCATTTAATTCAAAATCTGTTCCACCAAAGATATACTAAACTAGCCCTTGTGTAGAAGAGCACCAGATTTGTCTTAACAATACTCATAACTCATGTATGAGATTTCATTTACGAATAGCCTTGATCGACTTTAACTTGGTAATTTTAGTGTTATGAACTCTTTAAGGTGATTGGGGTGATTGTGTTTTACTTAATATTAATATCAAAGAACCTTTATACAAATTGAGCTCAAGAGGAGTTAGGAGGTGCAAAACAAACACTTGTTATAGTTAGCTTGATACCTTTATGATACTGTGTGGAGGTCAAGGAGGTTGCACCCCCTTGTCGGGTCAAAGGGTCGCACCCCTCGCAGGTTCGAGTGGCAACGCCTCAAACCTGTTGGTTTGTGGGAGTTTAAAACACACGTAAACGACTAGAAGTGTGTGAGCCTATGGGGGCACACACGATAAACACGAGAGTACGTGTCGAACGTATACATACTTGAATATATAATCCGATATACATGCATGAACTTGACCCGATCTTTATACGACCCATGGACAGTTTTGTAATGGACTTGGGTCGGTTTGGTTGGACTAGCCTTGGGCCTTGTTGTTCTAACTGATCGGGCAAACGGGGAAGCTTGGGCTTTTGCTTGTCGATCAAGCCAAGACCCAAGTAAAGGGTTGTTTTGGTTAGCTATAAAAACAAATGTACCCATCTTCCATTCTGATGCAAAATACGAATTACTAAAACCCTCACTATGTTTTCTCTGTTTGACAATCAAGAAGGAAACCATATGTATGCATGTATATGATGTATGCATGTTAATATGTACGCATGCTAATATCATGAATATTTAATTGCATCCACATGCATGCAAATATGCAATACTATACTCCATCCACTGATTAGTTTTCCTTTTTATACATGTGACCAGTTGTAAAATTCCCTTGTGGGATTCGATCGCTAGGTACAAAGATATAAAAGTCAACTATATTGGTGGTTGCTGTTAACTCCTAGTATTTGAATAGTAGGAGCAAGGTTAAAATTTAGAGTTCTCGAATAAAGAAAGCAAGTGTGATTCTTGGGGTTTTCTAGTTCGTGTGATATTCAAGTGTGTTCAAGTGTTGATTGGGTTTTACGTTCTCGACTAGCTCTTTATTGAACGTACTCGTTTTACGTGTTGTGTGTGATACTCGTAGAGGTATCTATTTTAGATACTTAAGGTTTCGTATTGGTTTCTTGTTCCTTTAATAGAGATCAATTGCCAAGCAAGGTTAGGGTTTCTTTTATCCCTTTTAATTAATTAATATTGTATTAATTATTTGTTTATTAAATACGTGCTTAACATAATTGCATTAACTAGATCCTATATCCGCTGCGTACTCGTAGAGGTTACTGGTTAACTTGTTCTTAAATTCCAACAGTGGCATCACGAGTCAACTCGTTTTTGCGATTATGGGTTACACGTGATCTGAATTAATAAACATGTTTAAAAGGCTGCATGAGACCTAGTTTAGTTATTTGTTTTATTTTAATTTTGATAATTATATGCAATACTTGTCAATTTTTAATAAATAATAACTAGTCACACACAAATTAAAATTATATTGATAATTAGAATTAGTTGTTAATTGGGATTAATTTGTTAATTAGAATTTTATTTACATGTTAATTAAAATTACTTGCTAATTAGAATTAAAAGTAAATTTAAATTTATTAATTGTTAATTAGAATTATTATGATAATTAGAATTACATATTGTTTATTAAATACATAAAATTGCGTAATTACTTGTTAATTGAGATTGCCATGCGTTTTATGTGTTTTCCGGCCACAAGACTCACTCAATTGCTTTTGCGATGTACGGGGCGATCTATGTATTGTATCCTAGTGACGGTCTTATGGTTATCCTTTTGAAGAAGACTCGCAAGAGAACTCGGAACAATATGTGGTTATATATTGATGTTTATGTTTATATGTTTGTGATTCCATTATGTGCATTATTGTTACTTGCTTTGACACCTAATTGTATGCAATATGGAATAATACATATCGAAACTATAACATCAATATTTGTCTTTATTTACACGCTTAAATACCATGCTCATTGTGACCTGCTATTTGATTCGTGGAAAATTGTTTTTGTAAAATAAAGCGACCTAATATATGAAACACTTTTTCAAGAATTTAAAAACTAGACGTTATGGACACTTAGGATGTACGGCTCACCCACTAGAACAAACTCAAAAGGGGGTTCAAAGAGGTGCGCACAGTCGCACCGAAAGAATGTCTAAGGTTATGCTTGGCGCTTACGGTCCTCTGCCTCCATGTGCGTTCGATTGGAGCTACCGTGAACCATGATGATCACTACAGTGTCATTACCAAAGTTTTTAAAATTAGTGTTACAAAGTTGTTTTGCATGCTTCTTTGTACACGACTTTTACCACATTTATATGTGCATACCTATTTGTTAATTTTAAGTATATGCCATCCAACTATGAACACGTGCACTTGGATTGACTTCTCTTGTCAGACTTAAGGGCCTTTCTAACCCATGGTAATTATTTCTCACTGGTCAGACCTCTGGTTATTTTTACACGTTCATATTTGGTCGACTTATTTCGAGTTAGCTTGGTCAGACCTTGAACCCAAGGCATAAGATGAGAACTAAACATGCTTTTGACATTATTACTTGATACTAATGCCTTAAACAGTCTCATAAATCTAAGAGTTGCATTATGCAATTAACGCTTGTCGCTTAACTCTTGTCCTATTTTTTATACCTTTGGTGGACCTATGGTAATTAAGTGGGGTTGCAAGATGGATCTTAGTCTTAATTAGTAATTAATTGGGTAGTTAATTCTTTTAAGAATGTAATTATCGAAAATAATAGAATTGAACTTTTTATGTTCTGATTAATTGTGTTATTGCAACATAATTCATAAACAAAATTGTTTTTCTTCGAATGACAAACTTAGTCTCTTTTCCTAGTAAGAAGAGTGAGACTTATTCCTATCTTTTCTCCTTAGTTGACTAACTAAGATAGGATTCCAAAATTGATAAACTCGTTTATGATCTTTCATTACCCTTTAGTGGTCTAGAGTTAATTGAAAGATAGAATATTTTGTGTAACTGGAAACATTGTGTTTAGAGCTACCAAAATAAATAACATCCTACACTTGTCACGATGTATGAGTTTAAACTGCAAAGAGTAAAGGAATTACTAGGATATTCGCTAGGTAATTTTCTTAGACTCTTATTATTCCTAAAGTGCTAATTACCCTTAGGGCTATGTAGACGTTAAAGGAGGAATTGCATGCTAAAGATTCAAGTTAATTGAACAAAAGAATGGGTAGTCCATTGTCTACATAAGTAGAACTTCATTTACTCTGTTCAATACCTAAGTACGTGCTACTCGTAGGCATTTGAAGAGAATAGGAAAGTATATAAAACTGCTATATGCTTTCTACTGGAAATGTAACACTTACAATGTTGACAAATCCAGTGGGTGCAGTTGCATTTTATAAGCGAAATATCATTCATGTAATGTTGTCAATTTCAGTGGGAGCTACCGGATTTATCTCCTGTTAGTCACCCATATCATTTCAAACTAGCTTTGAAATAATCCATAACTTTTCGAATATGAACAACCATTGCTTAAAGGAAAATTGCACTTTATTTTATAAGATAACACGTTGCCTTCCTGCTGTCGCTTCCTGAAGTGTTATCTATAGAATAATAACCCATAATTCTTTATTAAAGGCTATGGTTCTACAACTACTTATGATCTCTATGACATTATCATATTGTTTGAATAATCAATCACGTGTTGTTTCTTTTCATAATATGATGTTGTACCTTTCACAAGTGGGAGAAATCTCAAAGAGTGTGCAAGGAACAACAATATTATTGGTATCTCTTGACCACAAGGTAAAGGAAACTAATAATTGTACTAGGACTTAAACATGTTAGATGTTTAATGCCCTACTACATGTAAATAAGAATTCTACTAGGACTTAAACACATGAGATGTTTATTGCCCTACTACATTCTAATAATGATTCTACTAGGACTTGAACACGCTAGATGTTTGTTGCCCAACTACATTCAAATGTCATGATATAGTATAAAGATACTTCAACATTTGACTACATGTTTTAGTCAACATAATTATGGTTATATGATAATGATCATAATTCTGAAGTATAAAATTAACTTGAAATTACTATAGAACTCAAGAGTTTGCGTTCATGATTATTTTTGTTAGTATAATTATGCTCACATGTAAAGACATAATTATAAAGTCCTTGAATTTATCAATGATTTATAACATAAAGTATATATAGTAAATGTGTTATGTCTTCTCGTTAACACATAAACATGAGGCTTTGAATAATGTATTATTGAAATGTTCTGTTTTCTTGTTAACACATGAACATATAATCCTTGAACAGTTCTGTCTTCTTGTGAACACGTGCACATAAGGTTCTTGTATTGTTCAATGAATATACATTATTGCATGCACTTGGTTCATAAATACTTTATATGAAATTTGGCTTGACCCAATTGACAAGTATTTGGTCCAAAGAGAATTAAGTTATCTATAGAATTCTGATAAAGTTTCACAATTCTAATAACTCATAGGATACCACTTCTTTATGGTATGTCTAATGTGTTGGATCAAACTTTATTCATATTGTTTGGTTCATGATAGCTTTAATTGCTCTACCTCCAAAACATATCAAGGTTAGAAATTGCGTGTGTCATGGATACACTCAATAGAGGTCAAACCTAGAAGGTATTCAAGACAACCTATAACTGAAAACCCCAATTCATTAGGGATTTGAGGTTTTACCACTCAAACCAATTGAATCATAAACCCTTTTGGATTTTTGATTTTTCTACACTTCCTAGCTTGAAGATTGTAGTTTTGATGTTCTTCCTAGCTTGACGAAACACAAAACTGATGCTAGAATGATAAGGATTTAAAATGTATCTTTTTGAGGGGTCGTTTAAGCCCTTATTTGATCACTTTTGTATCCGTTATTACTTAATATCGTTCCTTTTCACTTTTTAGGTCTCTTGAAGGCAAATTGCTGTAATGGCACTTATTTGGAAGAAAAGGGGCGGATATACGAAGAAAATGGCCAAAGTTAAGAATCGAGACACTCAAGCCGCTAAAACACAAGGTGTACGCTGTCATGCTTAAAGCTACGACGCCGTCGGAGCACGTGACGGGACGGTAGCCAAATTGCTTATTTTCAAGTGACGGTGTCGGGCTTTAAAAGAGTAGGCCGTCGCAACTCAGGCGGCTTAGATTTGATCCAGACGGCGTCGAGAAGCGAAAGAGGCGGTGTCACAAGCACAAGGTGACGCCGTCGCAAGACTAACGTGGCAAAGACGAAACCCTAATGACGGCTACCCGACGGCGTCACAAATCATAAGGTGACGCCGTCGCACTTGTAATATTATATATAGAATCCTAATTTTTCAGTATTAGTGTGTAGTCTTTTGGAGTAAAAACCTAAACCGAACCAAGGCTGTCTTGTACAGTATTTTAGGGTTCCAAACCCTATCTTACATCAAGATAAGTGTTTTACTTCATTAATTCAATTATGTCTTGATAACGCTACACGCGTCGTTCGGGGTCAAGGAAACTTCCTTTTCTTCGAGCAAGTTTTATAACACCCTAGGCAGTGAACCTAATCGTTGTAGTGTAGTAATTAGGGTAAGCCACGGGTATTGATATCGTTCTCTAGGGGAATAGGAATGCTAGTAAGAAGTTACTATGCTAAGGTTGGGGTTGAGGAAGATTATTTTTTATCTTTTTATGTTTTTTTAGGAAATAGAAAGGTACAAATCTTGTGGTTTTGATTTGGGGGGTTGGTATTGCTACCGATTACTCTACTTATCTAATTATCTATTCTAAGGTGTATGTAGTCTATGTCTAATTATTGTGTGCTCGTATGATAGTTTAAAGATGTGTTTACTTAGGTTTTACTACTCCTTAATTATCTCCTATTGGTGGTTGAATTGTCACGTCCTTATTCTTAGTTGCGTTGTGTGTCTACGGTTGTAGGGTATGCGTATGTTCCCCAACTCTTTGAACTTACCAAAGGGTCTCGTCTACAAAACCCACTAGGGATAATAAACTCTTACTCTAAGGCACTCTTTGGATGGTTTAGCTTACAACTACTCAAGGAGTTATATTCTAAGGTTCACAAAGATTTAATCAAGCATTAAGTACACAATGAATGACCTATCGCATTACTAGATCATTAATCAACTAAGATAAGAGACAACCAATCAATAATCAATAATTAAGTTTCATATTCCCTAAGCAAACACACAAATAAATTAGCCGGACATGGAGAACATGCAAGCATACACACAAATAATCAAAGACATAATTGTATTAATGAAGTAAAGAACTTATCTTGATGTAAGATAGGGTTTGGAACCCTAAAATACTGTACAAGACAGCCTTGGTTCGGTTCTAGGTTTTTACTCCAAAAGACTACACAAATACTGAAAAATTCGGATTCTATATATAAGATTACATATGCGACGACGTCACCTTATGTTATGTGACGCCGTCGTGTCGCCGTCATTAGGGTTTCGTTTTGGCCACGTTAGACTTGCGACGGCGTCACCTTGTGCTTGTGACGCCGTCCTCTTCGCCGACGCCGTCTGGATTGAATCTAGGCCGTCGAGTAGCGACGGCCTACTCTTTTACAAGCTGGGCGTCGTCACTTGAAATAAGACTTTTGTCTTCGTCCGTCACAAAATCCTCGGCGTCGCAGATAAGCGGTGGCGCCGTCACCTTATGTTTTCGGTGGAGTGTCTCGATTCTGACTTTGGCCATTTTCTTCGTATATTCGCGCCTTTTAGTCCAAATAAGTGCCATTACAGCAATTTGCCTTCAAGAGACCTAAAAAGTGAAAAGGAACGATATTAAGTAATAACGGATACAAAAGTAATCAAATAAGGGCTTAAATGAACCCTCAAAAAGGTACATTTTAAAACCTTATCAAATATCCCTGCACTTGGTATTTGCTTGTCCTCAAGCAAATGTGCTTTTAGCCAATTAATTTATAAGTTAGGGGTCATGAAGCATTGGTTTAAAATAGTCCACAACACATATAAGCCCAGCAAAAGTCATAACAAGCACGGAAATTACATACTAGCACCTCACATGGGGTGTTTGGATACTTACATCTCTCTCGGGTGTATATGAAATATAACAAATTGGAAATGGAAAATAAACACTCATTAACCGGTCCTAGTACATAGATTACCATAGGCTTGAGAATAGATCAAACCTCCATCGCTTTGGCGTAAGCACCTAGGAAAGACTATCAAAGAGGTCTTTAAAGGGTTGTAACGTTAGGCTTACGGTAGGGAAATAAAGGGTTTGGTGGGATAGGCTATTTAGTGGTGGAAAGTCAAAAATCTCTATGTCGCAAGTATACGAAGAATGGCGTTGCTAAGCCAAGACCGACACTCTAAACTCTAGCTAACTGAAACAAACAAACATAAATTTAAAAGGAAAGATGTAGGATGGTAGCCCGTTTTTTTTTTTTTTTTTTTTTTTTTTTCACTCTATTTTTTTTTCACTTTTTCTCTCTTTTTTTTTTTACATACACTTTTACTCTACCATCCTCTACGGTAACATCAAAATTATAGGGATTTATAGGCACATCCCTACACTTGAGTTTTTATTACTCTAACACTAATTTGACCCGAATTGAAAAGATCAAAACACTTGGGGTACATTATTATGCAAAGAAAGGGAATTTGAATTTAACGTTCCCTTTCCGTCATTTCATAAACTTTAACTTTTCCCATGAATCCCAATCGTCCCAAAGCTGTATACAAAGGATATGACTCGACTTAGCAACTCATGCAAGCAACCAGATAATTGAACTAAGGGTTTAGGGTGACAACAAAAATAATGCACTAAAAGTGAGTGCATAAAGGGTAGGCTAAGGCGATTTGGGTGTATATTTGGGGGTGGGGTGTAAACAATGCTTTTCATTGATATTCTGGAAAAACCGAAACATCACAAGAACCGCGAAAAGGATAGGCTTTAAGGGGTTAACTAGGGGTATCGTGTACTAAAGATGAGTACAACGCAAAGGGTGTGGGGGAATTACTCAACCGATGTGGAAGAAGTAATTATATTACGGGTATCAAACAAGGGTTATCCTAATGCCTCTTATCATTTAGTTATTCCTAACTACACAAGTGTAGTCTTACTAGCGATCTCGGAATGCATCACAAAACAAGTTCTAGAATCTAATATACTACCGGTTCACACTCTAAGCATTAAAGATGAATGCTTTAATTCCTACTAATCTAATGGCGATCCTCACATTTTGGGTGGAATTTAGGTGGTAAAGGGTTTTTGTGCTAGTCATGCAACTTCCTATCCGTGAGACGCTTTTGTTAAAACTAATGGCCCACTCTTATATGTCATGAAAAATTAAAAATTTGGTGCCAAAATTACCCTAACCGACATTTTCTCATGGTTTATTACACAAATGCAATTAGACAAAGCAAATATTCAAGGATAAGCATAGTTTCAAAGTTCCCGTTTTATTTTCCCTCCCTACACTTAAACTGAACATTGTCCCCAATGTTCCCCGAAAGTATCAAAGTTATGATAATGGAAGGTAATGAAAAATGAAAGAAACTAGTACTCTCCTGATTAGCTCGGTAGGATCCGTTGTGAAGTAGTGGTTAAATCCTTTCAAAGAAGAATGTGTGCGTGAAAAAAAAACTCATTCCCATCTATTGTTTCTTCTTCTTGATAAATTAAACCTGCACACTTGAAGAAAAAAAGCGAAACCTTCGCGTAAAATCGGCGGTAATAATATATATAAGACTCGATTTAAACTAGGATATAATGCTTGTGGAATGGATGTTTACAGAATTTCGGGAAATTAAGACACGGAAAATTCCAAAAATTTATAAGTAGCTCGAAAACGAGAAAAAGTAATCGATGTTTTACTCCTTCCTGACGCCGTCAGGTTGCAATCGACACCGTCAGTTATCTGACAAAAAGCGGTGCGATTTTATGGAAATAATTCTGGAAAATTTACATCTTTAGAATCTGGAAAAATTTCTGCAAAACATCCATTATGACTCGATACAAGCATTTGACTCGAACAAACACACATATATATCTTTTAATGAATTGCTATTCTCATGTTTACGTTTCTTTTGAAAACGTGTGTAATCCTCCCTACACTTATCATTTATGTAAAATACCTTTATATGTAATTAAGACGAGGTTAAAGACAAAATAAAGCATTTCTACAAATTCAAACATGAGAATAAACAATCAATAAAAGATATACGACACACAATTAAAAATGAAAAACAAATACACATGGGTTGCCTCCCAAGAAGAGCTTGTTTTTGTTCGAGTCACGAGCCTGACTCTACCCTTATTTAACGGATAAAGGGGAGGTTTTCCCTACACTTAAGTTTAAGTGCGGGTGATAGTAGCGATACACACCCTTAGGGTGGAAATTTGCTACGTGAGGAGATAGTGATGGGTGATTTATATGCTCAAAGGAGTGTGCTCCATTCATTATAACCTTACCTAATTCTATTCGTGTAGCGGGTGAATTAAATCTCTCTCCTAAAAATGGATCATCTTCTATCAACTTCAAAAGATTCTTATTTAAAGATCCATCTTGACCTAATAAACCCGGTTTAAACCCATAGTGTTTCTTGTTATCAACCATGAATGGGTGATATAAGTGTGTAAGGTCATGGGTTACTCCTATATTAGCTTTCACTCTACATGGCCTAGAGTCTACCACCTTTATCAAGCAACTACCCGGACTATCTATTTTGATGGGTGGATTGGGGCCTAATTCAATTCCAAGATTCACATCTAAAGACGGAAAATTGGGTAAGGTTTTTGGTTGAGGCTCCGGTTCATCAAAATTAGGAACTTCCCTAGGACTAAGAGAGAGGTCATGACAACAAGCATCTAAACCTACATTCTCTAGTGGTGTTTGGTCCAAAGGTTCTACATCAATTGGGGTTCCTATAGTCTCTTCTACTTCTTCCGGGTAAGTTATAGGCGATGTGTGTTCCTCAAGTGATAGTAGGGCTTTTGGGCTTGGGGTTTCCACCTTATTCTCCATTATATCTAGATCTCCTAAATGTTCATCATGTGTTTTAGTATGATCTAACCCAAATACACTCCTAAGCATGTCAAATCCTTCTTTGGCCATTTCAAAATCTTGGTCCGATTCATATGAATCATTCTCAAAAATTTGATCACTATGTTCTATTTTCTAAAGGATTCCTCCGTGTGTCATATGTTTTGAAATCTATCCCACACATGCAACTAAGTATTTTGACATCAACCATCTCACAATCTTGTTCGGGTTTAGGTTTCATGTTCTTAAGAACTAGGTCTTTTTTATCATGGTGCCTAAGATCATTCAACTGATATTTTATGCATAGGAGGCTTTTCTAAAAAATTCTCCAGATGGTATCACTATAAGGAGTTGATCCTGACAACGATCGTTGAATAGAAGCCACACAAGCACAAAATATATCAAATCCATCCAACCTTACACCCGTCTCCTTTTGGATATCTCTAAGTTCACTCACAAATTCATTAGAACAATAAAAACCAAACCAATCTGCGAACTTCAATTGTTCCTCATTTGCTAATGATTCAAATGCAACTTCACTTGCCATAGAGACAAATGAAAAGGGTTTTACAAACACAAAGAAGGGGGATAGACTACGAGAAAGCTAAGAATGAGAAAAATTTACTTGATAGGAATCAAGCAAAGAAACCTAAACAAGGTGGACTACTAACTAGCTATTCTATTCCCCGGCAGCGGCGCCAAAAACTTGATAACGCTACACGCGTCGTTCGGGGTCAAGGAAACTTCCTTTTCTTCGAGCAAGTTTTATAACACCCTAGGCAGTGAACCTAATCGTTGTAGTGTAGTAATTAGGGTAAGCCACGGGTATTGATATCGTTCTCTAGGAGAATAGGAATGCTAGTAAGAAGTTACTACGCTAAGGTTGGGGTTGAGGAAGATTATTTTTTATCTTTTTATGTTTTTTTTAGGAAATTGAAAGGTACGAATCTCGGGGTTTGGATTTGGGGGGTTGGTATTGCTACCGATTACTCTACTTATCTAATTATCTAGTCTAAGGTGTATGTAGTCTATGTCTAATTATTGTGTGCTCGTATGATAGTTTAAAGATGTGTTTACTTAGGTTTTACTAATCCTTAATTATCTCCTATTGGTGGTTGAATTGTCACGTCCTTATTCTTAATTGCGTTGTGTGTCTACGGTTGTAGGGTATGCGTATGTTCCCTAACTCTTTGAACTTACCAAAGGGTCTCGTCTACAAAACCCACTAGGGATAATAAACTCTTGCTCTAAGGCACTTTTTGGATGGTTTAGCTTACAACTACTCAAGGAGTTATATTCTAAGGTTCACAAAGATTTAATCAAGCATTAAGTACACAACGAATGACCTATCACATTACTAGATCATTAATCAACTAAGATAAGAGACAACCAATCAATAATCAATAATTAAGTTTCATATTCCCTAAGCAAACACACAAATAAATTAGCCGGACATGGAGAACATGCAAGCATACACACAAATAATCAAAGACATAATTGTATTAATGAAGTAAAGAACTTATCTTGATGTAAGATAGGGTTTGGAACCCTAAAATACTGTACAAGACAGCCTTGGTTCGGTTCTAGGTTTTTACTCCAAAAGATTACACACAAATCTTGAAAAATTGATTCTATATATAAGATTACATATGCAACGTGCGTCACCTTATGTTTTGTGACGTCGTCGTGTCGCCGTCATTAGGGTTTCGTCTTGGCCACGTTAGACTTGCGGCGGCGTCACCTTGTGCTTGTGACGCCGTCCTCTTCGCCGACGCCGTCGATTGAATCTAGGCCATCCGAGTAGCGACGGCCTACTCTTTTACAAGCTGGGCGTCGTCACTTGAAATAAGACTTTTGTCTTACGTCCCGTCACAAAATCCTCGGACGGCGTCGCAGATAGCGGACGCCGTCACCTTATGTTTTCAGCGGAGTGTCTCGATTCGACTTTGGCCATTTTCTTCGTATATTCGCGCCTTTTCGTCCAAATAAGTGCCATTACAGCAATTTGCCTTCAAGAGACCTAAAAAGTGAAAAGGAACGATATTAAGTAATAACGGATACAAAAGTGATCAAATAAGGGCTTAAATGACCCCTCAAAAAGGTACATTTTAAAACCTTATCATGTCTTCAATTATTTGTGTGTATGCTTGCATGTTCTCCATGTCCGGCTAATTTACTTGTGTGTTTGCTTAGGGAATATGAAACTTAATTATTGAATATTGATTGGTTGTCTCTTATCTTAATTGTTAATGATCTAGTAATGCGATAGGTCATTCGTTGTGTAATTAATGCTTGATTAATCTTTGTGAACCTTAGACTATAGCACTTAGAGTAGTTGTAGGCTAAACCACTCAAAGAGTGCCTTAGAGTTAGAGTTTATAATCCCTAGAGGGCTTTGTAGACGAGACCCTTTGGTAAGTTCAAAGAGTTAGGGATAAACGCATACCCTACGACTTTAGACACACAACGCGATTAAGAATAAGGACGTGACAATTCAACCATCAATAGGAGATAATTAAGGAGTAATAAAACCTAAGTGAACACATCTTTAAACTATCATACGAGCACACAACAATTAGACATAGACTATCCTTAGCTTAGTTAATTAGATAAGCAGAGTAATCGGTAGAAATACCAACCCCCAAATCCAAACCCCGAGATTCGTACCTTTCCATTTTCTAAAAAAACATAAAAAGATAAAAAATAATCTTCCTCAACCCCAACCTTAGCGTAGTAACTTCTCACTAGCATTCCTATTCCCCTAGAGAACGATATCAATACTCGTGGCTTACCCTAATACTACACTACAACGATTAGGTTCACTGCCTAGGGTGTTATAAAACTTGCTCGAAGAAAAGGAAGTTCCTTTGACCCCGAACGACGCGTGTAGCGTTATCAAGTTTTTGCGCCGCTGACGGGGAATAGAATAGCTAGTTAGTAGTCCACCTCGTTTAGGTTTCTTTGCTTGATTCCTATCAAGTAAATTTTTTTCTCATTTTTAGGTTCCTTGTAGTCTATCCCCCTTCTTTATGTCTGTGTTCGTAAAACCCTTTTCATTTGTCGCTATGGCAAGTGAAATTGCATTTGAATCGTTAACAAATGAGGAACAATTGAATTTCGCAGATTGGTTTGGTTATTATTGTTCTAATGAATTTGTGAGTGAACTTAGAGATATCCAAAAGGAGATGGGTGTAAGGTTGGATGGATTTGATATATTTTGTGTTTGTGTGGCTTCTATTCAACGATCGTTGTCAGGATCAACTCCTTTTAGGAAGACCATCTGGAGAATTTTTCAGAAAAGCCTCCTATGCATAAACCATCAATTGAATGATCTTAGGCACCATAATAAAAAAGACCTAGTTTTTAAGAACATGGAACCTAAACCCGAACAAGATTGTGAGATGGTTGAAGTTAAAATACTTAGTTGCATGCGTGGGATAGATTTCAAAACATATGACACACGTGAGGAATCCTTTAGGCAAATAGAACATAGTGATCAAGTTTTTGAGAACAATTCTTATGAATCGGACCAAGAATTTGAAATGGCCAAAGAAGGATTTGAGATGCTTAGGAGTGTATTTGGGTCAGATCATACTAAAACACATGATGAACATTTAGGAGATATAGATATAATGGAGAATGAGGTGGAAAATCCAAGCCCACAAGCTCTACCATCACTTGAAGAGCACGCATCGCCTATAACTTACCCGGAAGAAGTAGAAGAGACTATAGGAACCCCGATTGATATAGAACCTTTGGACCAAACGCCACTAGAGAATGTAGGTTTAGATGCTTGTTGTCATGACCTCTCTTAGTCCTAGGGAAGTTCCTAATTTTGATAAAACGGAGCCTCAACCAAAAACCTTACCCAATTTTCCGTCTTTAGATGTGAATCTTAGAATTGAATTAGGCCCCAATCCACCCATCAAAATAAATGATCCGGGTAGTTGCTTGATAAATGCGGTAGACTCTAAGCCATGTAGAGTGGAAGCTAATGTAGGAGTAACCCATGACCTTACACACTTATATCACCCATTCATGGTTGATAACAAGAAACACTATAGGTTTAAACCGGGTTTATTAGGTCAAGATGGATCCTTAACTAAGAATCTTTTGAAGTTGATAGAAGATGATCCATTTTAGGAGAGAGATTTGATTCAACCGCTACACCAATAGACTTAGGTAAGGTTATAATGAATGGAGCACACTCCTTTGAGCATATAAATCACCCATCACCCTCTCCTCTCGTAGCAAATTTCCACCCTAAGGGTGTGTATCGCTACTATCACCCGCACTTAAACTTAAGTGTAGGGAAAACCTCCCCTTTATCTATTAAATAAGGGTAGAGTCAAGCTCGTGACTCGAACAAAAACAAGCGCTTCTTGGGAGGCAACCCATGTGTATTTGTTTTTCATTTTTAATTGTGTGTCGTATATCTTTTATTGATTGTTTATTCTCATGTTTGAATTTGTAAAAATGCTTTATTTTGTCTTTAACCTCGTCTTAATTACATATAAAGGTATTTTACATAAGGGATAAGTGTAGGGTGGATTACACACGTTTTCAACGAAACGTAAACATGAGAATAGCAATTGATTAAAAGATATATATGTGTGTTTGTTCGAGTCAAATGCTTGTATCGAGTCATAATGGATGTTTTGCAGAAAATTTTCCAGATTCTAAAGATGTAAATTTTCTAGAATTTTTCCGAAAATCAGACCGCTTTTGTCGGGATAACCTAACGGCGTCGGGATCGCAAACGGCGTCGGGAAGGAGTAAGAACAACAGATTACTTTTCTCGTTTCGGTCTTAATTTTCCGAAACTGAGACATCCATTCCACAAGCATTATATCCTAGTTTAGTAGAGTCTTATATATATTATTACCGACGATTTTACGCGAAGGTTTCGTTTTTTTTCTTCAAGTGTGCAGGTTTAATTTATCAAGAAGAAGTTACATAAGATTGGAAGGAGCTTTTCACGAATACATTCTTCTTGGAAAGGATTTAACCACTACTTCACACACGGATCCTACCGAGCTAATCAGGGGAGTATTAGTTTCTTTCATTTTTAATTACCTTCTATTATCATAACTTTGATACTTTCGGGGAACATTGGGGACAATGTTCAGTTTAAGTGAAGGGAGGGAAAATAAAACGGAAACTTTGAAACTATGCTTATCCTTTACTATTTGCTTTGTCCAATTGTATTTGTGTAATAAACCATGAGAAAATGTCGGTTAGGGTAATTTTGGCACCAAATTTAAATTTTTTCATGACATATAGGAGTGGGCCATTAGTCTTAACAAAAGCGTCTCTCGGATAGGAAGTTGCATGACTAGCACAAAAACCCTTTACCACCTAAATTCCACCCAAAATGTGAGGATCGCCCTTAGATTAGTAGGAATTAAAGCATTCATCTTTAATGCTTAGAGTGTGAACCGGTAGTATTAAAGATTCTAGAACTTGTTTTGTGATGCATTCCGAGATCGCTAGTAAGACTACACTTGTGTAGTTAGGAATAACTAAATGATAAGAGGCATTAGGATAACCCTTGTTTGATACCCGTAATATAATTACTTCTTCCACATCGGTTGAGTAATTCCCCCACACCCTTTGAGTTGTACTCATCTTTAGTACACGATACCCCTAGTTAACCCCTCAGAGCCTATCCTTTTCGGGGTTCTCGTGATGTTTCGGTTTTTTTGGAATATCAATGAAGAGCATTGTTTACACCCCACCCCCAAATATACACCCAAATCGCCTTAGCCTACCTTGTATGCACTCACTTTTAGTCCATTATTGTTATCACCCTAAACCCTTAGTTCAATTATCTAGTTGCTTGCATGAGTTGCTAAGTCGAGTCATATCCTTTGTATACAGTTTTTGGGCGATTGGGACTCATGGGAAAAGTTAGTTTAATGACTGGAAGGGAACGTTAAATTCCTTTATTTGCGTAATAATATACCCCAAGTGTTTTGATCTTTTCAATTCGGGTTAAATTAGTGTTAGAGTAATAAAAACTCAAGTGTAGGGATGTGCCTATAAATCCCTATCATTTTGATGTTACCATAGAGGATGGTAGAGTAAAGTGTATGAAAAAAAAATGGAAAAAGAGAAAAAGAAAAAAAAATAGAGTGTTAAAAAAAAACATACGGGCTACCATCCTACATCTATCTTTAAATTTATGTTTGTTTGTTTCAGTTATCTAGAGTTTAGAGTGTCGAGTCTTGGCTTAGCAACGCCATTCTTCGTATTCTTGTAACAATAAGATTTTTGACTTACCATCACTAAATAGCCTATCCCACCAAACCCTTTGTTTCCCTACCGCAAGCCTAACGTTACAACCCTTTAAAGACCTCTTTGATAGTCTTTCCTAGGTGCTTACGCCAAAGTGATGGAGGTTTGATCTATTCTCAAGCCTATGGTAATCTATGTACTAGGACCGGTTAATGAGTGTTTATCTTCCATTTCCACTTTGATATATTTCATATACACCGAGAGATGTGAGTATCCAAACACCCCTTGTGAGGTGCTAGTATGTAATTTCCGTGCTTGTTATGACTTTTGCGGGGCTTATATGTGTTGTGGACTGTTTTAAACCAATGCGTCATGACCCCTAACTTATAAATTAATTGGCTAAAAGCACATTTTCTTGAGGACAAGCAAATACCAAGTGTAGGGATATTTGATAAGGTTTTAAAATGTACCTTTTTGAGGGGTCGTTTAAGCCCTTATTTGATCATTTTGTATCCGTTATTACTTAATATCGTTCATTTTCACTTTTTAGGTTTCTTGAAGGCAAATTGCTGTAATGGCACTTATTTAAAAGAAAAGGGGCAGATATACGAAGAAAATGGCCAAAGTCAAGAATCGAGACACTCAAGCTGCTAAAACACAAGGTGACGGCGTCACTGCTTAAGCTGCGACGCCGTCGGAGCACTTCTGTGACGGGACAGTAGCCAAATTGCTTATTTTCAAGTGACGGTGTCGGGCTTTAAAAGAGTAGGCCGTCGCAACTTCGACGGCCTAGATTTGATCCGGGCGTCCCGGCTGAAGAGGACGGCGTCACAAGCACAAGGTGACGCCGTCGCAAGACTAACGTGGCCAAGACGAAACCCTAATGACGGCTACCCGACGACGTCACAAATCATAAGGTGACGCCGTCGCACTTGTAATATTATATATAGAATCTGAATTTTTCAGAATTGGTGTGTAGTCTTTTGGAGTAAAAACCTAAACCGAACCAAGGCTGTCTTGTACAGTATTTTAGGGTTCCAAACCCTATCTTACATCAAGATAAGTGTTTTACTTCATTAATTCAATTATGTCTTCAATTATTTGTGTGTATGCTTGCATGTTCTCCATGTCCGGCTAATTTACTTGTGTGTTTTCTTAGGGAATATGAAACTTAATTATTGAATATTGATTGGTTGTCTCTTATCTTAATTGTTAATGATCTAGTAATGCGATAGGTCATTCGTTGTGTAATTAATGATTGATTAATATTTGTGAACCTTAGACTATAGCACTTAGAGTAGTTGTAGGCTAAACCACTCAAAGAGTGCCTTAGAGTTAGAGTTTATAATCCCTAGAGGGCTTTGTAGACGAGACCCTTTGGTAAGTTCAAAGAGTTAGGGATAAACGCATACCCTGCGACTTTAGACACACAAGCGATTAAGAATAAGGGCGTGACAATTCAACCATCAATAGGAGATAATTAAGGAGTAATAAAACCTAAGTGAACACATCTTTAAACTATCATACAAGCACACAACAATTAGACATAGACTACCCTTAGCTTAGTTAATTAGATAAGCAGAGTAATCGGTAGAAATAGCAACCCCCAAATCCAAACCCCGAGATTCGTACCTTTCCATTTTCTAAAAAAACATAAAAAGATAAAAAATAATCTTCCTCAACCCCAACCTTAGCGTAGTAACTTCTCACTAGCATTCCTATTCCCCTAGAGAACGATATCAATACCCGTGGCTTACCCTAATACTACACTACAACGATTAGGTTCACTGCCTAGGGTGTTATAAAACTTGCTCGAAGAAAAGGAAGTTCCTTTGACCCCGAACGACGCGTGTAGCGTTATCATAGAACTTTTGGTTAAAGAGTGATACTAAATTAAAATTTTTCTATAAACCCTAATTTGAGTTGTTGGAAGGAATTCCATTATGTCTTGATTTAAGTTCTGAATTTGTTAAAATCTTATGAAGCATTTTATTAACAAATCTTGAGATGAGAACTTAAAATGTATTTTGTGATTCTCCATAAAGGACAATTTATTGTTGCTTAAATACTTAGTATTTAGAGAATTGTCTCTACTTACAAAAGTAAGTGAGAGTATACACATATCTCAAAGTTTTTGAGAACAAAATACTTAACCTTCTAAAATCCACTTATTAATGTCATACTAAGGTTAAACATGAAAATGTCGACCAAAGTATAATGATTACTCTCATTCATAAATCCGAAAGGATGCCTCATCACTTGAGTGATATTTTATATCAATGCTGAGGGATATAAGTTAGAAGATAATTGTAAATCAGCTAACTACTAAAATATATTATCACATCTTGAATCTGATAAATGTTTTAGAACTATGAATGATAAGATGCAATCCTTAAAAAGGCAAATCGAGTTTTGAGCTTGAGTGTTATTTTGCCTAACAGTTAACCTATGAGGTTGGAATAAGTTTCTTTTGAAGAAAGACTCACAAGGACAAAATTGTATACATATTAATGTTTAACATTTAATAAGAAG
The DNA here is from genome assembly GCA_910596185.1 of Chrysanthemum makinoi. Classification (NCBI taxonomy): domain Eukaryota; kingdom Viridiplantae; phylum Streptophyta; class Magnoliopsida; order Asterales; family Asteraceae; genus Chrysanthemum; species Chrysanthemum makinoi. The sequence continues at coordinate 99,391,444 of OU343222.1, forward strand.
TTTCTAATCATACTTAAGCAATTGACTGTGATTAAATTTTCTTATATAATACATGCATTAATTATATAAAGATATTTAATTGTCATACATGTGATTTGTATGTAGAATATGACAATTAAGATTTTTTAACTTTTCTTTATGATTACCTTTTGCGAGGACGGTGTGTAATCAAAAGGGTTATGAATCTATATTATCTTTATGTAGTATACAAAATTTGAGCAATCCATGTTTTGGATTGGATCATGCATCTAGGAGTTGAGATTTTGAATTTAATTATTATATGATTCTGATTAAATTAAGACAACTCTAGAGTACATCTGACATTGAGTGGGAGAAATGTGTTTTTCCTTAAAATTTAGATGTTGAAGATATCATTCTATTTAAACTAGATATTGATCCTTAAGCTTGAAATGAAAACTTCATTTGGAATTTAGGGAATAAAACAAACAACCTTGGAATAGATGTTTATATGGAATAAACAAATGCGGAAAATAAGTCTGACACAAATGCAATATATCATTTGAGCAAGTCTTAAAATGGTATATTTCACTTGGAATAATTTACATGGATGGAAACCTTGTGTTTTTAGACTAAGGGTTTATCATGTATATATTATATTATATATAAGACTAGTTGTTGCTTTTGTACAAGAACAAAATGAGCTGACCACAACAATATCTAATTGAGAGAGTTTAGATTATTGTTTTTATAAATGTTTACGAATTATAAAGCATGGTGTTGTATAAGTACAAATGATGCTAGAGGATTATTAATACTAGTTGTAGTAGGATTTCATCTTTTATGATAAATCTGCTAACTAGTTATGCTCAACATAGAGCATTGTCGCATTACACATTAATGAATGAGAATACTTTACACTTTTAGAAACTGTAAAGATGACTGTCAGTATGTTGTTGACTTTTACTACCTCATGCAAGGTAAGACAACATCTCCATACTATAATTCTAGCAATAGTATGAGAATATGAGATAAGACACTCATCTTATATTTCAAATCACTCACTATATGTGATCTTTGAAATAAGTATTCGGAAAGTTTACTCAGATAACTATTTAGTTTTTCTTTTAAAGAAAGGTTGAGAATGTTGGAGACATTAGGGTTCAACTTACTAAATGAGTTTCATGCATATCTGTTTTAGTATTCGGATAATTGGGATTGGTAGACAATTTTTACTTTATGATGAATAAAGATACTTGCTATTTGTTATTCATTCATATAATAATTGTTATCCTATATTTGCATGTTTAATACTTGAGTAATTTTATTATTCTAAATATGTCCATTGTCGGTTAACAATATGGGAATATTGTTATGTAAGGAAAATGTGAGTGTTGGTTATATTCTAAAGAGAATTTGGATTGTTCCCGCCAAACTCATATGTATTCACTAGAGATGCATATTGTATTCCCCAACTTTCAAATATTTACTTTTGGATCCTTTTCATAAGTAAAATATTGAAAATGGTTTGTTATCTTCATCCTTAGACTTGAGATGCAAGCAAGTTCTGTTATGTGTGGATATCATTTTTTGTAAGTATACGCAAAACGCTATCTGAACAAGGTAGTTATAAAAGCTATATTTCGGAGTGATGTGAAGCAGCATCCACAACACTTGTAGTCAATAAAGGAATTGTTACTCCACTTGATATGTGCAGAAAGATACCATGACGCCTCTCCATAATTAATAAGATTAATGTTCGGCCGAACCCAAAGGGTAATGCAAGATGATACTTGATTACATTTGGTATATCTAATTAAATTCTATAACTAGATTCTAAATGGTTAAACTATATGGAATGATTTGAGATCCATAATCCATGGTTTTACGGTATCTATAACAAAGGATGATTAGAGCAAGACATTGAATGACCATGCTACTGAGAAACTTTTACGAAACTATTCTCTCAGACACTTTTAGTTAAAAAGCGAGTGAGAGCGTTTGCTAGGCGTTTCCGTCGTTAGTTTTGTGTGCCATTCGACACTCCAACTCCCAAGTGGGAGCTGTTAGTTTGTGGGAGTTTAAAACACACGTAAACGACTAGAAGTGTGTGAGCCTATGGGGGCACATACGATAAACACGAGAGTACGTGCCGAACGTATACATACTTGAATATATAATCCGATATGCATGAATGAACTTGACCCGATCTTTATACGACCCATGGACAGTTTTGTAATGGACTTGGGTCGGTTTGGTTGGATTAGCCTTGGGCCTTGTTGTTCTAACTGATCGGGCAAAAGGGGAAGCTTGGGATTTTGCTTGTCGATCAAGCCAAGACCCAAGTAAAGGGTTGTTTTGGTTAGCTATAAAAACAAATGTACCCATCTTCCATTCTGATGCAAAATACGAATTACTAAAACCCTCACTATGTTTTCTCTGTTTGACAATCAAGAAGGAAACCATATGTATGCATGTATGCATGTTAATATGTACGCATGCTAATATCATGAATATTTAATGGGTTAATATACACAAAAGTTACTAAAGTTTACGGGAAATTTGTCCTAAGTTACTAAAGTTTTTTTGTTGCTATTCAGGTTACTCAACTTATTGTGACCGGTTATATTTGTTACTCTTGTTTTGGTAACCTAGAATTACTGGTAATAATACAACGTGGCAAATATTTTAGATTTCATTGATATTAAAAAAAAAATTGGTTAATATACGAATAAGTTATTAAAGTTTTCCAAAATGTTCATTTAAGTTAGTATACGTTTACGTTCTTTTACATTTAAGTTAATATACAAATAAGTTGCTAAAATTGTGTATATTTTTATACACCTTTTTTACAACAAATATTTGGACGTTATTATATGTTTACATTCTTTTACATATTTGTCTGTTTTTGCACATTTTTTTTACAATTTTGCACACATTTGTATGTTTTTTTTACATAATTGGACGTTATTAGACTTTTTTGAAAGTAATTTTTTGTTTTGATATGTTTTCAGACGTTATTATACATTTTTGGATATTATTATACGTTTTTGGACGTTGTTATACGTTGTCTTATATTTTTATACGTAAAAACGTATAAAACATACAAACGTATTAAAGAAGATAAAACGTATAGAACATAAAAACATATAAAACATATAAACGTATAAAAACGGATAAAATATATAAAACATACATACGTATAAAACATAAAAAGGAATAAAGCATACAAAGGTGTAGAATAATGTAAAAATTGTATGAAAATGTACAAAAACTTAAGATAATGTATGAAAATGAACGAAAATGTACAAAACCATACAGTAATGTATGAAAACGTAAAAAAGGTATAGAGAAAACCGTACACACACATATATAAAAACGGATAAATACATACAAAAACGTACGAAAATGGACAAACATATATACAAAAATGTACGAAAATGTACAAAAACGTAAAAAAAAGGTACGACAACAGAGAAATGCATACACAAACGTATAAAAATGGATAGAAACGTAAAAAAAATACGAAAATATACAAAAACGTACGAAAATGAAGAAAAACGTAAAAAAAGAATGACAACAAAGAAAACGTACACAACGTATAAATACGTATAAAACGTACGAAAATGGAGAAAAACGTAAAAAAACGAAAACAGATAAAACATACATAAACGTATAAAAACGGATAGTAACTTTTCTTTTTAAAGTTCATTAACCTATTTAATAAACCTCGTGAACTATAGTAACTTGCTTGTAACATCTCAAACTATAGTGATGACGTGGACAAGGGAACCGGTAAATCATCCGGTTGCCCACCCTCGTAGTAACAAGAATGCCACTTTTTAAACGTTGGGTAACCCACATAATAAACCCGTTAACTTGAATAACAACAAAAAAACTTTAGTGACTTAGGGCAAATTTCCCGTAAACTTTAGTAACTTTTGTGTATATTAACCCATATTTAATTGCATCCACATGCATGCAAATATGCAATACTATACTCCATCCAGTGATTAGTTTTCCTTCTTATACATGTGATCAGTTGTAAAATTCCCTTGTGGGATTCGATCGCTAGGTCCAAAGATATAAAAGTCAACTATATTGGTGGTTGCTGTTAATTTCTAGTATTTGAATAGTAGGAGCAAGGTTAAAATTTGGAGTTCTCGAATAAAGAAAGCAAGTGTGATTCTTGGGGTTTTCTAGTTAGTGTGATATACAAGTGTGTTCAAGTGTTGATTGGGTTTTACGTTCTCGACTAGCTCTTTATCGAACGTACTCGTTTTTCGTGTTGTGTGTGATACTCGTAGAGGTATCTATTTTAGATACTTAAGGTTTCGTATTGGTTTCTTGTTCCGTTAATTGAGATCAATTGCCAAGCATGGTTAGGGTTTTTTTATCCCTTTTAATTAATTAATATTGTATTAATTATTTATTTATTAAATACGTGCTTAACATAATTGCATTAACTAGATCCTATATCCGCTGCGTACTCGTAGAGGTTACTGGTTAACTTGTTCTTAAATTCCAACAAAACCGATGCGACTTTTCCCGCCATCTTACTAATCATCACCATAGTTGGTAAATAACATAATATAAATGAATTTCAATTGATGGTTGTTAACAAAATTAAATTCGGTCTCGTTTTTAGAATACAACATCTAATAATACACTAACGTATTTTGATTGATTTCTCGCTTGTTAGATATCAATTGTCAATTGTCTTATCCAATTAAGAATTTCTTCTCTCAAGTCAGTATATGTTTTTAGGTAGAGGGAATGGCACATGCTCTCCGTCAAAGCAGTTTTACAACGTATTTACTAGAACTGTTTTTATATCTATTGTCAGATTTGAATTTCGCAAGAAGTTTTTTAAGATAATGAACAATTATATAAAATCACTTTCTTCCATTGTGCAAGTGTTGATGTGAAGCATCATTTTGCCATTTCGAGAGACACACTAAAAAAATAAAAATCATTCAAAAGCAGAGTCATGTTTACACTTGTTCCACATCGGACAACAGACATTATTGAATTTTTTATCTTCTTATTAGTCATCACTTTGCTCTGATTATCTTGATAATGACCTGATGTTACAACTAAAGTTGTGTTTCTAAGATATCAGTGTTGGATGCACTCTGGTTATTAACTTTAAGTGAGTGTGCATACGTATGCATGCCTGCATATATGTTGTTATACTACGTATATCGTGATTAGTGGAGTCATTTAATTTGATTATCCGTGACACGATATGACAATTGATTATCTTAAGTAATACTAAGTGGATCATCTTCTAATTTCAAGAATTTTCAATGATAACTTAGAAATATAGTTACAGCTACTGTTAGAATTTGGGTGTGTACAGGTAGTACTACTCAAACACTCTGGATATGTTACTCTTAACTCTAAAAAGCGTTCGGTAAATTTGATATTTAGTTTTAATATGTTTTCTAATTTGAGTTGGTTTAAAATTTGGCGATCAGGTTATTGATTCTTATAAATAGGGATCAATGATATTACAATTCTTTGTATCTTTTGAATTAGAATTTGGTACATTTTGAATTAGAATTTTGTATTGTGCTTATAATTTTGTTTTGTATTTCATTTGGTAATTTGAATAAAACTTCCGCTTCGATAGTCGATTTTGTTTGTTTGTTTCGTATTTTGCTTACCAACAGGATATATTCTTTGAATCGTGTAAAGATCACTTTTAAATTGAAATATTACGATCTTATTATGCCTCAGGTATCAAAAAAATGGGAAAACCAAGGGCGCGGCCCCCTTGTGTTACGCCCCTATCCCGACTCAATTCTTTTTATTTTTATTTTTTATTTATTTATTATTATTTTTTAACACTTGATGGTATTAGTTTAAAATAGACACTTTTATACTCTGAAAATGACTCATTTCCTGCACACTAAAAATGACTCATTTGCAGTCTAAAATAGACTCATTTATCTCTAAAATGGACCAATTTTCTATTACTCTAAGAATGACTCATTGTAGTCTGAAATAGACCCATTTATCTCTAAAATGGACCCATTTTCTGCAAGACTTGCATATTTTGACCCATTTTCCGGAAAACTACTTCTATAACATGACATAACACCAAGACTTTCATAAATCATTAGCTCATTATAAACATCAAATATATGAATAAACTTGGTCATATTGACCCCCGGAAACGTGCTTTATAAAGTGAAGGGTATTATGCCAAATACCCGTTTTAACCCATTTTCAATACATACAACCTTTACCACTTCCGAATTACTTCAAACTTTTCAAAAAGCATTAACTTAACATATTAAATCATGTTCATAATCATTAACCCATTTACAACCCAAAATGGGTATAAATACACATTATTCCAAACACTTCTTTAAACATGACCATAAACACTAAGACCATGTTATAACAAACCGTTTGACGACCCAATTACTTCAAAGACCATGACATATACTTTGACACTTGACGAACATTTACAAACCATTTTAGACTTCTGGGGGTACAACATTGACTTGAGCTCGATATCTACCTAATCTCCTACTTTCTTACCAACCTTCTTAACTTCCTCATTAGAATCCTTAAGCCTTATTTCCATGCATTACCTTTTCTTCATGTTTAAACCTTCAAAACGTTAGACACTTAAACCGTAAGCGCAAGGCTTAGTAAGTAAGAGACATAACAAGTTATCATATATCATTAATCAAAATTTCCATCATAAGCTTCACTTAACCCATCGTTCATAACACACAAAATTCTACATACCTTGCTAACTTCACAGCTAGGCTAACCACATCTTTGCTAAACACATAATCACTAAATACACATTAACTCTTAAACTCCGAATGTCATCAATAGCATATCAACTATGCTAAACTTATTTAGCTAGTTTAACCAACTAGCTACATCTTCCTCTTAGCCAAGCATAGTAGTCATTAGGCCATTTATAACCTTAACACAAACAATCATTTAACACATAACACATAATACAAATATGATAAAGTCAATATAACATCTTGTTATAATCAATTTACTTACCTCTCATCCAAGCTAATTAAACCAATAACATCATCATCATCAAAACCTACTTCAACATAAAAATAGTATCAATATTAAGGGTTTATACAACCCATAACTTACCCAATTTTATCCTTTAATCATCATATGATCATATCTTGATCATATGATGAAATACCCAATTACTCTACATAAGCCCTAATTCAATTTCATCAATTAAATCAATAATACTTAACCCATATTCATCATAACTTCCTCAATTAGTTTATAAACATCATTTACCCATTTTACCCATGTAGGGTTCATAAACCCAACCTTTCAATCATCAATTAAACACTGATTAAGATACTTACTTTGGTAGAAATCATTGCTAGGGCTTCATCTTAACATTAGAAGCCTAATCTTTTTCACAAGGTGATCATCAAGCTTTGGCCTCCCTTTTTTCTTCTCTCTATTTCACTACAAACACACCCACACATACAATATTCTGGAACTCTTGTGATGATAAAAGAGTTATCCAAACATTAGCAGAGGGTAAGTTTGTCTAAGTAGCACTTTAGGTCCCTTAGGTTCCCTTTCTTCCACTTTGGCCACAACATACTTTGTAACATGTTAGCACTTTGCAACTTAAGTCCCTTAAGTCAGTTTTCCTTATAAATGTGACACATCATATTTTCCATAACCATTTACATAAAATTTAATACTTGTAGTTTAACTATCGGGGTTGACTAACTAATCCCGTAAGTCCTTTAAACTTATAAAAGTCATATTCAACTACTCCAATGGCATTCTTGTAATAAAACGCTTAGGCCCGGTTTTAGGGTGTTATAATTCTACCCCCTTATTTAGATTTCGTTCTCGAAATCTCTCATCTAAATTAACCTTGACTAGATCATATGTTGCCCCCATTCTTAAGACTAAGCACAGTTTCATTCAAACATTACATTGCAATGATCTAAGTGATCTTGCTACACAAAACACATTCCAAAAATCCTAAATTCGCTCAACTTATTTTTGATTTATCTAAGAGCATACGGCTCTTACTAAGGTTATTATGTCAAACGAGACACATTTATTATAACCAAAATATCATTTGAGGTATAGTCTATATTCGGGTCACGAACCCGACCAAAGCCCAATACTAATAAGCCCAACATGAATTGGGCTACGCTGGTAAGTGTTTAGGCCCACGAAGGCCCAAACCCAATGTTATTTACGTAACACGATATCGGATATATCCTAATTATGGAGATCATCATTCCCCAACCGACCTAGGCGGGATACGCCGAATATTGGGGAACACGGAACCAACAAGGTTTCGTGTGTATATAAAGGGAATCACATCCCTCGTTAAAGGTACGATCTACAAACCCTAACTCTCCTTTAACCCTAAACCGATTACTTACTCTCACACCGAAGGATAATCGTGGGAGACAATCCCACGGTAAGCCTAACGGTGTTTTCGCCTTCTTAGTGCGCAGTCTCAAGAAACAATCCTCAATTGGAACGAGGCGAGCTCAAACAAGGAACGCCCAACTTTTGTATCAACAAGTGGCGCCATCCGTGGGACCCTTCACTAAGAACTAAGAACTAGAATGACGAAGCATGGAAATCAGCGATCGCAGCGTATCTTACCGGAAAAAAGATGCACACTCGATCGCCTTCTAAGCAAACTTCTGGGACAACCGGTGTTGCTAAAACCAGTATCGTGCCAAGATTTGGTCTTCCTCCGGTGGAACCACTCGGGGACAACCTAGGCCACGGCAACCACCGCTAGCGCAGAGACCCATGCAAGACTACTTTTGCCATTCCGCTCCAAACAGTGGTGGAGACAAACTTCACAAAAGCACCGATGCCTCGATAAAAATAAGAGTATAATGGTGGAAACCGATACTCCTACTCTAGAAGGGTTGTGTCGAACAGCGCCGAGATGAGTTCAGATCGCGAAAACTATGAAACCTTGGCTGCTCTCATGCAAAAGGAAGCAAAGAAGAGGTCCTGGTCGAGTCTGCATGCCCGGCCGATTTTGGCCGGAGTTAGAGACATCCCCATACCGCCGGGAGAAGCGGGGGATAGTCGCCGACCCCCAGTGTTTAATAGAATTGGGAGGAGAGTTGATGACAATGAGACATCCAACTCACAAAGATCCTGGAAGGGAGTGAGGAGGATGAACAACGTACTCAATGTCTCCACGCTTGAACTTGGTAGCCGGAGAATTCATGAGACTTGGGCTGATACTCCCCAAGTGAAAGCCCTTCAAGTCCAGATTCGAGGACGGGCGCTTGGAAAATTCATCCTCGATAATTCCTCTAACAACGAGGATAGCGTATACAGGACATTGGAAGTCCGTAAATGATATAATGACCAAGAGGAGGAAGATATATCTCTCCCGTGGCGCCATTAAAAGGTGGATGCGCTTACTCCACGCATCGCTGATTTCTCGAGAACAAAAAGGAGGCATGCCCGCCAACGTGAAAACCTATGACGACAGGTGATCCCGATGATCACCTAAAATTTTTGAATCAGCCGCTACAATTGAAAAACCGCCACAACCTCGTATGGTGCCACATGTTCAACTCCACACTAGTAGGAAACGCTGGAACCTGGTTCAATAAGCTTCCACGCAAAAGCATTAATGGTTTTGAAGAATTGAGAAAGGCGTTCCGCTAAACGCTACTCAACGGAAAAGTGTGCAAAACCCCATTGAACTCGCCCAGGTCAAACAACGCCAAGGGGAATCCACAAGCGCTTTTATGGAGCGCTTCAAGGATGAATGCATGCAGGTTAAAGCGTGTCCCGAGGTACTCAAAATCTCAGGGTTCATGAATGGGATCAGCCACCCATAACTTATCAAGAGGTTGAATGACAAGATTCCCCAATCCTTTGATGAGGTCATGAAACGCATACGTCCTTCGTCCAAGGAGAGGCCGCGCGATAGCAAGAGAAACTACTCGAACTACAGGTCACGTGAACAACCCGGGAGACGTCCACGACCGAGTAGTAACCGTAATAGGAATTACCGCATAACCAGGGGAGTGGGCGCACAATGACAAGTATGTCCCTGACAAAGACTCCAAAGGAGATACTTGCAACAGAAGGAGCAAACTTCCCAAGACCTCCACCAATGCGCACCCCAAAGGATCGGCGCAGAGGAAGTAGGTACTGCGACTATCACGGACAGAAGGGCCACACTACTAACGAATGGGTACAGCTACGCCAGCTCATCGACAAACTCGTCAAGGAAGGTAGATCGACCATTTGGTCAAAACATTTAAGATGGGAAAGATAGACAAAAGACTGGGAATAAGAAGGAGGGGCCCAAAGATAAGCTTGATACTATTTACATGATACAATCATGGCAAAGAGTAACTAAGGCGTAAGGTTAGCCGAAGTTTTCCCATAGAAGTGCAATCACTTTCCCTACATTAATCCCGAACAACAAAGTGGTAGAGCCGCTCATCATCGAAATTAACGCTGGGGTCACGACATCCACCGCATTTATGTTGATGGTGGAGCATCTGCAGACATAATGTACGAACACTTGCTTCAAACAATCTGCGCCTGGAGATACGCAGTCACCGAGCCACCATTAAATACAACGGACCGGCTTCACAGGAGAAAAGATATGGCCTATGGGGCAATTATGACTACTGGTTAGAGTAGGTAATAACGACCACTCCACAACGGCATGGCTGGACTTTATGGTAATCAAATCCCCCTCGCCATTCAATGGCATTATCGGAAGACCGGGAATATCAGCCATACGCGTAGTCCCGCTCTACAAAGACACGGATGCTCAAATTTCCAAAGGAAGGAGGTGTTGTTACCCTCTACAATGCTGCCGTACTTTCTAAAGAATGTAACGCGGTCACATGCGAAATGGCACACACTACAGAACAGTGCGCAACCAAAACTCCAAACCTAAAGGTAGCAATTCATCCCGATTACCCCAACAGAAATATCGATAGGAGGGTCACCGTCGGACAACGGCAAAGCAAGTGTGCGCACTCTGCAAAAGAACCCGGACATCTTTGCATGGGAGCCAAAACACATGACGGGTACCACGCTCAATCACAGAACATAAGTCGAAAATCCGACAAGGATATTCACCAATACGCCGTAAGAAGCGCCGCCAAGCTCTAGAGCGAGCGCAAGCAATCCCGGCAGAGGTACACAATTTAGTAGAGGCAGGAATCATGCGGGAAGTCTACTACCATGACTGGATTTCTAACCCAGTTATGGTAAAGAAGAGTGATGGTAGTCGGCGGATGTGCTGGACTTCATCGATCTTAATAAAGCATGTCCATAAGATCGCTACCCCTACCGTAGATAGACCGAAGGTGGAATCTTTGTGTGGATATCCACTAAAGTGCTTCCTCGATGCATACAAAGGATACCATCAAATCCAGATGGCAAAGGAGGACGAGGAAAAATGGCCTTTCATACAAGCCAAGGTGTCTACCTGCTACACAAAATGCCCTTTGGCTTGAAGAATGCAAAGCCACCTATCAACATTAGTCGATAATGCATTCGAAAAACAGTTGGCCGCAACCTAGAGGTTTACGCCGATGACCGGTCATAAAAAGCCAAACGGAGGATGAGTTGGTGCGCGATATTGAGGAAAAATTTAGGACACTCAAGGAGATCAACATGAAGCTCAATCCTAAAAAATGCACCTTCGCACTACGTAAGGCATGTTCCTTGGGTACTTGATAGAACCCGATGGTATAAAGCCGTGTCCCGAAAAGACTATATCGTTATCGACCTTCCTTCACCGCCGACGTTGAAGGAAGTTCAATCTCTCAATGAAAAGTCGGTCGCCTAAATAGATTCCTATCCAAGTCACAGACAAATCGCTACCTCTTTTCAAAACACTCGAAGTGTATAAAAAGGGTTATTTTCGTTGGACTACTGAGGCGAAGAAGCCTTCGCACACGGCTTAAACAACACCGCAACACTCCCTACACTTGTAGCACCCCACTGGGGAAGAGTTGATTATGTACTTATCTCGCAACTCATGGAGCAACAACAGTATTGCTAACGGATAAAAACTCAAAGACAAACACCGGTGTACTTTGTAAGCAAAGCGCTCAAGAAAACAGAGATGAATTATAGCGCAATGGAAAAGTTGGTCCTTGCATTAGTATTCGCTGCCAAACGCTGCTACAGTACTTCCGTGCACACCCGATAGCAAAGGATCACGCACCAACCAATCAAGCAAATCATCTCCAAACCCGACGCATCGTATGATTGCGAAGTGGAGTGTATTGCTAGGTGAACACAACATATCCTATAGACCACGTTTCGCAATAAAAGGGGGTGCTAGCAGATTTCATCATCGAAAACCGACACCGATGATCCACCCGCAATAAGCAAGAAGGAACTACAAGATCCATGGATCTTGTTCATGGACGGATCCTCATGCGTGGATGGGTCGAGCAGGCCTCATCCTCACAAACCCGGAAGGAATGGAATTCACTTACGCATCTGCGTTCAATTCACGCAACAAATAATGAGGTAGAATATGAAGCCCTAATAGCCGGACTACGATTGCAGCTTCGAATGAGTGTACATAACTTGGAATCAAATGTAGATTCCGTGCTAGTAGCCAACCACGTGTTGGGTGAGTACGTGGCCAAGGAGGAAAACATGATTCAATACCTCGAAAAAACCATGGCCCTAATCAAAGGCTTTGACAGGTTTACCATCAAACAGGTTCCTCGAGGAAAACCGAAGGCGGATGCGCTAAGCAAAATCGCATCCACAAGTTTTGCACACCTATCCAAATAGGTGTTGGTGGAAACATTGAAAACCAAATCCATCTCGAAATGGAAGTATCCACTGTAATAGAGGAAGACGGACCTACGGATGACACCAATAGCGAATTCATAAGCAAGGGAGTGTTACCCCAAGAGTAGAAGGAAGCCGAAGGATCCGACGCACAGCACAAAGGTTTGAACTTCGGGACAACATACTATACCGACGCTCTTTCTTGCAACCATGGCTCCGCTGTGTTGGACCCCTACAAGCAAACTATGTACTGTGAGAAATCCACGAAGGTTCATGCAGCATGCATTCAGGACCATGGTCTGTGGTGGCGCGCGCTTTACGGTCAGGATATTATTGGCCCACCATGCACCGCGATGTGCGAGACTTAATCGTAAAGTGCAACGACGCCAAGTTCACGGACCGCGCCACGCCAACCACAACATGAGCTAACACCACCACGCACATGGCCATTTTACAAGTGGGGTATAGACATCGCGGTCCTTTCCCCTGTGCAGGAGGATTAAAGTTCCTCATAGTCGCCATAGACTACTTCACCAAGTGGATCGAGGCAAAGGAAGTGGTGACAATCACCGCAACCAAGTGAAACGCTTTGTCCGGGAAAATATTGTATGCCGCCGGTCTCCACTGGGAAATCATCTCGACAACGGAAACAATTTCGCCACAACCCTTTCAAGGACTGGTGCGAGAAGCTAAAATCACACAAAGACTTCGCGCCAGCTTAAACACCCACAAACTAACGGCTTAGTTGAACGTGCGCTAATCGAAGCTCGGAGAAGGAATTAAGGCACGCTTGGATAAGCACAAAGGGAGATGGGTGGAAGAACTATCGCATGTTATGTGCGGCGCACCGCACGCCAATCAAAACCAGACAGGGATACCCCCTTCTCTCTAGTCTATGGGACATAAGCCGTCATACCAGCCGAAATCGGAATGCCAACTATTCGCGACCGAAATCAATGTGGCAACCAATGACTAACGAACCACGCATTGACTTAGACCCGCTAGAAGAAAGGCGAACGCAAGACTATACTGAAGCAAAATCAAAGTCAAGGATGAAAGGATACTATGATGCTAAAGTGCGAAGTGTTTCATTCGCACTGTGTGACTTCGCTATCAGCGCCAATGATGCAAGCCACTTAAGACATGGTGTAAGCTTGGACCAAAGTGGAAGGACCCTATAAGGTTATCAAGCATTAGGAACAAGCGCTGCATAAGCTTACGAGGCTTGATGAACATCTGCAACCTTAAGAGGTGCTACCTATAGAATGGCTAGGGCCCAAATACAGACGCTTCTTGCACTTTATTGAAGTGCCCAATACACATTTATGTATTTTTTTTTGTTTTCCTTAGTATAATGTCTTACTTATTTCTCATAAAAACTTGCAAGTATCAATAAAACGCCGCGGTTTCTAGCTAACTCAGACACATTTCACTTTTTATTTCCATATAATCGTATGTCTTAACAATTTTTATTTTTGCCTACATGGCGTGCATGTACTTAAAATACCCACGACGGTAAAAGGATGAGTCAACCTACTAAAGGACTCGTTGAGTAAGAGGGTTGCAAACCCATCAACACTGGATCACGTATCCTTGTTAAACACCTTGTTCTCAAGACGTTGGAATAATTTTGTGCGCATCTCACGATGGGTGCACAACAATGCATATGGTGCACGTTTAACAACTTAGGAACCAAGACACTTGATTCCTTTATATGATATTTTCAGTATGCTGTATATCACAACATACACGATTATGATTAAAAAAACAAATAAAAAATAAAAAGAGGTACTTAGAAATTATCTCTTATGAATACTATGATCTTCATACATGACTATGGATTTCGGATATAATTTGCGCTTGTGTACAACTTTGACTCAGACTATGTCGTATACGCAAAGACAAACAGATAAGTCCAAGTTGCCATAATATGAACACACATTTCACAAGAAGATATTTCTATTAATAACTAAGTTATTACAAAGGATGTTCATAAACAAAAGATCCTATCTATATACTATTAGACCGCTCCAGTGATGAAGTTCCCACGCGGCCTGCAGCATCTCCACTCTCGCTTAGCCTCTTCAATAAGTTCGAGTCTTGGCGAGACACGTGGCAACACTCACCGGCACCCCGGCCGCATTGGAAGATGAGTGCACCAACCCAAAGACATAGTCGCTTACCTTTAATACCCTCTTTTTAGCAAGTCCGGTGGCATGCGCTTCCAACGCTTCCTTCAATGACATTTCTTTCTCTAAAGCAAAAGGATTTAGAATGTTCCCGGGCGAGCAAAAACAGGCACTTGAAGTCGCGAGACATCGGGCTTCGTAAAATAGTCCGGCTGCGCTTCTGCATTATCAATACGATGGCGCTTAAGGTCAACTCTTCCATAATAACAGTTATGGGATAATCTTGGTCGCGTTCCATTTCAGCAATCATTGGAAGCTCCAAAGACTTCATCTTCTCCATGGCATACACTAGCTCATCATAAGCTCGCAGATTATAGTCGGGTACCTTTTCAGAGGGTACCTTCAACAGATCTGCCTCATGAAGCCTCTCCACAACCGATTTATCGGCTCTAAGGCACATTGGACCACCCCACCAAATGCGCCCACTACTTCTTCGACTCCAAAGATGGTCGTGAGCAAAGAAGGCGCAGGCCATGGTGATAAGCCACCAAGGCCAAGAATAAGACATGAGATGAGGGTATAATTCCTCATCATACTCCAAACCGAAGCTTACGCAGCTTCATCTCTTGTGTTTCCAGAGCACTGCTCACAGTGGTGCCAAAATCTTCCAACTGGCGGTCAACGTATCCTTGCTCTTCTCCGATATTTTAGTGCCCGTGAGACACGAAGCCTTGTACCCGATGACTCAAGGCGCTTCTTGGTTTATTTGGCCCATTAGCGCCATTTTTCCTCAGCCGCTTCGGTGCCGGCGTACACTCGCAGACTCTCGCCTCACTTGGCGCTTAGCCAATCGCGCTTTCAAATGAAGCAATTTTCTCATCCTTTTGAGTGCCTTGGTGCTTTCCCCGGTAATTTGAACCTTTAGCTTCTCAACTATTGAAGCTTGATGCTGACACCTGCACCAACTCTTCAACCAATTGCTCCACTGATGCATCCCCAGCAGACAAGTCCTCATCGCTTTTGGCTATGCGCGGCTCGGATCGCTGGAAGGTACAGGACCCCTACAGGGCGCTTACTCAGTACTGCTCAAACCTGCATATACGATGAGAATTAGCCATTTCCAATATAAACAAATGGTGCGCACAAAATATATGGACAACATTACTTATTGGGGACCGTAGACATTAGCTGAGGGGTGAGATGATGCAACATCACTCGGAGGATGATTCCACAAAGGACGCACCACGGCGCTTTTTCCTCGATGAGCTAGCGCCATCCTTTCCGAAAGCGATCTTTTTCATTTTAGCCCGATTCGCTCCTCTTCTTCTTCTTCTTCCATAGGCCGTGCCATCGCTACGGGTGGTGGTTGCGCTATCGGGATGGCTCTATGGGGTTTGGCACGCTTTGTAGCGGCAGTAGCTTCCATCGCGATCAAGAGTCGGTCCCTGCTTTCTCCTAAATTCATTGCCGGTACAGCTCGCGGTGGCATCCAAGAGGGCTCTTCTCCTTCTTTCAGCCCCTACACTCACTTGAATCGCCTCGCTAGTTGCACAATCGTAACAGATCCATCTCTGTAGCAAATGTAAGACAACAAATACACAAAGTTACATAATGTGCAAAAGGAAAAGAAAGCTCTTACATTAATTAAGACAGGGATGCGAAGGGATGAGCACCCACTCGCCATTAGCCTAAGAAGATTGGCATCTCATCCGTCATACCAAAGTAATTTCGCATGCCCATATGCACCGTGAAATTCCTCGTGATATGAACTAATAGGGATGCGGTTGGCGTTTATCGGGCCCGCGATCCTCCACGACATATGATCCAAGTAGGGGCGCCATCCTTCTCAGCAATGTCCCCTCGGTATAAAACTCAAAACGCGTGGAAGCACACGCCATCTACCCGTAAGAAACTCTCTCCAATTCGAGCGCCCAGTCTCAGATAACACTGGTAGTGTCCAGCGCTTAGCGAATGAGACCCACCCGCGGCGACCACGCTGTGTGGTAGAACTCACGGAATAAGTGGATCGTCCGTTAATCGCCAAGAATCGCAATTAACCTCGAATTGGTGATCTTCTGCAGGACCGATGCAAAGGTACCGGGATAGGTGCAGCTGTAATAATTCAATACGTCAGATCAGAAATAGGGATATGGGCACACGCTGATTTTTGCGAATCTCGAAAAAACGCGGTGTACACCCCTATTTTCCTTCGTGGAAATCGCATTAGATGCCCGCGCACCGGAACAACCGGATGCACGCCAAGTGGTATAAAATAACCGAGGTGAACTCTAGAAGTTCACCCTCGCTATATCGGAGGTAAAATCGATAACCGCTTGACCATGGTATTATGTTTCTTCTTTAGAGCACGCTACGCCACCTTTGGATTAGGTAGTTTTCTGTTTTTTGCAAATGAAAGTTTCTTAACAATGGCGGATTGAGTTTTTACTGTGAAAAACACAGTCAAATGAGGTAGCCGGTTATATAAGTGTCCTCCTCCACGCGATGAGTGACACGTGGATCCCACTATCACCAACATGTGGTTCGGATCACTTGAGGCGTCCATTTTAAAATACTATGTCTAGATACAATGTATAGGTGGGTATCTTTTTTGGCTTCTTTGCTACGCTTTGTAGTTTTTTATTGTCTGCGGTTATTAGTCTAGCATCCGCAGTCCTTCACTGCGCATACTAGACTGGGGGGACATGATGACGTATAGTCTATATTCGGGTCACGAACCCGACCAAAACCTAATACTAATAAGCCCAAAGATGAATTGGGCATTACTACTGTAAGTGTTTAGGCCCACGAAGGCCCAAACCCAATGTTATTTACGTAACACGATATCGGATATATCCTAATTATGGAGATAATCATTCCCCAACCGACCTAGGCGGGATACGCCGAATATTGGGGAACACGGAACCAACAAGGTTTCGTGTGTATATAATGGGAATCACATCCCTCATTAAAGGTACGATCTACAAACCCTAACTCTCCTTTAACCCTAAAACGATTACTTACTCTCACGCCGGAGGATAATCATGGGAGACAATCCCACGGTAAGCCTAACAGTGTTTTCTGTCTTCTTAGTGCGCAGGTCTCAAGCAACAATCCTCAATTGGTACGAGAGCTGGAGCTCAAACAAGGAACGCCCAACTTTTGTATCAACAACCACTTTATCACTATTACACCACATTCTTACTTGCTTTACTCTAACTTTTAATCAAGGATTATATGTCACTTGAGAAAATTTGCGTCAATTTGATTTTATATAAGTCAAATATAAACTAATACAACTTAACATTCTCATCTTTACCGTAATCATCTCAATACCCTTTTAACATTTTTTTAACACCTTACTTTCTTTACTTCAATTTAAAGATTTCCGCTAAGTATTATAAGTCACTTAGGAAATCTTAGGTTGCATTTGACTTTCACAAGTCAACATTGACTAATACCTTCACATTCTATTATGGTCATTCCATTATTTCATTAACATTTTTATTATAGGGCCTTGTTTCCTTTACTTCTTTTTATAATTTCCCTTCAAGGACTACAAGTCTCATAGGAAATTTCAGTACTTTGACTTCATAAAGTCAAGCTTTATCTTACATCCTTACATTTACACATAAGGGTGCCAATAAAGATTAGCATCCATTACTATCATTACTCACCTTTTGTACCACTCTTCAAGGCACATTATAACATCATTATAAATTCTTAATCTTTCCAAGTCATACTTAAGACACTTAAATGATTGGTTTCACTTAATGTTTCAATATAAAAGTACATTCTAATTCTATTCCATTTATCTTAGTTCTTAAGAATTTTAATTAATACTAGGCCCCTATTTTCTACTTTTTTTATTTACTCATTCTATGTCGGGAATACATAAGCCCACTCATTTACGCTTCCTCATTTACATGGAAAGGCGTCCATTAGATGTAAATCAAGAAATGTAAACTTATGGTTTGGCGATTCACAATTTCTTTAATTAAATGAAAAGGCGTCCCACTCCATTTAATTAAGGAGATTATAAATCGTCCTACTTATACACTTTTGACTTAACACTCGTACTCATTACTCGTTTTTACTTTACTTTCTTTCTCTTTGTTCTTATTACACTTTACATTACTTTTTTAACCTTTTAGACTTGGATCCATACCTTTATCACTTTCACTTTGAGGATATTTTTATATGCCAAAGGTATAGGAAACCCCTTGCCGGTGAAGGCAATACATTCCATCCCAAAGGATATCGTTATTAACATCATTACATTGGTCATCTTAAAGGATACCACCATTAACATCATTACATTGGTCATCCCGAAGGATACCACCATTAACATCATTACATTGGTCATCCTGAAGGATACCACCATTAATATCATTACATTGGTCATCCCTAAAGATACCACCATTAACATCATTACATTGGTCATCCCGAAGGATACAACCATTAACATCGTTACATTGGTCATCCTGAAGGGTACCATCAATAACATTATTAACTATCCTTAACTCATCGGTTATATGATAGTTACGTTTAACCTTTCACATTTAACATTGGATCCAAGTCATCTTCATTTTAACACACATTCACATTTCCATTCTTTTTATTTAGTTTTATAAAGTCATCATTAAGAAATGATACTTGCTTATTATATTTACACATTTTATCTGTTTACACATCTTACTTTCTTATTTACTTGTAGACTCTTGTTGACAATTTACATCATCTTTATTCTTCACCTTGTTAGTCCACGTGACTCTTTTTCCACATCTAACCTTGCATAGGTTAGTTCAATAATACATTCTTTAGCGTAATCTATTTCTTCTTCTTACTTATTTCAAACATGCTTTACCAATCATCATTTTCATTTTTAAATGATCACCACTAATAATACACATTAGCTATGATATCATAATTTTAAGTTATTGTCTTAACTTTATATATAATTATCAGTTTTTAACTATAAGACATGTCATTACGTTCTTACTTATATTCCCAACTCATTTCTTCTTTAGTTATAAGCTCATTAGCTATTCCATTTTCATTTCATCATTACTCGCTATCGTTTCTTAGCCTCATCCTATACATCTCGTATTAATAGACACTTAACAATTAATGTGTCAATTTTCATATTGCTTTCACACATTATACTTTAGCTCACTTATCATTACTACTTTCTATACTTTAAGCATCAATTACTTTATTTCACTTTTAGCTCGTTTCTAATACCATTTACCATTCTAATCGCATTTCATAACCGTTACTCTTAATATACATTCTTATAATCACAAGCGATTACCAGCACTAACCAAGGTGCATGGTGATTCTAATCACTTAAATATTACAAGTCCTCCATGGAGTTATATCACATACACATAAGCATTATAAGTCACATTCATTATTCTCTACTTAGGTTCAAGTAACGTATCTCATAATTTGCTTCAAAACTTAAGCGTTCACCTTCCTGCATTAGTACTCTTACATTCAACGCATTCCAATAGTGGTTTAAGTGTAGGCAACCCTAAATGGAAACCTAATTCACTTAAACCGAAGCTCTGATCACAAGTTGTTACGCCCTTTTCCCGACTAATATCTTTTTTTAAACACTTGATGGTATTAGTCTAAAATAGACTCTTTTATACTCTGAAAAGGACTCATTTCTTGCACACTAAAAATGACTCATTTGCAGTCTAAAATAGACTCATTTATCTCTAAAATGGACCAATTTTCTATTACTCTAAGAATGACTCATTGTAGTCTGAAATAGACCCATTTATCTCTAAAATGGACTCATTTTCTGCGCACTTGCATATTTTGACCCATTTTCCGGAAAACTACTTCTATAACATGACATAACACCAAGACTTCCATAAATCATTAGCTCATTATAAACATCAAATATATGTATAAACTTGGTCATATTAACACACGAAAACGTGCTTTACAAAGTGACGGGTATTATGCCAAATACCCTTTTTGACCCATTTTCACTATATACAACCTTTACCACTTCCGAATTACTTCAAACATTTCAAAAATCATTAACTTAACATATTAATTCATGTTCATAAGCATTAACCCATTTACAGCCCAAAATGAGTATAAATACACATTATTCCAAACACCTCTTTAAACATGACCATAAACACTAAGACCATGTTATAACAAACCGTTTGACGACCCAATTACTTCAAAGACCATGACATATACTTTGACACTTGAGGACATATTTACAAACCGTTTTAGACTTCTGGGGGTACAACATTATATTGAGCTCGGTATCTACCTAAACTCATACTTTCTTACCAACCTTCTTAACTTCCTCATTAGACTCCTTAAGCCTTATTTCTAAGCATTACCTTTTCTTCATGTTTAAACCTACAAAAACGTTAGACACTTAAACCATAAGCGAAAGGCTTAGTAAGTGAAAGACATAACAAGTTATCATATATCATTAATCATAATTTTCATCATAAGCTTCACTTAACCCATCGTTCATAACACAAAAAATTCTACATACCTTGCTAACTTCACAACTAGGCTAACCACATCTTTGCTAAACACATAATCACTAAATACACATTAACTCTTAAACTCCAAATGCCATCAATAGCATATCAACTATGCTAAACGTATTTAGCTAGTTTAACCAACTAGACACATCTTCCTCTTAGCCAAGCATAGTAGTCATTAGGCCATTCATAACCTTAACACAAACAATCATTTAACACATAACATATAATACAAATATGATAAACTCAATATAACATCTTGTTATAATCAATTTACTTACCTCTCATCCAAGCTAATTAAACCAATAGCATCATCATCCTCAAAACCCACTTTAACATAAAAACAAAATCAATATTAAGGGTTTATACAACCCATAACTTACCCAATTTTATCCTTTAATCATCATATGATCATATCTTGATCATAAGATGAAATACCCAATTACTCTACATAAACCCTAATTCAATTTCATCAATTAACTCAATAATACTTAACCCATATTCATCATAACTTCCTCAATTAGTTTATAAACATCATTTACCCCTTTTCCCCATGTAGGGTTCATAAACCACAACCTTTCAATCATCAATTAAACACTAATTAAGAAGCCTAATCTTAACATTAGAAGCCTAATCTTCTTTACAAGGTGATCATCAAGCTTTGGTCTCCCTCTTTTCTTCTCTCTATTTCACGACACACACACCCACTCATACAATATTCTGGAACTCTTGTGATGATAGGAGAGTTATCTAGACATTAGTAGAGGATAAGTTTGGCTAATTAGCACTTTAGGTCCCTTAGCTTCCATTTCTTCCACTTTGGCCACAATATACTTTATAACATGTTAGCACTTGGCAACTTAAGTCCCTTAAGCCAATTTTCCTTATAAATGTGACACATCATATTTTCCATAACCATTTACATATTTTTTAATACTTGTAGTTTGACTATCGGGGTTGACTAACCAATCCCGTAAGTCCTTTAAACTTATAAAAGTCATAGTCAACTATGCCAATGGCATTCTTGTAATAAAACGCTTATGCCCGATTTCATGGTGTTATACCTTTAGCCCCGCACTTAGTTGTGGCGGCATCAAGCAAGCTAGAACGAGTGTGCAATTCGCGCCTCTTGACTCGATTATAAGCTAAACCTGACTAAACCTTTGATCTCAAGTAAATCACATTTACATAAATATAAGTGATGACACTAAAATCACCGACAACTAGAAAAGGCACCTTATATAGATAAGCACTTAAAATTGTTGCTTATTCATAAAATATAATGGTTTAATCTTTAATGTAATCCTTTTCTATTTTCAATATAAGGATCACACAATAGTGTGATTATAAGGACACATTCGGGATCCTTATGATATAGGAAATACAAAGTTCAAACTAGCAAATGGATTTAAAAAGACTACCTAAACAGACTTTGAAGGGTGATCATGCAGAGCTCTTAGATTTCGTAGAATAGATTTGGTCTCTGTAGTTTTGACTCATTATGGGTTTGGTCCTTTGACCAATATTTCTGTTACTTTAACTACTAAATACTTGTTTAAATGAATGAGATGACAAAATTACCTTTTTCTACCATTAATACTAACATTTCCACCTTCTTCTTCATTCTTAATTATTTACTATTATTATTTATTTGATATTATTATAATTTTGTCATCTCATTCATTTACTTGTTTAAATGAATGAGATGACAAAATTACCTTTTTCTACCATTAATACTAACATTTCCACCTTCTTCTTCATTCTTAATTATTTACTATTATTATTTATTTGATATTATTATTATAAAGTGTTACAAATAACCATCAAAAACTCAGTTTTTTATCGTCCAGAATTTGGAAATACTAAAACGCAAAAAATTCCCAAATATCCAAAATCAAGAGACAAGCATATATACCATTATGCAAACACCAAATTTTACCAAGACACTTTCTTTATCATCACCATAATTTATTCCAAGTATCTCTTCTAAAATAAAGGTCTTAAAGATATGTGATAGAAAATCACAAAAAAATTGAAGCAAACAAACTTATAAATTACATCAAAATTTCCCATCGATATCTAACTGCTAACTCAAAAGTACAAATATTTACATTTTAAAAAACTCAAATCAATCACTTTAGTATAGATTCAAACCCTTTCAGATTTTCAAGAACTTCAAATACCCTCTTTAAATTTTTATAAATCTGTTGGAATCTGGGAGTTGATTAACACATAAACGACTAGAAGTGTGTGAGCCTATGGGGACACACACGTTAAACACGAGAGTACGTTAATAAAATTTTTATACTTGATATAATACACGACCCGTTTTTATGCATGTGACCTGATTCTACACGGCCCATTGAATGTTTTCTTTCAACATTGGTCGGTTTTGGTTTGCCTTGGGCCTAGTCCAAAAGTAATCGGTGGTGTTTGGATTTATGACTTGGAGCTCAAGTTTGAGCCCAAGTAAAACTAGGTTTCTAATACTATATATATACAAACACACCATGCAACTTAAACCCACGACATACTATCCCTAACTCACCATTAAATCGATTCAACCTCAAGGTTTTTACCCGCCATAAAATCCGATTAGGGTTTGTTTGGTTTATTGAATTCCTAAGGCTTGCATCGTTTGATCAAGAAGTGTTTTAGCATTCATAGTTTTTGCTTGTTCCTGGTTCACGAATTGTAGCAGCAAGGTGGTTTGTTTTTCCTATCGTTGTATATACGATGTAGTGGAGATATTTATCTGACATCGGTTGTCCGACATCGCGGCTGCTGCATTTTGTTCTCGTGGCATTGTGATCTCACGTAAATATTAGACAAGTTCTTTTGGGTTTTCTTTGTTCGCGGATTGGTTCAAGTATTCAAGGGTTGATTGGGTAAACGCTCTCGACTAACTTTTATCGAACGTGACTGGTTAAGTGTTTGTGTGTAGACTCGTAGAGGTATTCGTTTTATTATTGTTTGTTAACCTAATTGCATAAACTAGATCCAATTCATTGCTGCATCTATCTACTTAGTTAACTAGATCTAAAATCAATAAAGGGCATCACGAGTAACTTGCTTTTTGTGATTATGGGTTACACGCTTTAGTAAACATGTTAAAAGGCAAAGATGAAATCTAATTAGTTATTCGGTTTTTTTTTTTGACAACTATAATGCAATACTTGTCAAATTATTAACAAAAAATACCTAGACACAAACTAATTATATTAAATTGTTAATTAGAATTAATTTGTTAATTAAAATTAATTTTTTAATTAGAATTAAAAGTGTTAATTAGAACTAATTTGTTAATTAAAATTAATTGTTAATTAGAATTACATATTGTTTAATTAAATACATAAGATAGCATAATTAATTGTTAATTAAGTTTGCCAAGTTTTTTATGTTTTTTCTGCTATAAGACCCACTCAATTGTTTTATGATGTATGGGGCTTATCTAAGTTTCAGTACCTAGTGTGACTTGGGTTCTTAGTTCTCTTTGGGGAAGACTCACGAGAGAACTCGGAACAATATGTGTTTATTAATGTTTTATGTTTATATGTTTGTGATTCCCTATGTGCATAATTGTTACTTGTATTTGACACCTAATTGCATGCAATATGGAATAATACATAATGTAATGGCAATACTAATAATGGTCTTATTTCTTACACGCCTCAAAATACCGTGTGCTCATTAACCTACTATTTTATGTTTTGCGGAAAATTGTTTTGCTAAATAAAGTCACCTAAACTATTGAAACAAGTTTTCATTAATTTGAAAACTAGACGCTATGGACACTTGGGATGTACGGCTCACCTAATAGAATAGACTATAAAGGAGGTTTAAGGAGGTGCGCACAGTCACACCTAAAGGATTTATGGTTATTGCTCTAGACCAATTCCGCATTCTCTCCCCATGAGTTCGATTGGAGCTACCGTGAACCATGGTAATCACTACAGTATCATTACCAAAATTTTTTAAAATAAGTGTTATAAAGTTGTTTTGCATGCTTCTTTGTACATGATTTTACCACATTTATGTGAATACCCTATGTGTAAAATTTTAAGTCTATGCCAACCAACTATGAACACGTGCATTTGACTTGACCTCTTTGGTCAGACTGTAGGGCCATTCCAACCCATGGTGATTATTGCTCATTGGTTAGACCTTTGGTGATTTTTGTAAGTTCTTACTTGGTCGACTTATTTCGAGTATGCTTGGTCAGACCTTGGACCCGAGGCATAAGATGAGAACTAAACTTGCTTTTGACATTATTACTTGTTTACTAATGCTTTAAACCGTCTCATAAAGTCTAAGAGTTGCATTATGCAATTAACTGCCGCTAATTCTTTGTCCTACTTAGTTACTCATGGGTTAGACCTTTGGTAAATAAGGGAGTAATAATGGATCTTAGTGTTATTAGTAATTAATTGGGTGGTTAATTCTTTTAAGAAGTTAATTATCGAAAATACTAATTATTTGAACTTTTTTAAATTGTAGATGACTACCTCATTGAAACAATTCGGTACTCATGAGTTTCTTTAAGAAACAAAACTCACTGACCTAACTTCATTGGACGTAGTATCGCCACTTTGCATTATAATGTCACCAAGATAAGAAAGCTTTTTGAGCATCCCATACCTATCGCACTGTTGCAACTCCTGGCCACCCTGTCCCTCTCGAGTCTTTTGCAGCTCACACTGCTTGGGTTAAAGGCTCAAAGGACATAGCTGCCTTCATGCTCATGACCATGGAGTTATAGATCCAACGAAATCTAACTCATCTTGGTACTTATGATATGCTTCAGGAGTTGAAGTCCATGTTCTCCCAACAAAGTGTAACAGAGCTTCTACAAACTACACGTGAATTTCACGCGTGCAAGCAGGAAGAAGGTCAATCTGTTAGCTTATATTTTCTAAAGATGAAGAGCTACATTGACAACTTGGAACGTCTTGGTCACCCAATTACTCTAAACTATGGAGTTAGTTTGATCTTAATTGGTCTCTCTAAAGAGTATATCTGGCTTTGGTAACTTTAATATCGACAAGATGGGGAAGATCAAATGAATTACATGCTATGCTTAAGCAACATGAGCAGACGCTGCCAAAGAAATATGTTGCACCCGCACTACATAATATATGTGCAGGAAAGGTCCATAAAACCATAAGAAGAATAAATCACGCAAAGGTCTAAGGGAATCAAGGAAATGGAAAGTACAAGCTGACTTATGCTCGTGAGTACAAACCATCTCATGCTTCCAAGCCTAAGATTCCTCCACCATCCAAGAAGGATAATCCTGCTAAGGAGCACCTCCCACACAAATGTGGTGAAGTGGGTCATTGGAGAAGGAATTATCCCCAAGATCTCGCCGAAGTTGATGAAAAAAGAAGAAACAGACTCTGCGGCTAGTTCTTCGTGTATTTTCACTATAGAACTCTACTTTTTCCTAATACATCCTTAGTATATGACACGGTTGTGGTACTACATCCTGTAATACTACTCGTGGTCTAGGGAAGTAGGGGCCGTGAGCTTTAAAGTCCGTGACGCTGGGCAATGGTCAACGGGCATGAGTTGAAGCTATTGGTGTTTTTCATTTATGTCTCCCTAGTGGATTAGTAATTGTTTTGAACGATTGTCATTATGCTCCCTCTATTACTAGAGGAATTATTTCAGTTTCACGTTTGTATGATGATGGTTTTGTTAATCGTTTTGAATCGAATAATGCAATTTCAGTTTCTAAGAATAGCGTTGTTTATTTTACTGCTATTCCACGGAATGGTATTTATGAAATTGATATGTCTTGTTCAAGTACAAATGATAGTTCTATGTTTGTCAGAAGCAATAAAAAGAGCCAAGTCTAACTTGGACTCTCGCCTCTTATGGCATGGTCGCCTTGGACACATTAGCAAGAAACGCATGGAGAAGTTGCAACATGATGGACTTCTCAACTCAACTGACATTAAGACACTTGAAAAGTGTGTTTCATGCATGTCTGGTAAGATGGCAAGAAAACCCTATACACATCAAGTGGAAAGGGATAAAGATCTACTTGGACTAATACAATACGATTTATGGGCCCATTTAGAATTGTGTCAAGACAAGGAGCAAGTTACTTCGTCACTTTTACTGACGACTATAGTTGGTATGGTTATGTTTACTTGCTGAAACATAAACATGAAGTGTTTGAAACATTTAAGGTGTTTCAAAAGGAAGTAGAAAACCAACTCGGGAAGACTATTAAGTCACTACGATCTAATCGTGGGGTGAATATATGAGTCAAGAGTTTTTGAATCATCTAAAGGAGCATGCGATTATTTCCCATCGAACTCGTCCTTACACTCTATAGCATAATGGTGTGTCTGAGAGGAGAAATCGAACACTGCTTGACATGGTTCGCTCCTTGATGAGTCAAACTACTCTTCCAAAGTCCTTTTGGGATTATGCCCTTGAGTCTGCTGCACACATTCTCAATATGGTTCCAACTAAGAAGGTTGATAAGACACCATACGGTATGGCTGGGCAAGCCCCTAAGCCGCCTTACTTAAAAGTCCGGGTTGTGAGGCACTTGTTTAGCGTGATACACTTACCAAACCTGACAAACTTGAACCCAGATCTATTAAGTGTATTTTTGTAGGATACCCAAAGGAAAAAATGAGATATTCTTTCTACCTTCCATCAGAGAACAAAGTTATTGTTGCTCGAAATGCTGAGTTCTTTGAGAGTAATCTCATGGATCAAGAAGCAAGTGGGAGTCTAGAAGATCTTGAAATAATTCAAGATGAAGATACAAATCCTTCATTAGACACTAGCTTACATCATGATGAAGATGATCAAGAAATTGATGAACCTCAAAGTGATATTATTCCAATTCAAAAGTCTGTAAGGACACACCGTGCTCCTGATTGTATGTGCTTATACATCAATGATGAGGAACATGAGTTAGGGGATCTTGGTGAACCCAATAACTATAAAGTTGCATTGCTGGAACCTGAATCCAAGAAATGGCTTAATGCGATGAGTGTGGAGATGCAATCCATGAAAGACAATGATGTCTGGGTTTTAGTTGAGCTTCCTCCTAACTGCAAGACATTTGGTAGCAAGTGGCTTTTCAAGAAGAAAATTGACATGAGTGGTAAGGTATACACCTTTAAAGCTCGTCTGGTAGCAAAGGGCTTCACTCAAACCTACGAGATTGATTATGAAGAGACCTTTTCTCCTGTTGCAAACCGCCTTCCTCAATGGACATCTTTACGAAGAGGGTTCGAAACCTACGAGATTGATTATGAAGAGACCTTTTCTCCTGTTGCAAACCGACATGGGTGGTAAAGTATACACCTTTTCTCCTGTTGCAAACAGCTTCCTCATAGCCATAGCTGCGTTCTATGATTATGAGATATGGAAAATGGATGTCAAAACCGCCTTCCTCAATGGACATCTTTACGAAGAGGTCTATATGGAGCAACCTGAGGGGTTTGTTGATCCTAAATATCCTAACCGTGTATGCAAGCTCAAGCGTTCCATTTATGGACTTAAGCAAACATCTAGGCAATGGAATAAGCGTTTTGATGATTAAGAAATTCGGATTTTCTCAAAATGAAGATGAGCCATGTGTATATCAAAATCTAGTGGGAGTTATATCACTTTCCTAATTCTATATGTTGATGACATATTGCTTATGGGAAACAACATTCCAATGTTACAAGATGTAAAATCCTATCTTGGAAGATGTTTTTCCATGAAAGATTTAGGAGAAGCTGCATATATTCTTGGAATAAAGATCTATCGATACAGGTCTAAACGATTAATTGGTTTATGTCAAAGTGCTTACATTGAGAAAATCTTGAAGAGATTTTATATGGAGAATTCCAAACGTGGAGCTATCCCAATTCAAGAGGAGCCTAAGTTGAGTAAGTCACAGGGTGCTGAGACACCTGCTACGAAAGAGCGCATGCAAAGATTTCCTTACGCTTCAAATATAGGATCTATTATGTATGCTATGAGATGTACTCGTCCTGATGTTGCGTTCGCTCAGAATGTGACAAGCCGATTTCAACAGTAATCCGTGAACTTCACCGACTGCAGTTAAAAATATTCTAAGTATTTACGCAATACTAAGGATATGTTTCTGGTTTATGGAGGGGAGACGAAACAAGAGCTCAGGGTTTCTTGCTACATTGATGTTGGATATCTGATAGATTCCGATGACTTAAAATCTCAGATTGGATATGTGTTTGTTCTAAATAGAGCTGCTGTTGATTGGAAAAGCACAAAGCAAAGTATTTTTGCTACTTCATCTACAGAAGCTAAGTATATAGCTGCTTGTGATGCATCTAAAGAGGCTGTATGGGGGCTTGGCAGTGTTCCCACAATTGAAGAACCCATAAATATGTATTGCGATAATACTGGAGCCATTACTATAGCTAATGAAAGCGGAATCACCAAGGGTGCTAGACATTATCGCACAAAAGTTCATTATCTTCAAGAGACCATTGAGATGGGTGACGTGAAGATATCAAAGGTTCACACAGATGACAATGTAGTTGATCTATTTACGAAAGCTTTAGCGTATCTTAAGCATTCTAAATTGACTAGAGGTATAGGTTTAATACCAGCTAGTAGTCGCATGTAAATCTGTGTGTTAATTAGTATTTGGATAATTTTGGAATTGTAAGACAGTTATTACTTTCTGATAAATAAAGATACGGGGTATTTGTTATTTCATTCATATAATCTGTTATTCCATATTTGCATGTTAATGATTTATCATTCTAATTATGTCCATTGTCGGTTAACAATATGGGAATATTATTATGTAAGGCAAATGTGAGTGTTGGTTATATTCTAACAAGAATGTGGATTGTTCCTGCCAAACTCATGTGTATTCACAAAAGATGCATATTGGATACCCCAAATTTCAAACATTTACTTTTGGATCATTGTCATAAGTAAAATATTGAAAATGGTTTGTTAAGGTCGTCCTTAGACTTGAGATACAAGCAAGTTCTTTTATGTGTGGGTATCACTTCTGTAAGTATAAGCAAAACGCTATCATGAATAAGGTAGTTATAAAAGCTATATTTCGGAGTGATGTGAAGCAACATCCACAACACTTGTAGTCAATAAAGGATTTGTTACTCCACTTGATATGTGTAGAAAGATACCATGGCGCCTCTCCAGATTTAATTAGATAATTGTTTGGCCAAAGCCAAAGGGTAATGCAATATGATTCTTGATTACATTTGGTATATCTGAATTGAAATCTATAACGAGATTCTAAATGGTGAAACAATATGGAATGAGTTAGGATCCATATCCATGGTTTAACGGTATCTATAACAAAGAATGATTAAAGCAAGACATTGAATGACCATGCTACTGAGAATATTTTATGAAACTATATCTCAGACACTTTTAGTTAAATAGCGAGTGAGAGCAGTGCTAGGCGTTTCCGTCGTTGGTTTTCGTGCTATTCGCTACTCCAACTCCCAAGTGGGAGCTGTTGGAATGTGGTAGTTGATTAACACGTAAATGGCTAGAAGTGTGTGAGCCTATGGGGACACACACGTTAAGCACGAGAGTATGTTAATAAAATTTTTATACTTGATATAATACACGACCCGTTTTTATGAATGTGACCTGATTCTACACGACCCATTGAATGTTTTCTTTCAAAATTGGTCGGTTTTGGTTTGCCTTGGGCCTAGTCCAAAAGTAATCGGTGGTGTTTGGATTTATGACTTGGAGCTCAAGTTTGAGCCCAAGTAAAACTAGGTTTCTAATACTATATATATACAAACACACCATGCAACTTAAACCCACGACATACTATCCCTAACTCACCATTAAATCGATTCAACCTCAAGGTTTTTACCCGATCGGATTTTCCATAAAATCCGATTAGGGTTTGTTTGGTTTATTGAATTCCTAAGGCTTGCATCGTTTGATCAAGAAGTGTTTTAGCATTCATAGTTTCTGCTTGTTCCTGGTTCACGAATTGTAGCAGCAAGGTGGTTTGTTTTTCTGATCGTTGTATATATTGGACAGAAAGGGAGATATTTATCGGACACGTGTTGTCTGATATCGGGTAATAAGCAGATTTGTTCTCGGGTGGCATTGTGATCTCAGACAGAAATATTAGACAAGTTCTTTGGGTTTTCTTTGTTCGTGATTGGTTCAAGTATTCAAGGGTTGATTGGGTAAACGTTCTCGACTAACTTTATCGAACGTATTCGTGGTTAAGTGTTTGTGTGTAGACTCGTAGAGGTATTCGTTTTGAATACTTGATTTCTTGTTCGTTAATTACTTGCGAGTGACTACGAGGGTTAGTTTTCTTGATCCCTTTTATTTATTATTGTTTATTAATTATGTGTTAACCTAATTGCATAAACTAGATCCAATTCCGCTGTGTACTCGTTGCGTTACTAGGTTAAATAGATCTAAAATCCCAACAACATCCATATAAGTCATCTTCCTCAACAATTTTTTCTAAAAATTGTGTGATGGTGATAGTGGAACCGGAAGTCAACATGCGACGACGGTTTCAAGATTCAGGCGGAAATAGATGTCTTATCATGTTTAATTCCAGATCCAACGGCCTTGGTGCTTCCCAGATCTAGTCCAGATTATGGTAACTGTGACGTGGGTTGAATGTTTCTGTGTGTATGAACATGTGCATGCTTCATTTTGTGTGGGTTTGGGGCTTTGATGAAGAAGACAAGTGGATGGGGTTGATGAGCGATGACAGTGTGGTGGCCCGCCGAAATTCTAGTAGGAGAAAGATGGAGAGAATTTGAGTGGTAAGTGAGTGAAATAGTGTGGAATTTTTATTTTTATTTTTGTAAAAAAGAATTTATGAAATGAAAAAATAGTCTTTCACTTAATAGTCAAACTAACAGAGTTGGGGTCAAAGGACCAAACACGCAATGGGTCAAAAGCACATGGAGAAGATCTCTAAAAAAATTCAAGGACCAAATCTGTGATATCCGATAAATCATAGGATGATTCATGTAGTTAACTCTTTATTCTTTAATGAACAAAAAATTATATATGGTAGAGAAAAATCTAATGTAGATTCAACATTCTAAAGATTCAATTAACCAATCCTGATTATCCATTTTTTCATCAATACAAAAAAAAATTATTTTATATATTAAACTTATCTCACATACCAAGAGACTCATCACCACCATTCATTTAAAAAAAATAGTGGCTTAGATTAAAAGCATTTTAATATTTCACATATTTTTTAAAATTTAAATATCTCTTAAACCGTTAATAGTTAAGCGAAAATAATTACATCATCGCGACGAGCATTTAATTATCTTTCTATAGACGGACACTTTGATATACTTTCGACCAATTTTTTTCCTTCGTTTTTTCATTTTTTTTAGGTTTTTCCATTCTTTTTCTTCGTTGTTAAAATTTGCATGAGAAATCACATGTGATTAAACACTAATTTAAATATTCTAATGATATCACATGTGATATTAGTGTTAAATCACATATAATATGTAATATCACATGTGATATTATTAAAATATTCAAAATGGTATTTAATCACATGTGATTTTCTCATACAAATTTCAGTAATAAAAAAAACGTGAAAAACATGATTTTTTTTGTCAAAAGTATATCAAATTGTCTATCTATATAAAGATAATTAAATGCTCATCGTAATGGTATATTTTTTTGCTTAACGGTTAACAGTTTGAAAAATAATAATATTTGAAAAACAATGATGAAAATTAGTTTTTAAAATTGTTGATTAAACTCATCCATTAGATCAAATAAAGATAGAGGGTAGAGATGGATCCATTGGTATGTAAGAAAAGCTTGGTATGTAAATAATCTTTAGAGCACTGGGTACGCATGATCCGCTGGCAAAAATCACTGCCACGCAGCAAAACACTCTATGGCACCAGAAATTATTTGGCACCACAATTTGTGCCGTTACCTTTGGCTCCAAAAAATGTGGTAATGTTGGCCTTTTTTTCATTTACGTAAAAATAAAACATACACAATATTAACTAAAATAAACTTTATTAAATAAATTAAAAAAGCACATTACTTAAAAAAATTACGTAAAAATAAAAACATAGTACGTAAACAAGAAATAAAAATTACAAACTAGTGATTAAGGTTCCATAAATGATCCGCAAGGTCTTGTCGAAGATTGTCGTGCACTTGTTTATCTCTACTTTCTTTGTTTTTTCTAACATGTAAATCACATCTTTAGATCCAAGTGTCTGCTATATTCGGCCTTAGATCAACGAACAACTCTCTTAACTTCACTTCGAACCCTTCGTCTTCCAATATCATGTTATGTAACAGTATATAACAATACATGATTCTTTTCAACGCTTTGATTTCGTAAGCATGTGCGGGTTGTCGTATAATTCCCCAACGACCTTTTAGGAATCCGAAAGCTCGTTCAATATCTTTTCTAGAACTTTCTTGAACTCTTTTAAATTTCAACTTTTTTCAGTCCTTGCAAGAGAAAACGTTTTGACAAACACGGACCATGTTGGATAAATGTCGTCGGCTAAATAGTAACATTTCATGTATTTATGTCCATTTACAACAAATGGACATTCCGGAGCTCTACCAACAAGTTCATCATCAAATAACGGGAAACCATATAACACATTAAGATCATTATTTGCCCCGAAACCCCAAAATATGTATGCGAACTCCATAATTTTTGATCCGCAACTGCTTCTAACATAAGAGTTGGGTATTTATGATTACGTCTTTTGAATCGAGCATGTAAGGCCTATGACAATTTTCCCAATCCAATGCATACAATCAATACTCCTGAGCATTCCTGGGAGTCCATGTTCTTTTTCATGCAATGCATATATTTTTTCAACATCCGCTGAAGTGAGTTTTCTTAAATATTTTTCAGCGTATAAAATATGTATGCATTAGTAAAGTTCTCTAAACATTGTCGTGAACAACTGATCTGTGCAAAACCGTCAAGTTATCTCACGCAAGCTAGCCACTTGTGAATGGCTAACCGTAAGAAACTTAAAACAGTTAAGACACAAATGTAATTAAGATCGGAGGAATATAGGTGGATTCCGGTCGTTAAGTCCCACGGAGGATGAATTGGTGTTAAACAACTCGATGTCGAATAATCACTAAGGATAGTGATCAATAAGGATTTTGATGAATAATTATACCTAAAGAAAAGATTTATAAATTCTGAGGGCTTAAATGCAAATTAAAGAAAATTAAAAAGTTAAAATATATTAAATAAACGTTATCACTATTTTTACAATGATGTTTTTGTGATTTTATAAAATAAAATAACTTAAATAAACTATTTTAACTAAAACTTAAATTTAAATTACCTAAAAACGTAACTTAAAATGAAAACGATGCAAGTTATTTATAAAAATTACAGCTGAGTGCATAAGCAAAAAAACGTAAAATTTATGAAATAAAAGTCCTACAAGTGTAAAAACAATTTTCTTACGTAGTATATGACAAAAGAAAATTTTAGAAAAAAGATTTATATTTTTTTTGACTTTTATATTTTTTATTATGAATTAAATAAGATTTTACACTAATTAAATGTTTAAAAATACTAAAACTATTTAGAAAAATCTGAAACTTTTTTATAAAATACTTATTAACAATACTAATCTAAGAAAAATACAAAAGGTGAAAAAGCTGGTTTAAATAAGCTACAAATAAGCTAATATGTTCGTATAAGCTTAATTGACAAAGAGTGGTTATATATTAGATTTTGCAAGATATGAACGAGACAAGTCCCAAGGCAAGGTATCCAGGTGCACACACTTATCACTCAAAAGTGGGAGGTCTCTGGGTTCAAGCACCGCCTCCCACCTTTTGCAAAACATTTTATTTTTTTTGATTTTCTTTTACAAACTAATTAAACACATGAAAATAAGCAATTTCTACAACTACGACTTTTTCTAAAACCACTAATAAACCGAATAAGTGAAGATTTTTTCACAGTTGGCCTTTTTAATGGAAATAAGCACAAGTTAAGCTAAAATGGCTATTAAGCTATTGAACAAGTAAAGAAAGCTGAAATAAGCTAAGGATCTTTAAATAAGCCAATTTAACAACTGAATAAGCAAAATGACTAAGGAATAAGCCTAACAAGATTCAAATAAGCTCAAGCTACACTCGCTTGTTTTGCACTGATTACACTCTATTGGTTTACTAGATACCTTTAAGCTAACTTTTAAGCACTACAATAAGCTAGAAAATGAAAATGAAAACTGGAGTTAACAAGATACCCAGTTAAGCTTTCCAAAAAGCTAAAATGCAAAGATTGGATTATGCTAATGAGCTTGTGAGAAGCTTTGAAGCTTATGAACTTCGACTTGTTGGTACACTTAAACAAAATGGACAGAACTAAAAGCTATGAGCAGACCAACTAAATAAGCTAGGAATTGGAATTTCAAGCTTAAACCCTTGAGATAGCTAGGTGAGCTTCTCAAAAAGCTAGATTACACAAGTTGAAGCTAACTAATAAGCTCTATGAGAGCTTGTGAAATGGGTACCACAACTTACCTGAGCATGTTTTGAATAAGGTATCTAAAATAAGTCGAGTAAAAAGCACTTAATAAGTTGAGTAGAGTAGACTAGTATTTTTCTAATTTAGTTTAGCAGCTATATTTTAATATCCTAGAAGCTTATGAACTAACTCTTATTATTAAACACACAATAAAATTCTAAGTTTTATTCAAAAGCGCTTCTTAAGAAATTTTGACTTTTTTCGTTACACTAAGACTTTGACTTTAATGAACTTAGGATTAATTCTATGAACTGATTATGTTGTTTTAAGCTATAATAAGACTTGTTTAACTAATCTTAACAACTTTTAAAGCTAGAATGAAGATCATGCAATCAAAATTCCTAACAGTTATGGATTTAAGAGATTTGAAAGCTAAAATTGACTTTTTACAAAATAAGTATTGGTTTTATTTATTTGACTGAGATAATAGATGCTATTGTATGGGATGAGCATCAGGATAGGTACAATACCTCAAACACCCTCTAACACAGTTATCTCAACAAAAACAAACACCACTTTTAATAAACTGTTTTGACCCTTTTTATACTAAAACAAATTTTAGATTAAGAGACTTATTGATTAACCGATTTTTGACTATGTTAAAAAGTAATTAGGCTAAAATTAACAAAGGTATAATACTTATACTAAGAATTTCAAATTTCAAGGAATTTGCTTACAAATTGCTTTTCACCCAAGAACAGAGAACTGAGAACTGAGGACCACACCTATAAGCTTACCAATAAGCTCTAAACCATAATCAATCCAAATATTACCCCCTCACCTCCATTTCCACAGATTTTTTTATTTTTGACTAATTTTTTTTTTGGTATTTTTGAGAATTTTTCTATTTTGAATATAAGCTTAGTTTTAAGGATTCTAAAGCTTGGAAAAGCTTTTGTAAGAGCTTATATGAGCTTTAGAGTCCTAGAGAACAAACACAAACAACCTTGGCTAAATTTGAGATTTTGGCTCAAAACTTCATAAACCGAATTTAAACTTTTAATGAAATTGAAAATGGAAACAAGTTTTTATTACACTGAAATTTGATTACAAAGTCTTTCAAAGCTTAAACATAAACTGGAAAGTTTGAGAAATTAAAAACGACATACATATGAAATAAAATCTAAGTACTGCCTTCTCTCTTGCTTCTCTTCCTCTTTTATACACCAAATAGCTTTCCACGTGTCCTCTGATTGATTCCCACTAAAAATCTAGGCCATTGGATGTCTTGAGGTGATTTTAGCCGTTTGATCATTTTTGGAAAGACTAATTTGACCTGTGGGGCTCTGATCTAGCAACTAGGGGGGGTGGCATTTATTGTGGTGGGAAAGGTGGGTAGAGGTGATGATGGGGGGAGGGAAAGGTGATGGGAGATGTTGAGGTTTTGTGCAACTTGTGAAGAGGATAAACAGTGGTGGGCGGGTAAGGATAATGTTTGACTGGGTGTTGACCAAAGGTCCAAAATAGGGTAATGACAGGGGTCCAAAACATGTATATGGCAGGGGTCAATTTGTATTTTGACAAGGCCAAGGCTTATTAATGACAAGGACTTATTTGCAATTCTGAAATCTTGAAGGACCATTTCTGCCATTTTCCAAAGTTCACACAAGGGATCAAAATTGACAAGCTTCAATAGTACAAGGACTAGTTTTGACATTTTCAAATTTCCAAGGACTATACTTGACAATTTTCAAAGTTTAGGGACCTAAGTTGTAATTTTGCAAATTTAAATCTCAAGGACTAATTTTGACAACTCATGAATCCCTAGGGACTTGAAATGATATTTTTCTTTATTTAGATTTACCAGGGACTGTTTTTGACAATTTTTGAAACTTGGGGACTAAACGCCAATTATGCAAACTTGATAATGCTTTTCACCGATTTTGATATTTTTGCATTTAAAACACATAAAACACTTATTTGTGATATTTTTATCATTTTGATGCATTTCTGAGTGTTTTCAGATGTTTTGCAGTTTAAATGGTACAAAAATGATGAGTATTTAGACACTCATCAATCCCCACACTAAGATATTGCTAGTCCCTAGCAATGTTTTGAGAAAAATTAATGGATTTCATCTCTTTACCAAAAGCCATTACTTCTAGAGTAGCCAAATGTTTCAGTTCAAGTAAGAACCTTGGTACAATGATAACCAAATGATTTTGAGCAAATCACCAGCTTTCAACGGATATGATTTGTCTTTACCGTGGCCGCTTGCTACGGACTAGCCAACTCTTAGATAAATTATCAATATTATCTTTGGTGAGTCGATTACCAATTATGGTTTTTCCACCGCCTTTACCACAAGCCATAAACTTGCGGGCTAGCCAACTCTTCACTTTTAAGGATATGGTGAGTTGAACACCATACAATTTTGGGCAAATTGCAAGCCATCAACGGATTTGATATATCTTTACCAAGAGCCGTTTGCTCTGGACTAGCCAATCCTTTTGTTTATTAGACATGGTGGATCGATAATCGAAGTTGAGTAAGTGCAAAACACTTACTCAAAAAAATTTGGCCAAAAATGGGGAATTTGGTGGTATAATTACATGATAAAATTCGTGAGAATTCCCCCCTACACTAGAAATGAATATTGCCCTCAATATTCAAAGTACCGCGTTATGCCATAGAAACATAGAACGAAAAGGGAAATATACTACGCCATTATTTAGCTAGATTTTTGATTTTTTGATTTTTTTTTGATGAAACTCTTATATACAAAAGGGGCAACTCCCCCACACTAGGTGGTACACACGGTGAAAACCCATGTAGCATGCTACTGTTTTTGATTCCCGAGTCGCTAGCTTGACTTGATCCCCGCATTCATTGGTTCATGGGGAAAGTTTGTAGATCCGGGACAACCACAGGGGGAATGTCCTCTCCAAAATAGTGCTTCAATCGATGATCATTCACTTTAAAATTTGGACCATCGGGTTGAGATAACTCAATGGTTCCATAAGGAAATACTTTAGTGATGGTAAATGGTCCGAACCGGGATTTTAGTTTTCCCTAGAAAATCTTCAATCTTGAGTTGAAAAGAAGGACTCGATCACCGACGTTGAAAACGCGGGTTTTGATCTTTGAGTCATGAATCTTCTTTGTCTTTTCTTTATAGATCAAAGAGTTCTCGTATTCTTGATCACGGAGTTCATTTAATTCATTCATTTGAACTTTTCGTGATCACCAATGTTCAATATCGAAGTTTGCATGTTTCAAGGCCCAGTAAGCCT
Organism: Chrysanthemum makinoi; assembly: GCA_910596185.1. NCBI lineage: Eukaryota > Viridiplantae > Streptophyta > Magnoliopsida > Asterales > Asteraceae > Chrysanthemum > Chrysanthemum makinoi. The sequence continues at coordinate 99,430,643 of OU343222.1, forward strand.
TGTGCTCTAGTTCAATCGGAAGAGGACATGCCTTTCCGTACACTAGCTTGTATGGAGTACACCCAATGGGTGTTTTGTAAGTCGCACGGAAGGCCCGAGTGCGTCATCTAGTTTATCCACCGTGATGCACGATTTTCGCCTCTTGTCTTTCAAGAATTCTTTTATACCACGGTTAGAAACTTCCACCCCCACTTGTTTGGGGGTGATACTTGAGAGAGATGGTGAGTTACACCATACTTTTGCATGACTCTATCAAATTGGTCATTGCAAAAATGCGTACCACGATCACTGATTATAGATCGTGGAGTTCCAAACCTAGCAAAAAGAGATTTTAAGAATTTCACAACAACTCGGGCATCGTTGGTAGGCAAAGCCTTAGCTTCAACCCATTGACAAATAGTCAACGCCACAGTATGTATTTATTACCATGAGATGAAGGAAATGGCCCCATAAAGTCAATGCCCCAGATGTCAAAAATCTCACACACTTGAATGGCGTTTTGCATTTCATTTCTTTGAGATATTCCGCGGACGTTGACAAGCATCACGAGCTTTGACAAATTCATTGGGCATCCTTGTAAATTGTGGGCCAATAAAACCGGAATCAAACACCTTTTTGGCGGTGTAGTTTGGACTATGATGGCCCCGGTGGGTCAAAGCATGGCAAGCTTTGAGAATGTCAAGAGTTTCTTGTCCATAAACACACCGTCGGATGACTTGATCCGGACAGATTTTGAATAAGTAGGGGTCGTCCCAGAAGTAATGTTTAAAATCCTTGAAGAATTTGTTCTTAAGTGGGTCGACATCCCTTTCACTATGAAGTTACCCGCATGGTAATTTGCAAAGTCAACAAACCATGGGGTAGAAGAGTTTCCACGAAAAGAAACCGCATTGAGTGTCTCGAGAGGAAATGTTTCATTTATTTCCTTTTTCTCAAACACATCCTGGTGAGGGTTTTCTAAACGGGATAGATGATCGCACCGTGTTCTCGGCTCCTTTTATCACGTGATAATGATATCAAATTCTTGGGGGAGGAGAACCCAACGGAGCAATCTCGGCTTTGCATCTTGTTTTGCAAAGAGATATTTGAGAGCCGAGTGATCCGTATACACTACGCATTTGGTCAAGATAAGGTATGGCCGAAACTTTTCAAATACATACACCACTAATAATTCTTTTATGTGGTGGTGTAATGGGTTTGAGCTTCACCAAAGTCTTACTTGCGTAATGGATAGGCTGAAAATGCTTGGTTTTCACGTTGCTGTGACATACCGATAGCAAAATCACTTGCATCGCATTACGAGCTCAAAGGGTAAATCCCGTGGGGGGCAACTAGAATGGGTGCTTAGTAAGCTTCTTCTTTAATGTTTCAAAAGCTTCGATGCACTCAGGTGAGAAGATAAAAGGAGCATCTTTTTCAAGAAGATGGGTCATAGGTCGGGCGATTTTAGAAAAATCTTGAATGAATCTACGATAAAAACCGGCATGACCTAAAAACTCCTAATACCTTTGACGGTAGTAGGATGAGGCAGTTTAGCAATAACATCGACTTTTGCTCTATCTACCTCAATCCCGTTTTTTGAAATCTTATGGCCAAGGACTATGCCTTCTTTGACCATAAAGTGGCTTTTCTCCCAATTTAGACAAAGATTGGTGTCTTCACACCGTTTGAGCATTTTATCTAAATGGGAGAGACATGTTTGAAATGAATCCCCAATGACCGAGAAGTCATCCATAAACACCTCCATTGTTTCCCGATCATGTCGTGGAAAATTGCCATCATACATCGTTGGAACGTGCCGGGAGCATTACATAAGCCAAAAGGCATACGTCTATAGGCAAAAGTTCCGTATGGGTGTGAATGTAGTCTTTTCTTGATCCGTGGATCAATGGGGATCTGAAAGTAACCCGAGAAACCATCAAGGAAACAATAGTATTCGTTCCCTGCTAATCTCTCAAGCATTTGGACCATGAAGGGTAGAGGAAAATGGTCTTTACGGGTGGTTTCGCCATTTAACTTACGATAGTCAATGCACACACGCCATCCCGTAACCAATCGAGTTGGAATTAACTCGTTTTCTTCATTTGTGACAACAGTAATGCCACCCTTTTAGGAACACGTTGAATTGGGCTAACCCAAGGACTATCCGAGATTGGATAAATCAATCCTGCATCAAGAAGTTTGATAACCTCCTGTTTGATAACATCATGGATCTTAGGATTCACCCTCTCGATGTTGAACTGCTGGTTTGAAGTCATCCTCCATCAAGATTTTGTAGTACAAAATTGTGGTTGATACCCTTAATGTCGGAGAGTTTCCAAGCAATTGCTTGCTTGTGTGACTTCAAGACCTTTATGAGAGCAGTCTTTTCATCTTTACTCAAATCTCGAGCAATAATGACGGGTAATTTATCATCACCCACAAGAAATGCATACTCGAGATGAGGTGGTAAGTCCTTAAGTTCGACTTGAAATTCTTCAGCTTTCAACCGACTTGACTTCCTTGTTATGAAGCTCGACGGAGGGAGTGGAGGAGAAGTGTCCTGATTTAACAACTTCTCAAGAATAAGAATATCTCCCTCCGAATTAATCTCATGGTGATTAATCTCTTCTAGAATTGCATCACTAGTGTGAGGGGTTGATGAGTGATCATCTTTAAGCAATTTCTCAATGAGAAGTATGTCCCCTCGATGTCAATTGGAGCGCGATCAATTTCCCATGGAACAGAATCACTAGCCAAGTATGCTTCAATCTCTTCCAAGATGAAGTTGCTTCCCTCAAACGGAGTGAGAGAAGGAGGAGAATTGGCTATGATAGGTTGAGAAGATGTGGTGGGATCCCCACTCACAGAATTATGAGAATAACCAAGAACTTCTTGAGAGTACTCTGCAGAAGCAACATCAATGATATCTATTCTAAAGGTTAACCGACTCTAATCATAGTTTGCGGAGTACCTCGAAGTTTGATCAAGGTTAAAGGTGACAGCTTCATTACCAAAACGTAATGTGATTTCTTGCTCAAATACATCAATGAGAGCACGGCCCGCTCGTGAATCCTCTTCCAACAATAGAGGAACCCGTGGATCGATCAAAATCAACAACTACAAAGTCAGCCGGAAAATGGAACTTTCCTACTTTCACAAATACGTCCTCGGCAATTCCAAGAGGACGGGATATTGTACGATCCGCAAGCTCGAGAGTCATGCATGTAGGAGTAAGGTCCGGAAGAGAAAGTTTCTTCCATATGAATGAGGCATCGCTTTATGCTTGCACCAAGATCGCTAAGGCAAAGCATTCAACCATTCGGAAATACACAAGGTAAGAGAAATTTTCCGGATCTCCAAGCTTTCTGAAGCTTCTTCAAGATAACCGCAGAGCGCTCTCGCTCGAGGAGTTTTAGCCATTTCAAACAGTTTTTCCTTGTTGCTTAACATGTGTTTGAGAGTTGATGCAAACTTGGGCATCAACATGATAGCATCCGCAAAGCTTATGTCAAAATGTAATTCTTGGAAAATTTGAAAAAATTAGTCCATTTGATGACCTGGCTTTTTCAAGGAGCTTTGCTCATTCAAACGTGATGGGTAAGGAATAGAAGTTTTGGATTTGGTATTTTCAATGGGAGCTACCGGTGGTTCAAAACAACTCCCGGTTAGATTTGGGTTTCGGACAACTTGAGGATGGACATCATTGGTACTCCTTATTAGTAGGAAGTTCCTTGTCCTTTGTAGCCTCGGTTCACTTTCCACTACCTTTGGGAGAGAAGAAGAAGAGGTAGTAGGAATAGCGGGTCCATTGTATGAAACACCACTCCTGGTTGTGATCGCCTTTGCATCGCCTCGGTTAGCGATCGTGTTGCTCGGTAAAGTACGAGCTCGAGGGCGATCATTTAAAGACTTCTTCAGATCGAATGATCCGACCGACCAACAACCTGTTCATTTCATCTTGGGATTTCATGAAGCGCTTCAATAACTCATCGATGATGGTGCTGGAGGTAATGGAGGGAAATTTTGAGGTCGGATGTTTTGATTATGACCTTGTTGTTGAAAATTCCCTTGGTTAGGATTTACATTTCCATGAAATTGATTCCCTCGATTGAAATTGTTTTGATTAAGATTTCCTTGATGTTGGAAACCTTGATTGGGTCCGGAATAGAAATTACCTTGGTTTTGATAACCTTGGTTAATTCTAGGTTGATTCGATTCGGTTTTGCATGTTATGATTCTCGGTTAAAACCGGTGGTGCGATTAGTGTTAGCACGGTAGTTTGGTTCATTTTGAGGACGGTATTGATTACCTCCTTGATGTGAAGTACCGGCTAGAGCATTGGCTTCAAATGGACTACCATCGGTGGCAATACAATTGTAGTATGCATGAGGACCACCACAAGTAACACAAACTTCAACTTTCTTCACTTCACCATGTGATGGTGTCGGTGTGAAAGTGACTTTCTTTTGGTTAGCAAGAACCAAAGCTTGAACAATATCCGTGAGTTTGTCAATCTTAGCATCGGTGCTAGATGTACTCACGGGAGACGAAGTAGAAGGTCCAAAGCATTAGACCGAGATTGATATGTCTTTGCTCGGAAGGGCGGACTGGACTTGTTTTCAATTATTTGCAAGGCTTCTTTTGTGGTCTTGCTCAGAAATTATCTCCGCGGAGGCATTTAAAGAGTCTTGGTCACCTTGTTGCAGACCATTGTAGAAAGTATCCATTTGCATTAACTCGGTAAAACCATGATGCGGACACTTGTGAAGCAACTCTTTGTAACGATCCCATGCCTCCCCCAATGATTCATCAAATCTCTGAGAAAATTTCATTATCTCATTCTTAAGACTTGTAGTTCGGGATGGAGGATAGAATTCGTTAACAAACTTGGTAACTAGATCCTCCCATGTCTCAATGGAACGAGGGGGTTGTTTCTCAAGCCAATTCCGCGCTTGTCCCTCTAGAGAAAATGGGAACAGAAGAAGCTTGATAGCTTCATATGGGACATTCTTGTATTTGATGGTAGATGCAATCTTGTTAAACCATCGAATGTGTGCATGAGGATCATCCTGCTCAAAACCATAAAATTGGCTTTGGGTTACCAGATTAAGCAACCCGGTTTTGAGCTCAAAGTATAAACCACGATGGTCGGAACAACAATAGCATCTCCGTAACCCTCGATGGGTGCTTGGAGAAGCTCATTCATCGGTTTGTCTTCCGCCATTACGACGGTGGTGGTGGTGGTAGACGTTCCTCACCACGGCCGAAGGAGCGTAACGCCCTCTACTCTACGAGGAATCTTGCCAAGTTCGAAAGTGGACTTGTAGAATCGGAAGAACGAAAGTGCGCATGCACTAAGTTTAAAAATCAATTTTCAAAACAAATGTGAGGCAAAACGACAAGTGAACTTAACCAATAATCACAAATGAAATGGCTTCTTTGAAAAGGTACACCAAATCACAAGGACACAAAGGCAAGTTTTAAATCTGATGTTCGGGAACTTAGTATGGTCACACCCCCGGTTGGTAAAACGCCTTGATTTGCGGTGGTTGATTTTTATGTATATATTAAGTACCACTGAAAAGACGTAGGTAATGATTTGTGCTGATGGGTTTAAAACTTTTGGACAATATTTTTGGAATCGTCTCGTTTAACCAAATCGTATTTCTTTAAGAATCACCTTAATGGAAACACAAGCTAGAAAACGTTACGATTGTTTTGTTGTTTTATATTGTTTTTGGTGCAAAACCGTAAGAAACTTAAAATAGTTAAGACACAAATGTAATTAAGATCAGAGGAATATAGTGGATTCCTGGGTCGTTAAGTCCCACGGCGGATGAATTGGTGTTTTTAACACTTTAGGAAAAGTGTTAATGAACTTTTTGATTTATATTTAACTTTACAGAAAACTGTTTACAAACGGTGGTATATGTGCAAATGGGTCCGAAAATGCTTAGAACACGCTAAAGGCGCCAAAATTTGATCGGCAAAACCGTCCAAGTTATCTCACGCATAAGCTAGCCAATGGCTAAGCGACTGCTAAACCGTCAAGCTACCTCACACAAGCTAGCCACTTGTGAATGGCTAACCGTAAGAAGCTTAAAACCGCTTAAAACACAAATACAATGAAGTCCCGGAGAATAGAATGAATTCCCGGGTCGTTAAGTCCCACGGAGACTCAATGGTGTGTAAACACTAGATCAGATGATAGAATGATCACTAAGGATAGTGATCAGTAAAGGTTTGGATTGAATTATTACACTACTGATTGATTGGAATGAATTGGAAACGAATTGGAAAGCACAACAATCAGATAAGACAAACGTAAAACGTACGTTTAAAAACTACGTAAACGTACAAAATAAAAAGTGAGATCTAAAAAATAAAAGATCTAAAAATATGAAAATGACATTTTTGGAATCCTAAAAATAAAATAAAATTATTAGAAAAAGAAAATTATTTTTACAACTATTTAATTAATTATTATTAATTAAAAACTATTTTAAACTATTTAAAAATAACCTAAAATAAAAGAAAATATGAAATAAGGCTAGAAAAATAAGATTATGATTCAGAAAAATCTAAAATATTATAAAACTAATTTTAAAATTAAAAATATAATTTTCACACTTTTTATTTAATTATTACTAATTAATTATTATTTAAAATACACTTAAATTCTAGAAAATATAAAATAAACCTGGAAAAATGAAATTTCAACTTGGAAAAATCTAAAATATGATAAAACTAATTTTAAAACTGAAAAGATATTTTTTATGCTTTTTAATTATTTATTACTAATTATTTAAGACTTCTAACTATTTAAAATTATAATAAATACTAAAAAGATAGAGAAAAATATGAAACTTTTTTTAAAAATAACTTAAGGTGACAGAAAACTAAGAAAAATATAAAAACAAGATTTGCTTATTAATAAGATGAAAAGAAAAATCAAAAAGCTAAAACCTATTAAATAAACACTATCACTGTTTTTAAAAATGATGTTTTTCTAGATTTTCTTTTTGAGAACTACTTAAATACTAAAAATATGAAACTTTAACAAACACAAAAATTTTACAAATCACAAATAAGCAGTTTGAGAAGCTTATAAGCCAACAGATTTGCTTATGAGCTTTTCTTGGTGAAATAAGCTCAAACAAGCTTGTTAACTGAAAACACAAGTTAAATAAGCTACAAATAGGATAATGCTACTTATATAAAGCTAAATTACACAGATAAGCACACTAATAAGCTAGAAATAAGCAATAAGCACTTGAATTAAATCAACAACCAAACAAATTCCGAGGACTTTTCAAGACCAAAATAAGCTAGTGAAATAAGCTCACAAGCTCAAAACAAGCCTTGAGGTGTCAAGATAGGCTGGTTGGCTTCCCAAAAAGCCAAAGATCAAAAGCTATAGGTAACTAGGGAGCTTATGGTGAGCTTATGAAAGTGGTACCAAATCATTTGCTTTCAGATATCGAAGTCGATATACCGAAGTTTTGGCCAAAAACAAAAGCTACTAGCAGCCCTATCTAACAAGCTAGAAATTGAAATATGAAACTTGGGTTCTCAAGATACTAGGTCAGCTACCAAAAACCAAAAATCACAAGCTTTGACCCACTAATAAGCTCTGTGCAAGCTTATCAAGATGGTACCACTCATCGTACAGGGCATCATTTTCAAACAGGTACTCAAAATAAGCTAGTTAAAAAGCTATTTATAAGCTGATTAAGAGAAAGCTAGTATTTTTCTAATTTTGTTTAGCAACTAAACTTTGATAACCCAAAAGCTTTTAGGTTAAAACTCAAAATTAAACCCACACTAAATATATCTATTTAATTCAAAAAACGACCTAATAAAAAATTTGACTTTTTAAGATTAACTAAGAGTTTGACCAAGATGAACTTTAAGTCACTACTACTTACTGATTATGTAATATTAAGCTATATTAAGACTAATTTAAGCTAAGTTAACAGATTTTAAGCTACTTTGATGAGATTTGTGTTCAAAAATCCTAACAGTTAACTGTCTAAGTTTGATCAAAGATAATTTTGACTTTTAAGCTTATGAGCATTGGATTTTCTTGTCAAACCAGAGATATTAGGATCAAGTGTGACACAGAACAAGCACAAACAATAAACACAAACAAGACCTACTATGGTTAAAACATGCAAATCCAAACACCCTTTGAGTGACAGTTTTGGAACTTTTTCAAAGCAAATCACAAATTTAAACCATAAAACTGATTGCAGACCTTATAATATCACTTATTAGGATTAATGAAGCCTTAAACAACAATCATAACAACATTAAACTAAAAAATGACCATGATGCTATTTTTAACTGTCAAGATGAAATTTTTACTAAATACAAATTTAAAAGAACTACCAACTGATTTTAATCTTTAAATATACTTAACTAAGACTAATTAACACAAAGAAACAGAAATTTAAGCTAATGAACAACTACAACGTGAAATGCAAAATGAATAAAAGGCTTACAAAAGCTTTCCAAGCTCCAAACTGAGAACAAGGAACCAAGAACACTCCTATAGGCTTACCACTAAGCCACTAACCCAAGGCCATCCAAAATTTACCCTGCTCCAGCTGTGAACTCCATTTCCTTGGGATTTTTGATTTTTCACTAATTATTTGGTATTTTTGTGATTTTCTTGTTTTTGATTCTAAACTGAATTTTATGATATCTAATAGCTTTTAAAAGCTATTTAGGAGCTTATGTGTGCTATTTAAGTCCAAACAACAACCAAAAACAACATTTGAATCATATGAGATTTTTGAAAGGAAAATTGCATAAACTGAATTAGACTTAAAAACTTGAAATTACTTATTAAGAAAGATTCACAATACACTGAAACACTTAAACAAAGTACTGGAAAGACTTAAAATACACTGGAAATTTGAAATTGATAAAAACGACTAAGGAAGATAAAAATTATACTAGATAGATAGATACAATGCATCTCTCTCTTCTTTATAGATTTTTTTGAACTCTGAAGACATCTCTGATTGCTTCCCACCAATTTCCAGCCCTTGGATCTCTCTAAATCATCTTAACCATCCAAGTGTAGATTTTGGCGCCAAAGTCTCATAGCAGGTTTGAGACATTAATTGGGTTGGTTTGAGTCAATTAAGGGTTTTGGGTGTTAGGGGAGGTGGAGGGAACAAGGTAAGGGGGTTGGAGTAAATCATGGAAAACCATGACCTGGTTTTGGTTTGGCGCTTCGTAGGGAGACAAACAAGAACGCTGGTTTGACTAATTTGACCGTTGGGTATATTAAGGGGGGTTCACAATTGGCAATGACAGGGGTCAAGAGGTATATGGCAGGGTTCTTTTTGGTTTTGGATGGGGTTCTAAATACAAAAGGGGTCCAATTGATATTAATAAAGCATAAGGACCATTTTGTAATTCTGCAAACTTGAGGGACCAAAACTGAACTTTTTCCAAATTATCAAAAGGACCAATCTTGACAAACTCTGATAGTACAAGGATAACTTTTGCATAAAATTCCTTTTTTTATAAGTCCAAGGACTAATTTTGCAAATTTTCAAACTTTAGGACCTTTCACGCCATTTGACCAAAGAATCATTCAAGGACCAAATTTAACAACTTAGAATATTTCAAGGACCTTGAATGACAAAACTTCACATTTTTGAATTCCAGGGACTAGATTTGACAACTTTTAAAACTTGGGGACTAAAACTGCCAATTTTGCAAACTTGAATCATTTTTCATCCGATTTTGATCTTTTTGCATTTAAAACACATAAAACACTGATTTGTGATATTTTCATCATTTTGATGCATTTTTGAGTGTTTTCAGATGATTTTGCATTTAGATCAGACAAAAATGATGAGTATTTAGACACTCATCAATCCCCACATCGAGATATTGCTAGTCCCTAGCAATGATTTAGATCTTTAATGGATTTTAAAACTCTTTACCAAAAGCCATCACTTCTGGAGTAGCCAAATGTTTCAGTTCAAGTAAGAACTATGGTACATGATAACCATCCGATTTATTGGCAAATCATAAACTATATAACGGATTTGATGTGTCTTTACCGAAGCCGCTTGCTCGGACTAGCCAACTCTTAGATAAATTATCGAATTATCTTTGGTGAGAATACCAATTATGGTTTTTCCATCGCCTTTACCACAAGCCATAACTTATGGCTAGCCAACTCTTCACTAATTAAAGATATGGTGAGTTGAATACCATACAATTTTGGGCAAATTGCAAGCCATAAACGGATTTGAGATATCTTTACCAAGAGCCGTTTGCTCCTGGATTATCCAATCCTTTAGTTTATCAAACATGGCGATCGATAACCGTAGTGAAGTAAGTGCAAAACACTTGCTCCAAAAAAATTTTGGCCAAAACGGGAATTGGGTGGATAATAAATGATAAAATTCGTGAGAATTCCCCACACTTAGAAATGAATATTGCCCTCAATATTCAAAGTACCGGCGGTTATGCCGAAACGTAAAAGGGAAATATTACGCCATTATTATGAAAGAGATTTTTTTTAGAAAAGATTTTATATACAACGGTGTGGGCAACTCCCCACACTAGGGTGGTAGAAACGAGAAAGAAGACGTAAATATGGGTGAAAACCCATATGGTGTGTGCTATTTGTTTTTGATTCCCGAGTCATTAGCTTGACTCGATCCCCGCATTCATTGGTTCATGGGGAAAGTTTGTAGATCCGGGACAACCACAGGGGGAATGTCCTCTCCAAAGTAGTGCTTCACTCGATGACCATTCACTTTAAAATTAGGACCATCGGGTTGAGATAACTCAATGGTGCCATAAGGATAAACCTTAGTGATAGTAAATGGACCGGACCAACGGACTTGAGCTTTCCCAAGAAAATCTTCAATCTAGAATTGAAAAGAAGGACTCGATCACCAACGTTGAAAACGCGGTTCTTGATTTTAGAGTCATGAATCTTCTTTGTCTTTTGCTTGTAGATCAAAGAGTTCTCGTAAGCTTGATCACGGAGTTCATTTAATTTATTCATTTGAACTTTTCGTGATCACCGGTATGCCTCAGATATCGAAGTTTGCATGCTTTAAGGCCTAGTATGCCTTGTGCTCTAACTCAATCGGAAGATGACATGCCTTCCGCATACACTAGCTTGTATGAGTACACGATGGGTGTTTTGTAAGTGCACGAAGGCCCGTGAGTGCGTCATCCAGTTTATCCCAGGATGCACGATTTTCGCCATGTCCTCTCCGAATTCTTTTAATACCACGGTTGGAAACTTCCACCTGCCCACTTGTTTGGGGGTGGTATGCCGTAGAGAGACGGTGGGTAACACCATACTTTTGCATGACACGATCAAATTGATCGTTGCAGACATGTGTACCACGATCACCGATTATCGCCTCGGAGTTCCAAACCGCAAAAAGAGATTTCAAAAATTTCACAACTACCCGGCATCATTGGTGGGTAAAGCTTTTGCTTCAACCCATTTTGACAAATAGTCAACAACCACGAGTATGTACTTGTTACCACGAGACGAAGGAAATGGCCCCATAAAGTCAATACCCCAAATGTCAAATATCTTACAAACTTGAATGGCATTTTGTGGCATTTCATTTCTTTGAGATATATTTCGTGGCGGACGTTGACAAGCGTGGGCTTTGACAAATTCGTGGGCATCCGTATAGATTGTGGGCCAATAAAACCCGGAATCAAACACCTTTTAGGCGGTGTAGTTTGGACTATGATGGCCCCCGTGGGTCCAAAGCATGGCAAGCTTTGAGAATGTCAAGAGCTTCCTGTCCATAAACACATCGTCTGATGACTTGATCCGCACAAATTTTGAACAAGAAGGGGTCGTCCCAGAAATAATGTTTAACATCCTTGAAGAATTTGTTCTTACGTTGGGTCGACATCCCTTTCACTATGAAGTTACCCGCATGGTAATTTGCGAAGTCAACAAACCATGGGGTAGAAGAGTTTCCACGAAAAGAAACCGCATTGAGTGTCTCGAGAGGAAATGTTTCATTTATTTCCTTTTTCTCAAAAACATCTTGGTGAGGGTTTTCTAATCTGACAGATGATCACAGCTAGATTCTCGGCTCCTTTTTATCACGTATGATGATATCAAATTCCTGGAGGAGGATAATCCAACGGAGCAATCTCGGCTTTGCATCTTGCTTTGCAAAGAGATATTTGAGAGCCGAGTGATCCGTATACACCACGCATTTGGTCAAGATTAAGTATGGTCGAAACTTCTCAAATGCATACACCACGGCTAATAGCTCTTTTTCTGTGGTGGTGTAATGAGTTTGAGCTTCAGTCATAGTCTTACTTGCGTAGTGGATAGGCTGAAAATGTTTGTTTCTACGTTGCCCTAAGACCGCACCGATAGCAAAATCACTTGCATCGCACATGAGCTCAAAGGGTAAATCCCAATCGGGAGCAACGAGAATGGGTGCTTCAGAAGTTTTTCTTCAATGTTTCAAAAGCTATGATGCACTCAGGTGAGAAGATAAAAGGAGCATCTTTTCAAGAAGATGGGTCATAGGCCGGGCGATTTTAGAAAAATCTTGTATGAATCTACGATAGAAACCGGCATGACCTAAAAACTCCTAATACCTTTGACGGTAGTAGGATGAGGTAATTTAGCAATAACATCCACTTTTGCTCTATCTACCTCAATCCCATTTTTTGAAATCTTATGGCCAAGGACTATGGCTTCTTTGACCATAAAGTGGCTTTTCTCCCAGTTTAGACAAAGATTGGTGTCTTCACACCTTTGAAGCATTTTTTATAAATGGGAGAGACATGTTTGAAAAGAATCCCCAATGACCGAGAAATCATCCATAAACACCTCCATTGTTCCCCGATCATGTCGTGGAATATGGCCATCATACATCGTTGGAACGTGCCAGGAGCATTGCATAAGCCAAAAGGCATACGTTTGTAGGCAAAAGTTCCGTATGGGCAAGTGAATGTGGTTTTCTCTTGATCCTGTGGATCAATGGGAATCTGAAAATAACCCGAGAAACCATCAAGGAAGCAATAGTATTCATTCCCTGCTAATCTCTCAAGCATTTGGTCCATGAAGGGTAGAGGAAAATGGTCTTTACGGGTAGCGTCATTCAACTTACGATAGTCAATGCAAACACGCCATCCCGTAACCAATCGAGTTGGAATCAACTCGTTATCTTCATTGTGACAACAAGTTATGCCACCCTTTTAGGAACACATGAATTGGGCTAACCCAAGGACTATCTGAGATCGGGTAAATCAATCCCGCATCAAGAAGTTTGATAACCTCTTGTTTGATAACATCATGGATTTTTGGATTCACTGTCTCGATGTTGAATTGCTGGTTTAAAGTCATCCTCCATCAAGATTTTATGAGTACAAAACTCATGGTTGATACCCTTTATGTCGGAGAGTTTCCAAGCAATTGCTTGCTTGTGTGACTTCAAGATTTTTATGAGAGCAGCTTTTTCATCTTTACTCAAATCTCGAGCAATAATGACTGGTAATTTATCATCACCTTCAAGAAATGCATACTCGAGATGAGGTGGTAAGTACTTAAGCTCAACCTCGAAATTCTTCGCTTTTCTCAACCTGACTTGACTTCCTTGTTATGAAGTTTGATGGGAGGGAGAGGAGGAGAAGTGTCCTGATTTAACAACTTATTTAGAAGAATATCTCCCTCAAGATTAATCTCATTTTGATTAATCTCATCTGGGATTGAATCACTAGGGTGAGGGGTTGATGATGGATCATTATCAAGCAACTTCTCAATAAGAAGTATGTCCCCCTCAATGTCAATTGGAGCATGATCAATTTCCCACGGAACAGAATCACTAGCCAAGTATGCTTCAATCTCTTCCAAGATGAAGTCTCTTCCCTCAAAAGGAGTAATAGAAGGAGTAGAATTGGCTATGATAGGTTGAGAAGATGTGGTGGGATCCCCACTCACAGAATTATGAGAGTAACCAAGAACTTCTTTAGAGTACTCTTCAGTAGCAACATCAATGACATCTATTCGGTTAACCGACTCAGAATCATAATTTGCGGAGTACCTCGAAGTTTGATCAAGGTTAAAAGTGAGTGCTTCATTACCAACACGTAATGTGATTTCCTGCTCAAATACATCAATGAGAGCACGGCCCGTTCTCAGGAATCCTCGACCAATAATGAGAGGAACCCGATGATCTGCATCAAAATCAACAACCACGAAGTCAGCTGGGAAATGGAACTTTCCTACTTTCACAAATACGTCATCGGCAATGCCAAGAGGACGGGATATGGAACGATCTGCAAGCTCGAGAGTCATGCATGTAGGAGTAAGTTCCGGAAGAGAAATTTTCTTCCATATGAATAAGGCATCGATTGATGCTTGCACCAAGATCTCGCTAGGCAAAGCATTCAACCATTCCCGAAATACACAAGGTAAGAGAAATTTTCCGGGATCTCCAAGCTTTTCAGGAAGCTTCTTCGTAATAACCGCAGAAAGCTCTCGTTAAGAGGAGTTTTAGCCATTTCAAACAACTTTTCCTTGTTGCTTAACATGTGTTTGAGAGTTGATGCAAACTTGGGCATCGGCATGATAGCATCCGCAAAGCTTATGTCAAAATGTAACTCTTGGAAAATTTGGAAAAATTTGTCCATTTGATGACTGGCTTTCTCGCGGAGCTTTTGCTCATTCAAACGTGATGGGTAAGGAAGAGAAGATTTGGATTTCGATTCTCAGGAGCTACAGGAGGTTCAAAACAACTCTGGATTTGACTTGGGTTTCGGACAACTTGAGGTTGGACTACCAAGGTAGGGACGCGTGCGTACTTCGTGGGCTTGAATAATGCACCTTGTCCGTTGTATCCTTGGTAACTTGACTCATTTCTCCTAGTGGAGGAGGCATTGGAGTCGTAGGTCCATTGTGTGTCCTAGGTTCACTTTCCACTACCTTTAGGAGGGAAGAAGAAGAGGTAGTAGGAACAGCAGGTCCAGTATATGAAATACCACTTCTGGTTGTGATCGCCTTAGCATCGCCCCTCGGGTTAGCGATCGTGTTGCTCGGAAGTTTTCCCGAGCCCGAGGGTTGATCATTTAAAGACTTCTTAAGATCAGCAATCGACGACCAACAACCTGCTCATTTCATCTTGAGATTTCATGAATTGCTTCAACAACTCATCGATGATGGTCCGTTGGAACAATGGCGGGAGGTGGATTAGGAAAATTCTGGCCTCTAATGTTAGGATTAGGGCCTTGGTTTTGAAAATTTTCCTGATTAGGATTCATATTCCCATGAAATTGATTCCCTCGATTGAAGTTGTTTTGATGAAGGTTCCCTTGATGTTGGAAACCTTGATTTGGTGCATGATAGAAATTACCTTGGTTTTGGTAACCTTGGTGCATTCTAGGTTGGTTCGATTCCGTTTTGCATGTTATGATTCTGGTTAAAACCGGGTGGTGCCTGATTAGTGTTAGCACGGTAGTGTGGTTCATTTTGAGTACGGTATTGATTACCTCCTTGATGTGAACTACCGGCTAGAGCATTGGCTTCAAATGGACTACCATTGGTGGCAGTGCAATTGTAGTATGCATGAGGACCACCACAAGTAACACAACTCTCAACTTTCTTCACTTCACCATGTGTTGGTGTCTGAGTGAAGGTCACTTTCTTTTGGTTAGCAAGAACCAAAGCCCGAACAATATCTGTGAGTTTGTCAATCTTAGCATCGGTGCTAGATGTACTCACCGGAGATGAAGAAGAAGAAGGTCCAAAGATGAGACCTGATATGTCTTTGCTCGAAAGGGTGGACTCGAGATTTGTTCTCAATGATTTGCAAGGCTTCTTTGGTAGTCTTGCTCAGGAAATTACCTCCCGCGGAGGCATTTAAAGAGTCTTGATTGGTCCGTTGAGACCATTGTAGAAAGTATCCATTTGCATTAACTCGGTAAAACCATGATGCGACACTTGCGGCAACTCTTTGTAACGATCCCATGCCTCCCCAAACGATTCATCAAATCTCTGAGAAAATTTCATTATCTCATTCTTAAGACTTGTGGTTCAGGATGGAGGATAGAATTCGTTAACTAACTTGGTAACTAGATCCTCCCATGTCTCAATGGAACGAGGGGTTTGTTTCTCAAGCCAATTCCGGCTTGTCCTCTAGAGAAAATGGGAACCGAAGAAGCTTGATAGCTTCATGTGGGACATTCTTGTACTTGATGGTAGATGCAATCTTGTTAAACCATCGAATGGGTGCATGAGGATCATCTCGCCAAAACCATAGAATGGCTTTGGGTTACTAGATTAAGCAACCCGGTTTTGAGCTCGAAAGTGTCACCACGATGGTCGGGACAACAATAGCATCTCCGTAACCCTCGATGGGTGCTTGGAGAAGCTTGTTCATGGGTTTGTCTTCGCCATTACGAGTGGTGGTGGTGGTAGACGTTCCTCGACCACGGTGAAGGAGCTGAACGCCCTCTACGCCTACGAGGAATCTTTCCAAGTTCCGAAAGTGGACTTGTAGAACTGGAAGAACGAGTGCGCATGCACTAAGTATAAAAATCAATTTTCAAAACAAATGCGAGGCAAAACGACAAGTGAACTTAACCAATAATCACAAATGAAATGGCTGCTTTGAAAAAGGTACACCAAATCACAAGGACACAAAGGCAAGTTTTAAATCGATGTTCGAACTTATTATGGTCACACCCCGCTAGTAGGTGTATCGCCTTGATTTGCGGTGGTTGATTTTTATGTATATATTAAGTACCACTGAAAAGACGTAGGTATAGATTTGTGCTGATGGGTTAAAAAACTTTTGGACAATATTTTTGGTATCGTCTCGTTTATCCAAATCGTATTTCTTTAAGAATCACCTTAAAAGAAACACAAGCTAGAAAACGTTACGATTGTTTTGTTGGTTTATATTGTTTTTGGTGTTTTTAACACTTTAGGAAAAGTGCTAATGAACTTTTTGAGATTTTCTTATAACTTTACAAAAAACTTTTTACAAATGGTGGGATATGTGCAAGAATGGGTCTGAAAATGGCTTAACACAAGCTAAAGCCTCCCCGGCGCCAAAATTTGATTCGTGCTAAACCGTCAAGCTACCTCACACAAGCTAGCCACTTGTGAATGGCTAACCGTAAGAAGCTTAAAACCGCTTAAAACACAAATACAATGAAGTCCTGGAGAATAGAATGAATTTCCGTCGTTAAGTCCCACTGAGACTCAATGGTGTGTAAACACTAGATCAGATGATAGAATGATCACTAAGGATAGTGATCAAGAAGGTTTGGATTGAATTATTACACTACCGATTGATTGGAATGAAATTGGAAACGAATTAGAAAGCACAACAATCGATAAGACAAACGTAAAACGACGCTTAAAAACTACGTAAACGCACAAAATAAAAAGTGAGATCTAAAAATAAAAGATCTAAAATATGAAAATGACATTTTTGGAATCCTAAAAATAAAAGAAAATTATTAGAAAAGAAAATTATTTTTACAACTATTTAATTAATTATTATTAATTAAAACTATTTTAAACTATTTAAAAATAACCTAAAATAAAAGAAAATATGAAATAAGGCTAGAAAAATAAGATTATGATTCAGAAAAATCTAAAATATTATAAAACTAATTTTAAAATTAAAAATATATTTTTCACACTTTTTATTTAATTATTACTAATTAATTATTATTTAAAATACACTTAAATTCTAGAAAATATAAAATAAACCTGGAAAAATGAAATTTCAACTTGGAAAAATCTAAAATATGATAAAACTAATTTTAAAACTGAAAAGATATTTTTATGCTTTTTAATTATTTATTACTAATTATTTAAGACTTTTAACTATTTAAAATTATAATAAATACTAAAAAGATAGAGAAAAATATGAAACTTTTTCTAAAAATAACTTAAGGTGACAGAAAACTAAGAAAAATATAAAAACAAGATTTGCTTATTAATAAGATGAAAAGAAAAATCAAAAAGCTAAATCCTATTAAATAAACACTATCACTGTTTTAAAAATGATGTTTTTCTAGATTTTCTTTTGAGAACTACTTAAATACTAAAAATATGAAACTTTAACAAACACAAAAATTTTACAAATCACAAATAAGCAGTTTGAGAAGCTTATAAGCCAACAAGTTTGTTATGAGCTTTTCTTGGTGAAATAAGCTCAAACAAGCTTGTTAACTGAAAACACAAGTTAAATAAGCTACAAATAGGATAATGCTACTTATATAAAGCTAAATTACACAGATAAGCACACTAATAAGCTAGAAATAAGCAATAAGCACTTGAACTAAACTGAACAACCAAACAAATTCCGAGGACTTTTCAAGACCAAAATAAGCTAGTGAAATAAGCTCACAAGCTCAAAACAAGCCTTGAGGTGTCAAGATAAGCTGGTTGGCTTCCCAAAAAGCCAAAGATAAAAAGCTATAGGTAACTCAGAGAGCTTTATGGTGAGCTTATGAAAGTGGTACCAAATCACGCTCACAGATATCGAGTCGATATATCGAAGTTTTGGCCAAAAACAAAAGCTACTAGCAACCCTATCTAACAAGCTAGAAATTGAAATATAAAGCTTGGGTTCTCAAGATATTAGGTCCATTACCCAAAAAACCAAAAATCACAAGCTTTGACCCACTAATAAGCTATGTGCAAGCTTATCAAGATGGTACCACTCATCGCGTAAGTGGCATCATTTTCAAACAGGTACTCAAAATAAGCTAGTTAAAAAGCTATTTATAAGCTGATTAAGAGAAAGCTAGTATTTTTCTAATTTTGTTTAGCAACTAAACTTTGATAACCCAAAAGCTTTTAGGTTAAAACTCAAAATTAAACCCACACTAAATATATCTATTTAATTCAAAAAACGACCTAATAAAAAATTTGACTTTTAAGATTAACTAAGAGTTTGACCAAGATGAACTTTAAGTCACTACTACTTACTGATTATGTAATATTAAGCTATATTAAGACTAATTTAAGCTAAGTTAACATATTTTAAGCTACTTTGATGAGATTTGTGTTCAAAAATCCTAACAGCTTAACTGCTCTAAGTTTGATCAAAGATAATTTTGACTTTTAAGCTTATGAGCATTGGATTTTCTTGTCAAACTGAGATATTAGGATCAAGTGTGACACAGAACAAGCAAAAACAATAAACACAAACAAGACCTACTATGGTTAAAACATGCAAATCCAAACACCCTTTGAGTGACAGTTTTGGAACTTTTTCAAAGCAAATCACAAATTTAAACCATAAAACTGATTGCAGACCTTATAATATCACTTATTAGGATTAGTGAAGCCTTAAACAACAATCATAACAACATTAAACTAAAAAAAAAACATGATGCTATTTTTAACTGTCAAGATGAAATTTTTACTAAATACAAATTTAAAAGAACTACCAAATGATTTTAATCTTTAAATATACTTAACTAAGACTAATTAACACAAAGAAACAGAAATTTAAGCTAATGAACAACTACAACAGTGAAATGCAAAAATGAATAAAAAGGCTTACAAAAGCTTTCCAAGCTCAAAACTGAGAACAAGGAACCAAGAACACTCCTATAGGCTTACCACTAAGCCACTAACCCAAGGCCATCCAAAATTTACCCTGCTCCAGCTGTGAACTCCATTTCCATGGGATTTTTGATTTTTCACTAATTATTTGGTATTTTTGTGATTTTCTTGTTTTTGATTCTAAACTGAATTTTATGATATCTAATAGCTTTTAAAAGCTATCTAGGAGCTTATGTGTGCTATTTAAGTCCAAACAACAACCAAAAACAACATTTGAATCATATGAGATTTTTGAAAGGAAAATTGCATAAACTGAATTAGACTTAAAAACTTGAAATTACTTATTAAGAAAGATTCACAATACACTGAAACACTTAAACAAAGTAATCGGAAAGACTTAAAATACACTGGAAATTTGAAATTGATAAAAACGACTAAGGAAGATAAAAATTATACTAGATAGATAGATACAATGCATCTCTCTCTTCTTTATAGATTTTTTGAACTCAAGACATCTCTCGATTGCTTCCCACCAATTTCCACCTTGGATCTCTAAATCATCTTAACCATCCAAGTGTAGATTTTGGCCAAAGTCTCATAGCAGTTTGAGACATTAATGGAGTTGGTTTGAGTCAATTAAAGGTTTTGGGTGTTAGTGGAGGTGGAGGGAACAAGGTGTGGGGGTTGAGTAAATCATGGAAACCATGACCGGTTTTGGTTTGGCGCTTTCAGTGAGGGAGACAAACAAGAAACGCTGGTTTGACTAATTTGACCGCTGGGTATATTAAGGGGTTCACAATGGGTAATGACAGGGGTCAAGTGGTATATGGCGGGGTTCTTTTTGGTTTTGGATGGGGTTCTAAATACAAAAGGGGTCCAATTGATATAAATAAAGCATAAGGACCATTTTGTAATCTCCGCAAACTTGAGGGACCAAAACCTGAACTTTTCCAAATTATCAAAAGGACCAATCTTGACAAACTCTGATAGTACAAGGATAACTTTTGCATAAAATTCCTTTTTTTATAAGTCCAAGGACTAATTTTGCAAATTTTCAAACTTTAGGGACCTTTTCCGCCATTTGACCAAAGAATCATTCAAGGACCAAATTTAACAACTTAGAATATTTCAAGGACCTTGAATGACAAAACTTCACATTTTGAATTCCGTGGACTATATTTGACAACTTTTAAAACTTGGGGACTAAACCGCCAATTTTGCAAACTTGAATCATTTTTCATCTGATTTTGATCTTTTGCATTTAAAACACATAAAACACTGATTTGTGATATTTTCATCATTTTGATGCATTTTTGAGTGTTTTCATATGATTTTGCAGTTTAGACTGTACAAAAATGATGAGTATATAGACACTCATCACTAACCGTAAGAAACTTAAAACAGTTAAGCCACAAATGTAATTAAGATCAGAGGAATATAGTGGATTCCTGGGTCGTTAAGTCCCACGGAGGATGAATTGGTGTTAAACAACTTCAGATGTCGAATAATCACTAAGGATAGTGATCAATAAGGATTTTGATGAATAATTATACCTAAAGAAAAAATTTATAAATTACAGGGGCTTAAATGCAAATTAAAGGAAATTAAAAAGTTAAAATATATTAAATAAACGCTATCACTATTTTTACAATGATGTTTTGTGATTTTATAAAATAAAATAACTTAAATAAACTATTTTAACTAAAACTTAAATTTAAATTACCTAAAAACGTAACTTAAAATGAAAACGCATGCTATTTATAAAAATTAGCGAAGTGCAAAGCAAAAACGTAAAATTTATGAAATAAAAGTCCTACAAGTGTAAAAACAATTTTCTTACGTAGTATATGACAAAAGAAAATTTTAGAAAAAAGATTTATATTTTTTTGACTTTTATATTTTTATTATGAATTAAATAAGATTTTACACTAATTAAATGTTTAAAAATACTAAAACTATTTAGAACAATCTGAAACTTTTTTATAAAATACTTATTAACAATACTAATCTAAGAAAAATACAAAAGGTGAAAAATCTGGTTTAAATAAGCTACAAATAAGCTAATATGTTCATATAAGCTTAATTGACAAAGAGTGGTTATATATTAGATTTTGCAAGATATGAACGAGACAAGTCCCAAGGGCAACTGGTATCCAGGTACACACTTATCACTCTCAAAGGTGGGAGGTCTCTGTGTTGAGCCCCTCCCCACCTTTTGCAAAACATTTTATTTTTTTGATTTTCTTTTACAAACTAATTAAACACATGAAAATAAGCAATTTTTACAACTACGACTTTTCTAAAACCACTAATAAGCACCTAATAAGTCAAGATTTTTTCACAGTTGGCTTTTTTAATGGAAATAAGCACAAGTTAAGCTAAAATGGCTATTAAGCTATTGAACAAGTAAAAGAAGACTGGAAATAAGCTAAGGATCTTTAAATAAGCCAATTTAACAACTGAATAAGCAAAATGACTAAGGAATAAGCAATCGAACAAGATTCAAATAAGCTCAAGCTACACTGCTTGCACAAGACACTCTATTGGTTTACTAGATACCTTTAAGCTAACTTTTAAGCACTACAATAAGCTAGAAAATGAAAATGAGAACTAGAGTTAACAAGATAACCAGCTAAGCTTTCCAAAAGCTAAAATGCAAAGATTGGATTATGCTAATGAGCTTGTGAGAAGCTTTTGAAAAGCTTATGAACTCTGACTTGTTGGTACACTTAAACAAAATGGACAGAATTAAAAGCTATGAGCAATTCAACTAAATAAGCTAGAATTGGAATTTCAAGCTTAAACCCTTGAGATAGCTAGGTGAGCTTCTCAAAAAGCTAGATTACACAAGTTGAAGCTAACTAATAAGCTCGGAGAGCTTGTGAAATGGGTACCACAACCTGCAATGTGAGCATGTTTTCGACAAGGTATCTAAAATAAGTCGAGTAAAAGCACTTAATAAGTTGAGTAAGAGTGAACTAATATTTTTATAATTTAGTTTAGCAGCTATATTTTAATATCCTAGAAGCTTATGAACTAACTCTTATTATTAAACACACAATAAAATTCTAAGTTTTAATCAAAAACTGCTTTTAAGAAATTTTGACTTTTTCAGTTACACTAAGACTTTGACTTTAATGAACTTAGGATTAATTCTATGAACTGATTATGTTGTTTTAAGCTATAATAAGACTTGTTTAACTAATCTTAACAACTTTTAAAGCTAGAATGAAGATCATGCAATCAAAATTCCTAACAGTTATGGATTTAAGAGATTTAAAAGCTAAAGTTGACTTTTTACAAAATAAGTATTGGTTTTATTTATTTGACTGAGATAATAGATGCTATTGTAATGATATCGATAGGTACAATACCTCAAACACCCTCTAACACGCTTATCTCAACAAAAACAAACACCACTTTAATAAACTGTTTTGACCCTTTTTATACTAAAAAAAAATTTTAGATTAAGAGACTTATTGATTAACTGATTTTGACTATGTTAAAACATAATTAGGCTAAAATTAACAAAGGTATAATACTTATACTAAGAATTTCAAATTTCAAGGAATTTGCTTACAAATTGCTATTCACCCAAGAACAGAGAACGAGAACGAGGACCACACCTATAAGCTTACCAATAAGCTCTAAACCATAATCAATCCAAATATTACCCTGCCCGCCTTCCGATCTCCATTTCCACATTTTTTTATTTTTGACTAATTTTTGGTATTTTGAGAATTTTTCTATTTTGAATATAAGCTTAGTTTTAAGGATTCTAAAGCTTGGAAAAGCTTTTGTAAGAGCTTATATGAGCTTTAGAGTCCTAGAGAACAAACACAAACAACCTTGGCTAAATTTGAGATTTTTGGCTCAAAAACTTCATAAACTGAATTCGTAAACTTTTAATGAAATTGAAAATGGAAACAAGTATTTATTATACTGAAATACAATTACAAAGTCTTTCAAAGCTTAAACATAAACTGGAAAGTTTGAGAAATTAAAAACGACATACATATGAAATAAAATCTAAGTACTGCCTTCTCTCTTGCTTCTCTTCCTCTTTTATACACCAAATAGCTTTCCACGTGTCCTCTGATTGATTCCCACTAAAAATCTAGGCCTTTGGATGTCTTGAGGTGATTTTAGCCGTTTGATCATTTTGGCGGGAAAGACTAATTTGACCTGTGGGGCTCTGATCTAGCAACTAGGGGGGGTGGCATTTATTGTGGTGGGAAAGGTGGGTAGAGGTGATGATGGGGGGAGGGAAAGGTGATGGGAGATGTTGAGTGTTGCAGGCAACTTGTGAAGAGGATAAACAGTGGTGGGCGGGTAAGGATAATGTTTGACTGGGTGTTGACCAAAGGTCCAAAATAGGGTAATGACAGGGGTCCAAAACATGTATATGGCAGGGGTCAATTTGTATTTTGACAAGGCCAAGGCTTATTAATGACAAGGACTTATTTGCAATGCGAAATCTTGAAGGACCATTTCTGCCATTTTCCAAAGTTCACACAAGGGATCAAAATTGACAAGCTTCAATAGTACAAGGACTAGTTTTGACATTTTCAAATTTCCAAGGACTATACTTGACAATTTTCAAAGTTTAGGGACCTAAGTTGTAATTTTGCAAATTTAAATCTCAAGGACTAATTTTGACAACTCATGAATCCCTAGGGACTTGAAATGATATTTTTCTTTATTTAGATTTACTAGGGACTGTTTTTGACAACTTTTGAAACTTGGGGGACTAAAACTGCCAATTATGCAAACTTGATACGTTTTTCACCAGATTTTGATATTTTTGCATTTAAAACACATAAAACACTTATTTGTGATATTTTTATCATTTTGATGCATTTCTGAGTGTTTTCAGATGTTCTTGCAGTTTAAATGGTACAAAAATGATAAGTATTTAGACACTCATCAACAACATTCACCAATTTTCAAGTACTCATCAAATGCATCAGGCGCAGTGTCATACGCCAGTTAGTGTATGGCGGATGCGCACCTTAAAAGATGACCAATACTTTTACGATCGACAACATCGTAACGTTGTCTAAAAAAATAAAAGTACTCGGGGAGAGAGTGAACATCATAACTTAAAAAAGCATTGACTATTATTATAAAGTGTAGAACTCATACGATACCTTCGCCTAGAATTCTCTTCCGGATACTTAGGAAGATTGTCGTCGTCGCCAAAATAGTCGTCGATTAAACGTTGTTCCGTCTCTTCTCGTTCACGTCGTATGTATGTCCTCGTCCACTTAATAGCCGATCCCGATCCCACGGCTTCTTGATCACACATACTTAGAAATTGTTCATACGCCGCATAACCCTGGATTTATCGCTCTGGGTCGTTTTGAAAATATACATCATAATGGTCGTAGATGGAGGTGTTGTTGGGATTGTTTGGATTCATAGTTGAAAGAAAATTAAGTATTATTGAAGTAGAAATAAAATTGGAAGAGTGTGTGAAAAATGGTAGAATAAGAAGGTATTTATAGAATTTTTAGAGGTAAAAATTTGGAAAATATGGTATTTTTCGCTAAATAGCCTTTTGGCAACGTTAAAAAAACCCCAATCTAACGTTCAAAATTAAAAAAAAAAAAAAAAAAAAATCAACGGTGTGAGATGGGGTATGGTGCGCCGTTATCCTTTTTCGGCTGGTGGCTTGGCGCGACTCAATTTGTTCAGGGGTACCCTATGCTCTTAATCAAACAAAAAAGATAAACTTTCACACTTTTTGTAAAAATTAAATTACTCGCAAACCATTAATCGTTACGCAAAACGAATCATACCATCATGACGAGAATTAAAACATCTTTCTATAGAGGGGCACTTTTATATACTTTCGACGAACTTTTTTTTGATGTTTTTTCTAGTTACGTTTGGAAAATCACATGTGATTTGTATCACAAATTACATGTGATTTATGAAATCACATGTGATTTTTCAGACGTAATTGAAAAAAAATCAAAAAAAAGTTTGTGATAAAAAAATATTCGTCGCGGTGGTGTATTTTTTTTTCACTTGACGATTTACTGTTTGCAGGATATTTTATTTTTAAAAATGAAGTGGAAAGTGGTTTTTTCTTTTTTCTTTTTTTTTTGATGAAAAAATAAGTGGCTAGGATTGAATCTTTAGATAATTTTGGTTCTACATTGATCTCAATTCATATATGGTATATTGTTTAAACAACAGATTTCTCCTTAAATCTTGTATGAGAATTAAGACGAGAAATTAACATGCTTAATTGCTTTCTCTATTTTAGATAATGCATAGTCATTATCTAATCTAATTACAAACTGATTTTTTAAAAATTAGAAGGGGTTGATTTGTGGAAATCAAATAGATATGTAAGTAAGTAAATGCAATGAATTATAAGTAAACGCAATAAAGAATAAATAAATGCAAGAGAGTAATGGAAAGAGCAAACTAAAGACACAATGATTTATAGTGGTTCGACACAAAGCTTCCTTCCTCGCCCTACTCCACTCCTCAAGTAACCAACTCGAGAGTTCGTAAACACTATATTAACGACCTCTCTTTCGGTGGAGAAAGACTTACAACGTCGCTTAACTTCTTTACCGATATTAAGCTAGATATCGAGTCTTTGTCGAGGTAAGACCAATCTTTCTTCACAAAGAATTTTAATTCCTAAAATACTAACCGATCCATCTAACTTGGTGTATGATGATGACTAACAACTTTTGTGTATGACACTGGAGTATAATGACACAACAACAATATACAAAGTTAAACAACTATGTATACATGTACACACTAACAACTACAACACCTAGAGGCTTGATGATCTTCTTGTGTTCTTCATTTGTATAAAGTGGTGAATAATGGATCACTTGTAATGTGTTATAGAACAAGTGAAATGATCAAAGAGTATGTAATGAATGAATTCAAGATAGTACTTAGAAATAGGTTAAGAGAATATGTAAATGGATGAGCCAAAAGTGTGTAAAATGGGCTTTATGTATAGGCAGAAAAATCTGCCCAATTTTCAGCACCCGGCGGATCCACGGATCATCTATTGAGGATCCGTCTTTGTTACTAAGGGATCTGTCCGGCGCACGAAGACAATTTTTTTTTTCTTTTGTGGTTAACCAAAAATATTTCCAAATCATTCTATAATCTTATTAAATTTTTTTTAAAAGCCTGATCCTTTTTTTATTTTTATTTTTTTTGTTAACCATGATGTCCGACCTTTTAGCCAACTAATTCGTGGGGTTTGAACCCGCCGTCACACGAACTCAAACCAGGTAAAGCCTTTCATTTTTAGGAGGTGGCGTGGCCACTTAAGGTTGTTGCACCTAGAAGCCTAATCTTTCTTAACACTAAAATGGAAAGATTTGCTAGATTTGGTAAGATTTAATTAAATTTTGTTAGATTTGTTTTCTAATCCTAATTATTTTGTCCCACTTGATTAATACTTTGTCCTATATGATTAGGAAATTAACTAGTTATCTAACCATAATTTTATTTGGAAAGCATTTATTTAGTCATGTGTAAGTAACTTGTACAAATGTTTAATGGTATATGCATGCAATCAGGTTCGTTGATCATCTGACGAGCTTTATAATCTCATTGTACATACCTTAAGTGATTGACGTCGAGTTGCAAATTTAGGACTAATAACTTGGTTACGTAAACTTTTACGTTGTATGATTTTATAATTATCGTTATCAAAACATTGAGAGACTGTAAAATACAAATAACGTTTTCACGCGATATTTGTATGAACAGAATTCATTCCGTAGCTTGCATAACCTTCTGCTATTATTTGAACCAAATCCTTAACTTCCCTTTTTCTTATTTGATGCTACCACCAACTTGATTTTCTAAAGCTAGCTTTTACACAATTTGCACATCTATGGATTGTCTGACTTTCAAAGTAATAGCTTAAATCTTAGTTTCTCCATCACTACAGTACTATACACAACTCTTAAAACATGCATGGTTTCTTTCATCAATACCCTCACTTTGTAAAGTACATCATAAGTCATAACTGCTGATAGATTACTAATCTTGTAGGTTTGGCGAACACACATTGAGCACATGCAAAGCTTACACTTTGACTTTTGAGGTTTAACTAATACAAATTGATCCAAGAATCAACATTAATATATTGAAAAACTAAAACCAACACAGTTTTATTTTAGCTTGCTTGATAAAACATCTTTCTATCGTTTTAAAGTAGTTCTCCAAGCATCAGGCACCAGCCCCACACATGCCCATATTTCAGTTTGACTTCTTACATGTCAAAACTAAAAATGCATCCCATGAAGACTACTTTTAGAACACTCAGAAAATAAATAAATAAAACCCTTTGTGTATAAATACCATCAGAAACCATTTCAATCACAAACAAACACATAGCTTGACAACAATCATGTCTGAAGAATGGTTTAGGGAAGTGTATGTTCATACTAAGCCTTTTTGGTTCATGATTTTCTTGCAAACTTCATATGCTATTAATGGTATAATTGTTAAGTCCGCCCTAAATAAAGGCTTGAATCACTACACTTTTGCTGTATATCGAAACTTGTTTGCAGTTCTCTTCTTCTGTCCTTTCGCTTTCTTTCTTGAAAGGTCTAGCTATCTCCTTATGTCATCGTGCATATGAACTTATATATTGTTTTATTTGTTTTTAACTTTTTATCATTTGTTTGATTATTGGTTTTTTGGTGCAAACAGGAAAGCTAGGCCAAAAATGACAGTTTCAATCTTCTTGAAGATCTTGTTGCTAGGATTGTTAGAGTAATTATTCTAAATTCTATTTTATTGTTTCACTTAATATAAGGAAAACGCTAAATTCTACAAAGAATGAATGATTCTGAACAAATACGTCAAATTAGATAGTCACTAATAACTGATTTAATTTAATACATATTTAGAGTTTAATCGTCATCCTTGTGCACTATATAGTAATATAGTATACAGTGTCTTTCTAACATATTTGTAAGAATGATGGATAGCTAGAAACAAAAGTATATAAAATAATTGATAAATCATTAGGTTTCTTGCTTTCCAAGTATGATAATTATTTTATAACAGGCCAGTGATAGACCAGAATTTGTTCTTTGCTGGAATGAAGTATACAACTGCAACTTTCAAGAGCGGCTATGTGCAACATCGTTCCTGCCATTACCTTTGTTTTATGGCTTGGATGTTTAGGTATTCCTTTTTCTTATATGACTTCGGTTAATTTTGTGACATAATGCCATGATATACTCTGATCAACCATCACACAATCTTTATCTGTCACAATATTTTAACATGAATATAACAAATATATTATGAATTGTGCCTTTTAAATTCTACTAATAAAGCCGTTTCTTCTCATGTAGCTCTATACTAGTTTCTTACTAGTCCTATTATGCAAATGCCTTTCAAATTATGAACCTCAATGAATCATGTATAAGACCATAATGCACCTAGTCTCTTGTACTTAAAAGAAATATTGTAACTTAAAAAGTTTCTCTTTTTTTTTCAGAAGCAAAAAAATCATGTTAGAAAAAGGAAGAAGATACAATCTCATTCCAAAGAAATTACACAAAACACAAGTTTGCACTCATACTTACGAAAATAAGCATGATATCAAACTTCCACATACAAAAGACTCCCAGTTATAACCTTCCAAAAAATTAGTACTAACTATGAAACTAATCAGAAAAAGACAAAGATAAAAGTTTCTATACACAAAAATTTTAGCAAAAATATGTGTTCCCCGACATAAATGTGTGTGGCGATATGTCATATTTTGTTAAACTACTAATTGGACTCTACCAAATGGTGTACTAGTTCACTATGTTTACAAGATGGCATCTTTATTTTGATAGACTTGAGAAGGTGAAAATGAAGAGTTTACATAGCCAAGGAAAGATCATAGGGACAATAGTGACACTAGGAGGAGCGATGATGATGACACTAATAAGAGGTCCTGCAATTCAATTTCCATGGACAAATCACCATACTCTTGATCATCAGTCTTCCACTAACACGATTAGTACTCAAGATCAGATTAGAGGATCTCTCATGATCAGCGCCAGTGGTTTTTCTTGGGCGACGTTTTTAATAGTCCAAGTAAGATTTACATAAGAATTTTGATAGCACATACTAAAAAACGAAAATTCTTTAATGACAAATATTCAATCAAGTGTCACTGTATCATGTTTCTAATGACAATTTAATTCGAAGAATAGTAAGATCTCTTACTTTTATTTTTAAAACTATTGTGTAACATAGAGGTCCAAACCCAATGAATGCATTTGTTTTGTTTTCCTATAGGTCTTTGCATGTTATTATAGCAACAAAATTTAATGACAAAACATACTAATTTTGTATGGTTTATGTGCAAAAAAGGCAGTGACATTGAAGTCATACCCAGCAGAACTCTCTCTCACAACGCTCGTGTGTATGATGGGCACATTGGAAGGGTCAGTACTTGCCCTTGTGGCTGAAGGAGCCAATGCCTCGATCTGGTCAGTTAACTGGGACATCAAATTATTTGCTGCACTTTACGGTGTAAGTAAAGCAATTAGCTTTTTACCAACCGCACGTCGCACTTAATTAGTCTATTTTATATCTCTATGGTATACTCAAGCATATATTCTTTTCCAAATTATTTAATTAGTATGGTTGAATTGAAAACCATTTTAAAAAGTCCCTTGTAAATACCCACGATCTCTACTAGTGTACCACACACAAAAAATGTAGTATTATAAGTTGTTACACCACCAGAAAAGCGCGTAGCAAGTAATTTGGAAATATAATGTTCAGGCAATCCATTAACAGTTAGCAGTGATACAACAAGTTGTGATAAATGCAGGTATCTTTCCACAACTAGTAATAGAGATATATTTTTGATAAATGCGCGTTTCTTTCCACAACTAGTAATAGAGATATATTGGTCACCAATTATAAAGCATTTGAAGTTTTGAACGGGTGGTGGCAAACATATGCTTTATAAAGTAAGTTGGCATAGAGACCGAACTCATGTTAGGTTTCGATGGGCCATGTTCTTTTAAAACAAAGCATTGTAAACATGTAAGAAAGTCGGGATATTTTGAGCTTGATTAAAGATGCTGAAATTTAGATCAACTAAATAACTCATTCTGGTTACTCAGATATGGGTTATTCGGTAGGTTAGTTTTGTTGATAATCAAAATGGCAAACACCAATCACCAATCAAAATGGCAAGATGGGTTTCAATGATTTTGTATATTAACAGGAAGGAAACTGAATACATGTACAATAAAGATACCCTACTCTATTTATACTAAAATACTAGACTACTAATCAGAAAAACGTGCTCCACTTATCCCTACTAAACAGAGTCAACATCAAGTGGAGAATTGCTTGGTCTTCCATAATACTACTAGGTCATACCCATGCAACTTATTCATCCCACTTCTTTATTCATATGTCAAATGGAGCATCCAATTTATCTAACCCATGACTAAACTGACCCGATCCATTAACCCACATACTTAGCCCATCAAGATTACCCAACAAGTTTCGGGGTGAAATATAATAGTTTGGTTCACGTTTGTATGATTCCAATCAGGCCAGTTACCATATAAAAATATATTTCGTCAAAAAGTTAAGTATAAGTCGTCACCTAGCCCGGCCACACACTTGTCTTATAAGCTCGGATGAGTTTTCACCCTAACAGAAACTGGCAATAGAAATAGTAACTCATCAAGCTTATTTGTACTCATTAAGTGTTTGCTTTTATTAATGTGATACTGGTTTAGCTTTTGTATAACTCAATTCGAATATATCGGAAGTACTATCACATAGAAATTGCGAAGTTTTGATAATTTGACTAATTTGTGTTGCATGGTGTGGATGTAGGGAATAGTGTGTTCTGGAGGTGCATATTACATTTCAGGAGTAGTAATGCAGGCAAGAGGACCAGTTTTTGTGACGGCTTTTAACCCTCTTGGGATGATTATTGTTGCCATTATGGGGGCTTTCGTTTTAGCCGAGAAATTGAGCTTGGGAAGGTACATTTTCCAACTGTACTTAAACTTTTCAAGCCAACCAAATTTTGAATCAAATTAACAGGTACGTAGTATAAATTGTAGAAATGCTGGACTACTTTACTAGAGCATCAAACATGGATTTTTTTGTAATATAAAAACTAACGATTTAGAACTACATCGACACTAATATATAAGATACTAGCTACCAAATTGATTCTGTACCTACAAAAAAAAAATTTAATTTTTCTGTAACAAAAATTGCCACATTTTCTGCGTAAATGTCTATGCATAAGCACAATTTTTTTACAGTGTTCTTGGAGCAGTGGTTATTGTTGTTGGGTTATATTTGGTCATATGGGGCAAGAGCAAGGATCAAAATCAACAAGATCATGTTACATCGTTATTGGAACAACACATCAATGGCAAGAGCACACAAATTTCAAAACACCATATTAATTCTAATGGAAAAGCAACTGTTGATATTGAAGCTATTTGAAGAATGTACTTGCATTCGTTTATTGTATTTTCTAGTTAATATATGGAAAAATGCAATAACAAATAACACGTACAGCAACATGATTAATGTGAAAATGATGATGAAACTCAGAATAATTTTCTCTGAAATACATCAATTTCAAAAAGTAAAATAACTAAACAGAATTATCTTCAAGGTTTGGGCACGCGTGACTTGTCGACTTATACCACTAATACATCAATGTTAGGCTTTGACACAAGATATTTATACATGAAAAAGAACTAGGGCTAATATTTTCTCCAATGGTGTTTAAAAAAAATTAAGCAAACTCACAATAAAAGAGAACATGCACTATGAGGTTGGCCAGGGTTACAATAAATCATAGTATGACGTTTTTGAGAGACCTGTTTTAAGATGACATATTCGTGGTTGTAAGCAAGAAGCTAAGCCCGACAAAAGTGTTTTCAAAACCAAGAATACTATTGATCCCGACAAGTTAATTTCCTCCTATTCTTCTTGAAAGAGCAAGTCTGGAATCATGTGAAGATTAGTTTTTTGAAGTGTATATGCATAAGAGGGCAATGTATCATCACGCGACACACCTTGACCCCATTCCGGCGTGTCACCCAAATGGTGCCACCACAACCTCTGCGCCACTTTTGGCGTGAAGTAAATGGCGCCGCGCCAATTTGCTTTTCTTTCTTTATTTATTTTTTTTTGAAAATAAGTAGCTGTTGGTTTGTATGTAACGATTGAATTTTTTTTTTATCCCACGTATATAAACACTACCCATATTTAATTACTTTTCACATAACAAGCACAGTCTCTCTATAAAAAAAACACATTCTCTCTACTAAAAATGAATCCGAATGATGATGATGTTAACTTTTTCAATGTCAATGATGAAAGTGACATTTTCTTTTTGACTCAAGCTTATCAATATCACCAATTGTTGCAACAACAACAAGCTCAAACTTCACGTCCGCCTAATCTAATATACCGTGAACATGATATTGTTGAAGCACGTCTGTTGGCCGACTATTTTGGTGATAATCCAAAATATATGGAGTCCTATTTTAGATATTGATATCGTATGAGCAGGAAACTATTTTTAGAAACAAGCATTTTCAATTCTTTAAGTCCAACCCGATGCTACGAGTCAAATGAGTGTTAGTTTTATGATGGATTGCACTTTCACCATACGCCAATTGGCATACGATGGAACACATGATGCATTTGATGAATATTTACAAATTTGGTGGATATTGTGCACGTGATTGTCTAGATTTTATTACTATGCGCATTATTGATTTGTTCATGCTTGAGTATTTAAGGAAACCCGACTTTAATGACCTTCAAAATTTATATGCAACACATAAGAGGGTTCAGGGGTTTCCGGGAATGCTTGGAAGCATTGATTGTATGCATTGGGAAATGACTAACTATTCGAAAGCATGGCACGAGCAATTTGGAAGAGGTGATAAAAAATATCCAACTATAATTCTTGAAGTTGTTTTCTCTTACGATTTGTGGATTTGACATGCATTGTTTGGGGTAGTGGGTGCGAATAACGATCTTATGTTTTAAATAATTCTCCGTTAATCGACGACCTTATTGTTGGGCCAAAATTTGACCCATTGTATGTGACAAGTATTTGAACACGAAAGAGCCTAAGTTAATCAATGAAGAAACAATGAGTGTGTTACTCATTGAAGAATCAGTGAGTGTGTTACTCACTGGAGAATCAGTGAGTATTGTATAAAGCTCAATTAACAGCAAGCTTCAGAGACATCAGAGACCAAATGAAGAAACACTTTACCTCACTGATGCGATATCAGTGAGTAAAGTACATGAGCTATAAATAAAATCAGAGTCAGTGAGATCCGAGAAAGTCTCCCTGACTCTGAACACTTCACATATGAAGACAGACTTGAAATATGGGCGGGAACTTCCTAAAAGCAAAAAGCAAAAAGGAAGTCAACAAGTACAAGAGTGGTTGCTAAAAGGGTGAACTGTTGATTAACTATTCACTAAAGTATTTTAGAATTGAAGCTAGATATATAAGCACTATATGAAACGATGTACTCTTTCACTAGATGCTTGACACATAACCTATTACACACATGTGACTTCACTTTTACCCACCTATATAAATGATAACATCAAATAGTCCTAAATATAAAGTGTCAATTTCCCCCGATAATTCTCGTATTTTATATCATTTATATGTTTTTACGCTTGTATTCTTTTGTATTTCACTTTCAGGTAAAATTACGAGCATTGGAGTTTACGAGACGCGAATTTGGAGATTTTCTTAAAGATTTATATAGTATGCCAACTGTGAAGAAGTTACGGCGTAATTCACTATCTCTCATAACGCCGTAACTAGTGCATTGACTCAGAAGACCAACTTAAAGGCAATACCACGGCGTAACTCCCAACTAAGGTTACGCCATAATCAATTAGGTCAAGAAATGTTTTGCGCCTCCATCAGCTACGCCATAACTCCTCACAAGGATTACGGCGTTATCTTATCAAAAGTAACCTGTATTGAAGATACGGAGTAACCTCTCCCAAGTGTTACACCGTAACCTGCTTACAGAGAGCATTATTGGAAGAATTATTGAAGTTATGGCATAACTCTCAACTCAAGTTACGCCGTAACTAGATCGTGCCTATAAATACCAGCCCTAATTTCTGCATTTCACATCATTCACTCACAACTCAAAGGCAGAGAACGTGAAAAGGGTTCCAAAGGCAGATCTTACAGAGCATACGGAGCCATCTCCAAAGGAGAAATCACTCCCAAATGATAAGCATTAGCGATTATTTTATCTTTTACTTTCGATTCATGTATTTCATTATGTCAAAAATTAAATCTTTGGTCTTTTAATATGATCGGCTAAGCACCTTTTGTGCTAGCCTAGTTATGATTCCTTAATTGTTTTGTTTACATTTTCATGCTTCCGTATAATTGTTTATAGTGTATGCATGCATAGTTCGTTGGTAGCTACCCCAGCTTCGGTACCTGGTGTTTCTCATGATGTGATTATGCTCCAAGGTTTCCCATAACACTTAATGGGGCAGCAAGAAGATAGATTGATAGATTGCCCGCCGAGGCAGTCGATACATGGGCTCTCCTAAAGAAGCATTTCATTCAAAGATATTGTTCTCCTTCGAAGATATCTAATCAACTCATGGAGATCCATAATTTTAAGCAAGAAGGCGATGAAACGTTGTATCAAGCTTGTGATAGATACAACGATCTTCTTTACTAGTGTCCCACTCATGACCTAAACAGCCAGCAAAAGGTCAACATTTTCTACAAAGGTATCAATATTGCTACAAGAAAAATGATGGACTACCAAGGACCAATTCCAGGGATGACCCCTACTCTCGTCGTTGAAGCCATTTAAAAAATGGCAGATCATTCTCAAAAATGGCACGATGGAGGAAGCAAAAGAAGCCTAGGCGGAAATCTTGATGGTATTGCCGCCATTACAAGCAAACTCGAAAATCTTGGTCGTGACATGCTTAAGCTCAAGGAAAGCGTTCATGCTATCCAATTAGGATGTAAAAGCTGCGGTGGAGGATATCTCACCAAAAATTGTCCTCTTATTGACGATGATAGTAAGGTCAAAGAAGTGAAATATGGTGAAAATAGACCGTTTCAAGGGGCTAATGGAAACGGGAATGGTTATCGTGGAGGACCTCCCGCATATTACAACCGTGGGCCTTTCGGGGAAAGAAGATCTAATCTGGAGGATACGATCAGCAAATACCTTGAAGACTCAACTAGGAGACAAAAGGAGCAGGAGGAATGGCTAATGAACTTCCAAGAGAACACGAACAAGAGCCTTTTTAGCCATGACAAATCGCTAAAAAATCTAGAAACCATGATTGGTAAATTTAGCGATGAAATGCAAAGAAGGAATGAAGCACAAAAAAGAAAACCAATAGTGTGCAAAGCTATTTTCTCTGAAAAAGATGCATCTAACGATAATTCTAGCATGGTGCAGGAAAATGATGCTGGAAGTACCGACGAAAGCCAGTTACGTCATAACCCCACATCCAAATTACGGCGTAACTGGGATACTTGGTCTGACAGATTTCTCAAATTGGATGAATCAGGAATACATGTCATTAATGGGTGGTCCGGTAATACAAACATGGTCCCAGAACCCCCATCCAAGAAAAAGTACCACTGGTGCAAGGCAATACCAGTGGATAATGATAAGTGGTACGATCTTTGGGCCTCCTCAGAACCCTCATAATGACATTTGCGACGGAGGAGACGACAAATAGAGGGTTAAAAATAACAAGTACATGTGGTCTACAACTAACGAAGATGAAAGGTTGACAAAATTCTCAATTGAAGACGTTGAGGAACCCCCTTATTAAACACTGCTGCAATCCTATAATGATCATGGAAGACGAATCTACACGAGCATGGCCTACATGCAAACCATTTCACGAGTATTGTAACGGGGATATTGATATGAAGGGTGAAGAATGGACGTTCCCCCATGAGTTAGAAAGATACGACATCAAGTTCAAACTCGGGGATGCTATTATTAGTGTTGGCCTACTAAGGAAGTTCAAACTCGACTACGAAGAACATTGTCGCCAACAAAGAGAGTCCATGGATGAAAAGATCAAAGATGATACCTCCTGCAAGGATGATCCCTCAAGCAACACCGACGACAAGGCAGCTCGGAAGCATTGGTGTGAGAAAATAAAGACCTTTGGTGAAGTCTTTTGGGCTTCTTGTAACCAGTTTAACGATGACTGTAACGGGGGGACCAGCATAGCGAGAGTTGGGGATGATGAGTTTTTGTGGACCTCAACCAATGACGATGAGAGAATGGAGTTACCTTGGTTGGATAAGTTAGGATTCGACGATTGAGTCAAAATCAAGTATGGAAAAGTTGATGCTACCACTAAGAAAAAAATTTGGAAGGGATGCATGAGTGAAGAAGACCCAAGTGAAGAAATTCCCAACGATACTAGTGAGGTGATGAATGAAGATAGCAAAGATGTGTTGGGTAATGATAAAGAAGAATGCAAGCGTGTGCTTATTGAAGAATTACTAGATGACAAGTGGTTTAAGGGAACTGAGTCCGATGATGATGACATTGAGGGAATTATGGACTACCTTGAACTACAAGGTCAAGATGGGTTCACTGACCCGGATGATGAGGCATACGAAAAATGGAGGTGCAAACTTCTTGGTATTTCGTACAAAAGGCCGCCATCAATTATAGCTAAAAAATTTGAGATTACAAGATATCACTTGGGGCCGGATGAAAAGTTTTCCAAGATTCGGAAGATTGAGACAAAGGAGTATATCTGCACCACTACTAATGTTGCTTGGGTCAGACACAACTTGATGAAAGAAATGAAAGAAGTTGGCCAAGTTCGAAGGCCATCGTAACGCCCCATGGCTTTGAGTCTAACTTAAAGACTCGATAATAAAGAAAAGTCTCTTTCGGGAGACAACCCGAATTATCTTTTTCATTTTTTTATTTCATTTTTTGTTGGGTTTTGTGTTTTTAACGATTTTGGCAGGAATTGGAGATGAATTAACAAGTGACAAAACCGAGGACTTGTTCTGTCCATCAGTTACGGCGTAACTCACCACCATGGTTATGCCGTAACCTATCATCAGTAGCGATTCTCTCCAAGACATAAACCTTTACGGCGTAATCCAATTCTTTGGTTATGCCGTAGCTATTTTCCAGTAGCGATTGCCAGGTTTTGCCACAATTACGGTGTAACTCCTTTGTTGGGTTACGGCGTAATTATCCTACAGTTCTAATTCTTTCTATATTAACACAACAACCTTGTGTTAATACAAATAAGCCATAAAGTCGTTTATTTATATTTTATGATCTTCTAATGTTTTGTCGATAACAAAACGTAAAATCATTTTAACGAAACAAATAAAATACGTAAATGATTTGAGCCAATAGTTTACTAACACACTTACGTTTTTACATGAAAACACCAAACAAGTAATAGTGCTTTCGTGATTTAGTAATGCATATATACAACAACTAGTGTTTAAATATTGGGTAGATATATACATAATTAGTATGTATTGTAATGGGTAATACAATGGGTAGAAGTTTAAGTATTTAACCCATTGACTAAATACATTGAATGTAGTTGGGTAAAACCCAAAGTCCATGACCCATACCCATGGAGCATAAGCCATAACCCATCGCATGACATCATGCATAAGTCATAATGGGTACTATCTATGACCCATGGAGCTAACCCATGATCCATTGACTAGATACATTGCTCCTACTAGATACATTGTATATACTTGGATACCCATGGTCCAAAGCCCAGGACCCATGACCCATAACCCATGACCCATGACCTAAAACCCATGGGCAAAGAGGAGCGTCCCACAGTTCCCCCAGTTTACACTGGACAGATCCCTCTGGTAAGGGATCCGTGGAACGGTAGCTTATTTTCTTCTATAAATAGTGAGCCATTTCTTCATTTTGCCTGGTCACTTCTACACATACTTTCACATAGTATTGTAAACTCTCTAACCTCATATCCAAAGGATCTCTCTATGTAGTTTGTGTTTGTTTTTGTGTGATTCTCTAGGTTCCTCTTAAAGGCGAGATCACCACCTCTTGAAGTCAAGCTAGCTCAAGTCCATGAGTTGCCATGCTTCGTCATCATCAAGACTACTAATGTTATCTTGGTGATAGTTCTTTCTTCCTCCATAGAAGTGTTGTGTTGATGGCATTAGTGAAAGGTGCCCAAGGTTCGAATCAAAGACATTATTGAATGGTGTCAAAGGTTCGTATAGTGTTGGAAATGTATATATTTACAAACATGTGAATGTCCGGATTCGAACTCGTGACCACGGGATTGCACACATTAGCGAATGAGAATTAAAGTTAATAATTAATGTTTATGTTTACGATTAATTATTGCACATTAAGTCCGGTTAACGATCGTTAAGTATTTAACGGAAAAATGACTAACGACCGTTAAATGAAAAGAGAAAGGACTAGTAATGAAAAGACTTGAAAAGGTTATGGGTTTCTCTGGGCTTGTCCTATGGCGCCGGGCGGGGAGGGTTTCAAGCCCAAACCCTAACTTGTTCCCAAAGGTTTCATTCACTATATAAACAAGGCTAGGTTCTAGGGTTTTTCATATCCTTGTGCATTGAATTAACCCTAGATCTCTCCTCTCCTCTCTCTAGTCATATTCGGCCGAACACCCATTTGTAAGGGAGTTTGGTTTCGTTTTTCTTAAACGAGGACTTGTGTTAGATCTAGCAATCGATTGATTCGTTGGTTATTAATTGTGTAAGAACGTGGTTGTAAGACATTATTCTTACACCAATTAGTACTTATTTTTTTTGCTCGCTCAAGGGATCTGAAATTCGCAAGAGGTACATTACGCATACTTTCAGTTAATTAATTTATTTGTTATGATCTTTAAGTCTTCCCCTGTGTACTCTTGATGTCTTTATGTTTTATTGTATTTTATATATCATAAACTCAACAGTGGCATCACGAGCCTTGTATAACAAGTAATTAATTAATGAAACACATAATTAAAATAAACATGAATGTGTTATTATTTGTATGCTTAGATCTAGGGTTTGAAAAACCTAAACCCTAATTTTGAAGGGCGATTTATTTTGGTGCCCTAATTAGGGTTTTGTAAACTATTGTTTTAATTGGATTAGAAACCCTAAGATGCATGCAACTTTATGTGTATATGCGTAACTTTGATTTAATTGCATTAATTGTTAAGTGTAATTTTATGTCCATGATAATTATCTACATGTTTTATCATGGATCTGCTTTTATTGTATGTCTTTTTTGTTTAAGCGATATACACTAAATTTTGATAGATCTAAAATTGGGGAAGACCTCAATAATTATTAATTTAATCAATTATGTGCTATGTGGTATGTATTTAATTTTGACTTGCGGAATCGATGAATCGATGCATGTGGTTCACCTTGTACATAGATGAAAACGGGTGAAAGTCTTAATTAAATATATGCATATTGACAGATCTAGAATTGGTTATTAATAGGATTTATCAAAACGTTTGCATGTGGCTATTTGATATGCATGACTTTTATTTGTTATGCATTCATTGTTTATTTGTTTATTTTATAAATACTTGCTTGTTTGTTATGTGTAACAAGGGTATTTTTACAAAAAAAATAAACTGACCTAAACAATGGTGAAACATGTATTTTTAAGCCTAGTAATCATAATCGTTTAATTGATTGATGACTTTGGTAAAAATGGTCCAACGGCTCACCCATGAGAATGAACTAATAAAAGGGGTTTAAAAGTGCGCATAACAATCACACTGAAAGGATGTCTAAGGTTGTGCTTTTAGCGCACTGGGTCCTCCCCTCTGTAAGTTCGAATGGAGCTACTTAGTAAGCCATTAAATGTGCAAGCTCATCTTAAGGGCGAGTTAGTTTTAATTCCATCGCCACTTCATAGGTGGTAATTATCCAAACACTAAGTGTTTACACTTATGCAAAAGTACGGTATAATGGATGATAATTAACACTAAATTCTTGATTGGTGAACCCAATACCTCATTTAAAGTTTGATGATGAAAAGCTTATACATTAAAACAAGATATAAATGTTTTAATAAAACCTATGCTACAAAGATGAATGCATGACATCTTTGTACATATTTGATTTAACATCAAAACTATTACCCTTTAAATTAAGTTATATGCCATCCAACGAAACGGAAACACCTAATAACATTGATGGATAACCTATCATTCATACAGTAGAATACACCTTTTAGTACCTTAGTAATGATT
Source organism: Chrysanthemum makinoi (assembly GCA_910596185.1). Classification (NCBI taxonomy): domain Eukaryota; kingdom Viridiplantae; phylum Streptophyta; class Magnoliopsida; order Asterales; family Asteraceae; genus Chrysanthemum; species Chrysanthemum makinoi. The sequence goes on from OU343222.1 coordinate 99,471,510, forward strand.
ACGTATGGTTCTTCAAAGGTGTAGGAAAGTAAAAAGCAAGCAAGTTGTTTTTCACCGGTTATGCAACACTTACAATGTTGTCGATTCAGTGTGGAGCATTTGTGTTGCATTACTGTATAAGAAGTTGCTTTATTGATTTCTAATCTGGGAGCTACATGCCTTATTTCTGTGTAGTAACCTAGATTATCTTCAAAGATAATTACTTTCCAATTGTAGGCACTTATGTTTTAAGGAGAGTCATGTGCGTTTCCTTACTAATCAATATAGTCCTATATCTACTGGTTATATCTATGACACAAATCATATTAATCAAATAAACGAACGTGTATCGTGTTGTTTATATGCTACATGATGTTGTTCCATGCACAAGTGGGAGAAATCTTTATTGTGTGCAAGGTACAACACATATTAATATGATTTAAATGGATTCTCTTGACCGCAAGGTAAGAGAGTAATGTTCTAATAGGAATTATACATTTAATGTATGATTGCCCTATTAAGAACATGTGTCAAGATGATAACAAAGACTACTTTATATTTATGTCATTCAATATTTAAGAAACACTTGTAGTTACAATTTATGTTACGCGAGAACGTGAACTAGATTGTAGCCCAAGGTAAAATATCCACGTGTTGTGAGAACGAGCATGGATGATTTTGCAGTTTCTTACATTGAACATTTCATGGAATGACATAATTAAATGAAGTAATCTAATACTACTTTGAATTTAAGTATTCGTTGAATGACTTAAATATATGTAGTAAATATTAACTTGAAATATTAATTGAAACCTTAGGTGGTGTTCATAATTACTTTAATTATAAATGTTTATGATTTTGTAAAGTCACAAACATGAAGTCTTTTAAAGACTTAGAATATAAAGTAAGACGTTAACTTGCTATGTTTTAAGACATATGCATGAAGTCAATGAGTTGATCAAAGACTTATAACGTATAGTAGGATTATAACGGTTATATCTTATGACTTGGTCAAAAATACTTGTGTTATAATGTATGCAATTGACTTGGTAATTCTATTGTACCATTAAGTTTTACTTTGTTGGTAAATAGATAAGCCAAAGAGGAGATGGTTATCTTAAATATTGTTAGATTTTCTTACAATATTAATTCTAAGGAAATACCATAGTTTTATGGTATGTTCAGTTAGAAGAATCAAAATCTATTGGCATTGTTTGATTCGAGATAACTATAGTTTCTTCCAAAAGTTATCAAGGTTAGTAGATTGAGTATAGATTGAATATACTCAATAAGACTCCAACCTAGAAGATTAATAAGACACCATTTGTTTATGGAATGTGATGAATCACATTAAGTCTTATAAATGAAGTTCCGAATTTGTTAAACTACTTATAGAGTGAGTTGTAACAAACTAATGTTAGGAACTGTCAATGTGTTTTGTAATATCCCAAAGAGAACAATGTATTGTTGCTCTACTTGCTAAACTATTTAAAGGTAATCTTTAAATTTTAAAGGCAAGTGGGAGTTTTGTTTAGATCTTGAAAGATTGAATTACAAAATACATAATCTTCTAAAATGCACTAGCAAATATCATGATGAGGCTAAACATGAAAATGATAGACCTTAATATGATGGAATTGTCATTCATAGATTCGTAAGGATATCTCAGATATTTAATATGTTGAGGAATATGAGTTACAGGATCATGGTAAGTCTGTTAATCATAATGATAAATTTACCAAATGTTGAATTGTGGAAAATCAATCATACTATGAATGTAGAGATTCTGTCCATAAAGATAATCAACTTTAGATACTTGGTTTATCTTAATAATGAAAAGGAGTTTCTTCAAAGGATGGAAACCCTAGTGGTTTAAATCTTTGTGTAGAAATCATATGGACAATATTGTACATGTATTTAATGTATGTCTAGTGATAATAATATCAATCATACTTAAGCAATTAACAATGATTGAATATTCTTCCTATATACATTAAATAGAAGTATAAAGATTATAATTGTCATACTTAGTTTCATTGATATGAAATTTTGACAATGAATGTCATAACTCTTTTTTGTGAAATTACTTTTATGAGGACGAATGAGTAATACAAAGAAGTTTTATGAATTCAAATAATCCTTGGATATGTACAAACTGCAAGAATCCATGAATGGATATATGCAAGCATCTAGGAGATGTTTCTTATGTTTAACATTAAATCCATGTTTGATTTAATAATTAAAAATAAGATTGCTCATAAGTATTCCTGAAAGCTAGTGGGAGTATTATTTATTTTTCTTAAATCTTATATATTGTATGGGCAACTACATTCCACTTAAATTAAGTTTTAGTTGGGAATGAAACTTCGTTTGTAATATTTGGAAATAATATATACAACTTTGGAATATATGTTTATTATTATAAACATATGCGGTAAATAAATGAGTCAAATAGAACATGATGAATACATATCTTTGACAAGATAGATGAGATCTTAAAGTTAAACTTGAAGATTCATCATGAACATCATGTTGTGTATAAAGTTGTTGTGTCATGCTTGATTACAAGATGATTTGACAACATTGAAAGTTGTTAGTGTAATAAATATTTTAAAGGAATATGTTTGGATTTAGAATCACATTCCACAATCTGGAGATGCTCCTAGATTCTATGGATGATTATATGACAATTGTTTCATAATTGTCCTTGCCAACAAACTTGAGTTTTGGTAGGCACCAACATTACACTATAACTGTTCAAAAGTTTACGGATATTTAAAGAGCATATTGTTGTACACAATGATGTTGGTATAATTGAGATGACACTCAATTCTAGTCATGGTATCCTTGATGACCATGTTGACTACTTATGCTCAACTAAGAGCATAGTTGCATTATACATTAAAGAATAAAGAATACTTTAAAACTTTAAAGTTTTGAAAGATAATTGTCATAAAAGGGTGGTTCAGGTTATCACGCACCTTATGGAATGATATGACAATATCAAGATATGTGTAAACACATACAAGATATTCACTTATTGAATTCTTGAAATAAGTATTCTCAAAATTCCTATAGATCAAAATTAGTTGAAATTATGCCCTGTCAACAAGTATGATTATCATGACTTGAGGCAAAATTCATTAACTAAGAATTATCATGCGTTGATCTATTTAGTATTTGGATAAAGGATGTTAAACAATTATTATTTATAATGAATTAAAGTACGGTATACATTTAATTTCATTTATAATATTGTGTCCTGTATTTGCATGTTTAAATCCTTGAATAACTTAAGTTATTCTAAATAGTCCGTTGTCGATTAATAACATGGGAATGATATTGAATTAAGACCAATCTGAGTATTAGTTAGAATATACTTGAAAGTATATTGATGCGTAGCATGACTAATTTCAGATGATATTCAATGTATTGAGTATAGGACTTATCCCACCGCATGATAATACTTTATGGATCTTTGTCATTAAGTATATCATGGATATTTATCCCCTGACTTGAGATACAAGAGATATGTCATGGATGTAGTGCATTTTTGTGAAGTAATCTAACGCTACACGAATCGGTAGTTATAAGGGTTGTTTTCGTAAGTGTTGCGAAATCTATGAATCTCGCTTGTAGTCAAAATGGGATTTGTTTCCTTCAAATTTACTTTGAAGTATAATCCTGGGCCCTCGTAGGGTTGTTAAGATGTTTGCATGGCCATGCCCAAGGTCTTCCGGAATATGTTCAGAAGAATTGGTAATCTTGATCAATCACATAAAGCGAGAAAAAGAATAGTTAATTAAGAAATGAGTGAGATCCATATTCTTATTAACATGGTATTAGAAACAAAAGGATGGATATGATGATGAATCATAAAAACTTGGTTTTCTCAGAAAACCATACACTAGTTGTACGGGGCATTGGCGTGTTGCTAGACGCTAACCAATGTCATTTCACGTTTTGTAAACATATCCAGTGGGAGCGTTGGAAATGTATATATTTACAAACATGTGAATGTCCGGATTCGAACTCGTGACCACGGGATTGCACACATTAGCGAATGAGAATTAAAGTTAATAATTAATGTTTATGTTTACGATTAATTATTGCACATTAAGTCGGGTTAACGATCGTTAAGTATTTAACGGAAAAATGACTAACGACCGTTAAATGAAAAGAGAAAGGACTAGTAATGAAAAGACTTGGAAAAGTTATGGGTTTCTCTTGGGCTTGTCCTATGGCCGGCCAAGGGGAGGGTTTCCAAGCCCAAACCCTAAGTTGTTCCCAAAGGTTTCATCTTAACTATATAAAAAGGCTAGGTTCTAGGGTTTTTCATATCTTTGTGCATTGAATTAACCCTAGATCTTTCCTCTTCTCTCTCTAGTCATATTCGGCCGAACACCCCATTTGTAAGGGAGTTTGGTTTCGTTTTTCTTAAACGAGGACTTGTGTTAGATCTAGCAATCGCTTGATTCGTTGGTTAATTCGTGTGTACCAGAACGTGGTTGTAAGACATTATTCTTACACCAATTAGTACTTCTTTGTTTTGCTCGCTCAAGGGATTTGTAATTCGCAAGAGGTAATGCTACGCATACTTTCGTTAATTAATTTATTTGTTATGATCTTTAAGTCTTCCTTGTGTACTCTTGATGTCTTTATGTTTTATTGTATTTTATATATCATAAACTCAACAGTGGCATCACGAGCCTTGTATAACAAGTAATTAATTACTGAAACACATAATTAAAATAAACATGAATGTGTTATTATTTGTATGCTTAGATCTAGGGTTTGCAAAACCTAAACCCTAATTTTGAAGGGGGGGCGTTTATTTTGGTGCCCTAATTAGGGTTTTGTAAACTATTGTTTTAATTGGATTAGAAACCCTAAGATGCATGCAACTTTATGTGTATATGCGTAACTTTGATTTAATTGCATTAATTGTTAAGTGTAATTTTATGTCCATGATAATTATCCGCATGTTTTATCATGGATCTGCTTTTATTGTATGTCTTTCTTGTTTAAGTGATATACACTAAATTTTGATAGATCTAAAATTGGGGAAGACCTCAATAATTATTAATTTAATCAATTATGTGCTATGTGGTATGTATTTAATTTTGACTTGCAATCGATGAATCGATGCATGTGGTTCACCTTGTACATAGATGAAAACGGGTGAAAGTCTTAATTAAATATATGCATATTGACATGATCTAGAATTGGTTATTAATAGGATTTATCAAAACGTTTGCATGTGGCTATTTGATATGCATGACTTTTATTTGTTATGCATTCATTGTTTATTTGTTTATTTTATAAATACTTGCTTGTTTGTTATGTGTAACAAGGGTATTTTTACAAAAAAAATAAACTGACCTAAACAATGGTGAAACATGTATTTTTAAGCCTAGTAATCATAATCGTTTAATTGATTGATGACTTTGGTACAAATGGTCTGAACGGCTCACCCATGAGAATGAACTAATACAAGGGGTTTAAAGAAGTGTTCACCGAAAGGATGTCTAAGGTTGTGCTTTAGCTGCACTGTCCTCTGCCCTCGTAAGTTCGAATGGAGCTACTTAGTAAGCCATTAAATGTGCAAGCTCATCTTAAAGGCGAATTAGTTTTAATTCCATGCGTCACTTCGGTGGTAATTATCCGAAACACTAAGTGTTTACACTTATGCAAAAGTATGGTATAATGGATGATAATTAACACTAAATTCTTTAATTGGTGAACCCAATACCTCAGTTAAAGTTTGATGATGAAAAGCTTATACATTAAAACAAGATATAAATGTTTTAATAAAACCTATGCTACAAAGATGAATGCATGACATCTTTGTACATATTTGATTTAACATCAAAACTATTACCCTTTAAATTAAGTTATATGCCATCCAACGAAACGGAAACACCTAATAACATTGATGGATAACCTATCATTCATACAGTAGAATACACCTTTTAGTACCTTAGTAATGATTACGTATGGTTCTTCAAAGGTGTAGGAAAGTAAAAGCAAGCAAGTTGTTTTCACTGGTTATGCAACACTTACAATGTTGTCAGATTCAGTGGGAGCATTTGTGTTGCATTACTGTATAAGAAGTTGCTTTATTGATTTCTAATTCAGTGGGAGCTACATGCCTTATTTCTGTGTAGTAACCTAGATTATCTTCAAAGATAATTACTTTCCAATTGTAGGCACTTATGTTTTTAAGGAGAGTCATGTGCGTTTCCTTACTAATCAATATAGTCCTATATCTACTGGTTATATCTATGACACAAATCATATTAATCAAATAAACGAACGTGTATCGTGTTGTTTATATGCTACATGATGTTGTTCCATGCACAAGTGGGAGAAATCTTTATTGTGTGCAAGGTACAACACATATTAATGTGATTTAAATGAATTCTCTGAAGGTAAGAGAGTAATGTTCTAATAGGAATTATACATTTAATGTATGATTGCCCTATTAAGAACATGTGTCAAGATGATAACAAAGACTACTTTATATTTATGTCATTCAATATTTAAGAAACACTTGTAGTTACAATTTATGTTACGTGAGAACGTGAACTAGATTGTAGCCAAGGTAAAATATCCACGTGTTGTGAGAACGAGCATGGATGATTTTGCAGTTTCTTACATTGAACATTTCATGGAATGACATAATTAAATGAAGTAATCTAATACTACTTTGAATTTAAGTATTCGTTGAATGACTTAAATATATGTAGTAAATATTAACTTGAAATATTAATTGAAACCTTAGGTGGTGTTCATAATTACTTTAATTATAAATGTTTATGATTTTGTAAAGTCATAAACATGAAGTCTTTTAAAGACTTAGAATATAAAGTAAGACGTTAACTTGCTATGTTTTAAGACATATGCATGAAGTCAATGAGTTGATCAAAGACTTATAACGTATAGTAGGATTATAACGGTTATATCTTATGACTTGGTCAAAAATACTTGTGTTATAATGTATGCAATTGACTTGGTAATTCTATTGTACCATTAAGTTTTACTTTGTTGGTAAATAGATAAGCCAAAGAGGAGATGGTTATCTTAAATATTGTTAGATTTTCTTACAATATTAATTCTAAGGAAATACCATAGTTTTATGGTATGTTCAGTTAGAAGAATCAAAATCTATTGGCATTGTTTGATTCGAGATAACTATAGTTTCTTCCAAAAGTTATCAAGGTTAGTAGATTGAGTATAGATTGAATATACTCAATAAGACTCCAACCTAGAAGATTAATAAGACACCATTTGTTTATGGAATGTGATGAATCACATTAAGTCTTATAAATGAAGTTCTCAATTTGTTAAACTACTTATAGAGTGAGTTGTAACAAACTAATGTCAAGAACTGTCAATGTTTTTGTAATATCCCAAAAGAGAACAATGTATTGTTGCTCTACTTGCTAAACTATTTAAAGGTAATCTTTAAATTTTTAAAGGCAAGTGGGAGTTTTGTTTAGATCTTGAAAGATTGAATTACAAAATACATAATCTTCTAAAATGCACTAGCAAATATCATGATGAGGCTAAACATGAAAATGATAGACCTTAATATGATGGAATTGTCATTCATAGATCCGTAAGGATATCTCAGATATTTAATATGTTGAGGAATATGAGTTACAGGATCATGGTAAGCCTGTTAATCATAATGATAAATTTACCAAATGTTGAATTGTGGAAAATCAATCATACTATGAATGTAGAGATGTTGTCCATAAAGATAATCAACTTTAGATACTTGGTTTATCTTAATAATGAAAATGATTTTCTTCAAAGGATGGAAACCCTAGTGGTTTAAATCTTTGTGTAGAAATCATATGGACAATATTGTACATGTATTTAATGTATGTCTAGTGATAATAATATCAATCATACTTAAGCAATTAACTATGATTGAATATTCTTTCCTATATACATTAAATAGAAGTATAAAGATTATAATTGTCATACTTAGTTTCATTGATATGAAATTTTGACAATGAATGTCATAACTCTTTGTTGTGAAATTACTTTTGCGAGGACGAATGAGTAATACAAAGAAGTTTTATGAATTCAAATAATCCTTGGATATGTACAAACTGCAAGAATCCATGAATGGATATATGCAAGCATCTAGGAGATGTTTCTTATGTTTAACATTAAATCCATGTTTGATTTAATAATTAAAAATAAGATTGCTCATAAGTATTCCTGAAAGCTAGTGGGAGTATTATTTATTTTTTCTTAAATCTTATATGTTGTATGGGCAACTACATTCCACTTAAATTAAGTTTTAGTTGGGAATGAAACTTCGTTTGTAATATTTGGAAATAATATATACAACTTTGGAATATATGTTTATTATTATAAACATATGCGGTAAATAAATGAGTCAAAAAGAACATGATGAATACATATCTTTGACAAGATAGATGAGATCTTAAAGTTAAACTTGAAGATTCATCATGAACATCATGTTGTGTATAAAGTTGTTGTGTCATGCTTGATTACAAGATGATTTGACAACATTGAAAGTTGTTAGTGTAATAAATATTTTAAAGGAATATGTTTGGATTTAGAATCACATTCCACAATCTGGAGATGCTCCTAGATTCTATGGATGATTATATGACAATTGTTTCATAATTGTCCTTGCCAACAAACTTGAGTTTTGGTAGGCACCAACATTACACTATAACTGTTCAAAAGTTTACGGATATTTAAAGAGCATATTGTTGTACACAATGATGCTGGTATAATTGAGATGACACTCAATTCTAGTCATGGTATCCTTGATGACCATGTTGACTACTTATGCTCAACTAAGAGCATAGTTGCATTATACATTAAAGAATAAAGAATACTTTAAAACTTTAAAGTTTTGAAAGATAATTGTCGTAAAAGGGTGGTTCAGTTATCACGACCTTATGGAATGATATGACAATATCAAGATATGTGTAAACACATACAAGATATTCACTTATTGAATTCTTGAAATAAGTATTCTCAAAATTCCTATAGATCAAAATTAGTTGAAATTATGCCCTGTCAACAAGTATGATTATCATGACTTGAGGCAAAATTCATTAACTAAGAATTATCATGCGTTGATCTATTTAGTATTTGGATAAAGGATGTTAAACAATTATTATTTATAATGAATTAAAGTACGGTATACATTTAATTTCATTTATAATATTGTGTCCTGTATTTGCATGTTTAAATCCTTGAATAACTTAAGTTATTCTAAATAGTCCGTTGTCGATTAATAACATGGGAATGATATTGAATTAAGACAAATCTGAGTATTAGTTAGAATATACTTGAAAGTATATTGATGCGTAGCATGACTAATTTCAGATGATATTCAATGTATTGAGTATAGGACTTATCCCACCCGCATGATAATACTTTATGGATCTTGTCATTAAGTATATCATGGATATTTATCCTCTGACTTGAGATACAAGAGATATGTCATGGATGTAGTGCATTTTTGTGAAGCAATCTAACGCTACACGTAACTGGTAGATATAAGGGTTGTTTTCGAAGTGTTAAAATCTATGAATCCTGCTTGTAGTCAAAATGGGATTTGTTTCCTTCAAATTTATTTTGAAGTATAATACTATTGGGCCCCTCGTAGGGTTGTCAAGATGTTTGCATGGCCATGCCCAAGGTCTTCGGAATATGTTCGAAGAATTGGTAATCTTGATCAATCACATAAAGCGAGAAACAGAATAGTTAATTAAGAAATGAGTGAGATCCATATTCTTATTAACATGGTATTAGAAACAAAAGGATGGATATGATGATGAATCATAAAAACTTGGTTTTTCTCCAGAAAACCATACACGAGTTGTACCGAGGGCATTGGCGTGTTGCTAGACGCTAACCAATGTCATTTCACGTTTTGTAAACATATCCAAGTGGGAGCTGTTGGAAATGTATATATTTACAAACATGTGAATGTCCGGATTCGAACTCGTGACCACGGGATTGCACACATTAGCGAATGAGAATTAAAGTTAATAATTAATGTTTATGTTTACGATTAATTATTGCACATTAAGTCCGGTTAACGATCGTTAAGTATTTAACGGAAAAATGACTAACGACCGTTAAATGAAAAAGAGAAAGGACTAGTAATGAAAAGACTTGAAAAAGTTATGGGTTTCTCTTGGGCTTGTCCTATGGCCGGCCAAGGGGAGGGTTTCCAAGCCCAAACCCTAACTTGTTCCCAAAGGTTTCATTCACTATATAAACAAGGCTAGGTTCTAGGGTTTTCATAACTTTGTGCATTGAATTAACCCTAGATCTCTCTCTCTCTCTCTAGTCATATTCGGCCGAACACCCCATTTGTAAGGGAGTTTGGTTTCGTTTTTCTTAAACGAGGACTTGTGTTAGATCTAGCAATCGCTAGATTCGTTGGTTAATTCGTGTGTACAAGAACGCTGGTTGTAAGACATTATTCTTACACCAATTAGTACTTCTTTGTTTTGCTCGCTCAAGGGATTTGAAATTCGCAAGAGGTACGTTACGCATACTTTCAGTTAATTAATTTATTTGTTATGATCTTTAAGTCTTCCTCTGTGTACTCTTGATGTCTTTATGTTTTATTGTATTTTATATATCATAAACTCAACAGTGGCATCACGAGCCTTGTATAACAAGTAATTAATTAATGAAACACATAATTAAAATAAACATGAATGTGTTATTATTTGTATGCTTAGATCTAGGGTTTGCAAAACCTAAACCATAATTTTGAAGGGGGTTTATTTTGGTGCCCTAATTAGGGTTTTGTAAACTATTGTTTTAATTGGATTAGAAACCCTAAGATGCATGCAACTTTATGTGTATATGCGTAACTTTGATTTAATTGCATTAATTGTTAAGTGTAATTTTATGTCCATGATAATTATATGCATGTTTTATCATGGATCTGCTTTTATTGTATGTCTTTCTTGTTTAAGTGATATACACTAAATTTTGATAGATCTAAAATTGGGGAAGACCTCAATAATTATTAATTTAATCAATTATGTGCTATGTGGTATGTATTTAATTTTGACTTGCGGAATCGATGAATCGATGCATGTGGTTCACCTTGTACATAGATGAAAACGGGTGAAAGTCTTAATTAAATATATGCATATTGACAGATCTAGAATTGGTTATTAATAGGATTTATCAAAACGTTTGCATGTGGCTATTTGATATGCATAACTTTTATTTGTTATGCATTCATTGTTTATTTGTTATTTTTTTCAAATACTTGCTTGTTTGTTATGTGTAACAAGGGTATTTTTACAAAAAAAATAAACTGACCTAAACAATGGTGAAACATGTATTTTTAAGCCTAGTAATCATAATCGTTTAATTGATTGATGACTTTGGTACAAATGGTCTGAACGGCTCACCCATGAGAATGAACTAATAAAAGGGGTTTAAAGAAGTGCGCAGTCACACTGAAAGGATGTCTAAGGTTGTGCTTTTAGCGTGCACAGTCCTCGCCCTCTGTAAGTTCGAATGGAGCTACTTAGTAAGCCATTAAATGTGCAAGCTCATCTTAAGGGCGAATTAGTTTTAATTCCATGCCACTTCGTGGTAATTATCCGAAACACTAAGTGTTTACACTTATGCAAAAGTACGGTATAATGGATGATAATTAACACTAAATTCCTTAATTGGTGAACCCAATACCTCAGTTAAAGTTTGATGATGAAAAGCTTATACATTAAAACAAGATATAAATGTTTTAATAAAACCTATGCTACAAAGATGAATGCATGACATCTTTGTACATATTTGATTTAACATCAAAACTATTACCCTTTAAATTAAGTTATATGCCATCCAACGAAACGGAAACACCTAATAACATTGATGGATAACCTATCATTCATACAGTAGAATACACCTTTTAGTACCTTAGTAATGATTACGTATGGTTCTTCAAAGGTGTAGGAAAGTAAAAGCAAGCAAGTTGTTTTCATTGGTTATGCAACACTTACAATGTTGTCGATTGGGAGCATTTGTGTTGCATATCTGTATAAGAAGTTGCTTTATTGATTTCTAATTCAATGGGAGCTACATGCCTTATTTCCTGTGTAGTAACCTAGATTATCTTCAAAGATAATTACTTTCCAATTGTAGGCACTTATGTTTTAAGGAGAGTCATGTGCGTTTCCTTACTAATCAATATAGTCCTATATCTACTGGTTATATCTATGACACAAATCATATTAATCAAATAAACAAACGTGTATCGTGTTGTTTATATGCTACATGATGTTGTTCCATGCACAAGTGGGAGAAATCTTTATTGTGTGCAAGGTACAACACATATTAATATGATTTAAATGGATTCTCTTGACCGCAAGGTAAGAGAGTAATGTTCTAATAGGAATTATACATTTAATGTATGATTGCCCTATTAAGAACATGTGTCAAGATGATAACAAAGACTACTTTATATTTATGTCATTCAATATTTAAGAAACACTTGTAGTTACAATTTATGTTACGTGAGAACGTGAACTAGATTGTAGCCCAAGGTAAAATATCCACGTGTTGTGAGAACGAGCATGGATGATTTTGCAGTTTCTTACATTGAACATTTCATGGAATGACATAATTAAATGAAGTAATCTAATACTACTTTGAATTTAAGTATTCGTTGAATGACTTAAATATATGTAGTAAATATTAACTTGAAATATTAATTGAAACCTTAGGTGGTGTTCATAATTACTTTAATTATAAATGTTTATGATTTTGTAAAGTCATAAACATGAAGTCTTTTAAAGACTTAGAATATAAAGTAAGACGTTAACTTGCTATGTTTTAAGACATATGCATGAAGTCAATGAGTTGATCAAAGACTTATAACGTATAGTAGGATTATAACGGTTATATCTTATGACTTGGTCAAAAATACTTGTGTTATAATGTATGCAATTGACTTGGTAATTCTATTGTACCATTAAGTTTTACTTTGTTGGTAAATAGATAAGCCAAAGAGGAGATGGTTATCTTAAATATTGTTAGATTTTCTTACAATATTAATTCTAAGGAAATACCATAGTTTTATGGTATGTTCAGTTAGAAGAATCAAAATCTATTGGCATTGTTTGATTCGAGATAACTATAGTTTCTTCCAAAAGTTATCAAGGTTAGTAGATTGAGTATAGATTGAATATACTCAATAAGACTCCAACCTAGAAGATTAATAAGACACCATTTGTTTATGGAATGTGATGAATCACATTAAGTCTTATAAATGAAGTTCTAAATTTGTTAAACTACTTATAGAGTGAGTTGTAACAAACTAATGTTAGGAACTGTCAATGTTTTTGTAATATCCCAAAAGAGAACAATGTATTGTTGCTCTACTTGCTAAACTATTTAAAGGTAATCTTTAAATTTTTAAAGGCAAGTGGGAGTTTTGTTTAGATCTTGAAAGATTGAATTACAAAATACATAATCTTCTAAAATGCACTAGCAAATATCATGATGAGGCTAAACATGAAAATGATAGACCTTAATATGATGGAATTGTCATTCATAGATCCGTAAGGATATCTCAGATATTTAATATGGTGAGGAATATGAGTTACAGGATCATGGTAAGCCTGTTAATCATAATGATAAATTTACCAAATGTTGAATTGTGGAAAATCAATCATACTATGAATGTAGAGATGCTGTCCATAAAGATAATCAACTTTAGATACTTGGTTTATCTTAATAATGAAAATGATTTTCTTCAAAGGATGGAAACCCTAGTGGTTTAAATCTTTGTGTAGAAATCATATGGACAATATTGTACATGTATTTAATGTATGTCTAGTGATAATAATATCAATCATACTTAAGCAATTAACTATGATTGAATATTCTTTCCTATATACATTAAATAGAAGTATAAAGATTATAATTGTCATACTTAGTTTCATTGATATGAAATTTTGACAATGAATGTCATAACTCTTTGTTGTGAAATTACTTTTGCGAGGACGAATGAGTAATACAAAGAAGTTTTATGAATTCAAATAATCCTTGGATATGTACAAACTGCAAGAATCCATGAATGGATATATGCAAGCATCTAGGAGATGTTTCTTATGTTTAACATTAAATCCATGTTTGATTTAATAATTAAAATAAGATTGCTCATAAGTATTCCTGAAAGCTAGTGGGAGTATTATTTATTTTTTCTTAAATCTTATATGTTGTATGGGCAACTACATTCCACTTAAATTAAGTTTTAGTTGGGAATGAAACTTCGTTTGTAATATTTGGAAATAATATATACAACTTTGGAATATATGTTTATTATTATAAACATATGCGGTAAATAAATGAGTCAAATAGAACATGATGAATACATATCTTTGACAAGATAGATGAGATCTTAAAGTTAAACTTGAAGATTCATCATGAACATCATGTTGTGTATAAAGTTGTTGTGTCATGCTTGATTACAAGATGATTTGACAACATTGAAAGTTGTTAGTGTAATAAATATTTTAAAGGAATATGTTTGGATTTAGAATCACATTCCACTGAGATGCTCCTAGATTCTATGGATGATTATATGACAATTGTTTCATAATTGTCCTTGCCAACAAACTTGAGTTTTGGTAGGCACCAACATTACACTATAACTGTTCAAAAGTTTACGGATATTTAAAGAGCATATTGTTGTACACAATGATCTTTGGTATAATTGAGATGACACTCAATTCTAGTCATGGTATCCTTGATGACCATGTTGACTACTTATGCTCAACTAAGAGCATAGTTGCATTATACATTAAAGAATAAAGAATACTTTAAAACTTTAAAGTTTTGAAAGATAATTGTCATAAAAGGGTGGTTCAGGTTATCACGCACCTTATGGAATGATATGACAATATCAAGATATGTGTAAACACATACAAGATATTCACTTATTGAATTCTTGAAATAAGTATTCTCAAAATTCCTATAGATCAAAATTAGTTGAAATTATGCCCTGTCAACAAGTATGATTATCATGACTTGAGGCAAAATTCATTAACTAAGAATTATCATGCGTTGATCTATTTAGTATTTGGATAAAGGATGTTAAACAATTATTATTTATAATGAATTAAAGTACGGTATACATTTAATTTCATTTATAATATTGTGTCCTGTATTTGCATGTTTAAATCCTTGAATAACTTAAGTTATTCTAAATAGTCCGTTGTCGATTAATAACATGGGAATGATATTGAATTAAGACAAATCTAAGTATTAGTTAGAATATACTTGAAAGTATATTGATGCGTAGCATGACTAATTTAGATGATATTCAATGTATTGAGTATAGGACTTATCCCACCCGCATGATAATACTTTATGGATCTTTGTCATTAAGTATATCATGGATATTTATCCTCTGACTTGAGATACAAGAGATATGTCATGGATGTAGTGCATTTTTGTGAAGCAATCTAACGCTACACGTAACCGGTAGTTATAAGGGTTGTTTTCAGAAGTGTTGCGAAATCTATGAATCCTGCTTGTAGTCAAAATGGGATTTGTTTCCTTCAAATTTACTTTGAAGTATAATACTGCTGGGCCCCTCGTAGGGTTGTCAAGATGTTTGCATGGCCATGCCCAAGGTCTTCCGGAATATGTTCAGAAGAATTGGTAATCTTGATCAATCACATAAAGCGAGAAACAGAATAGTTAATTAAGAAATGAGTGAGATCCATATTCTTATTAACATGGTATTAGAAACAAAAGGATGGATATGATGATGAATCATAAAAACTTGGTTTTTCTCCAGAAAACCATATACGAGTTGTACCGGGGGCATTGGCGTGTTGCTAGACGCTAACCAATGTCATTTCACGTTTTGTAAACATATCCAAGTGGGAGCTGTTGGAAATGTATATATTTACAAACATGTGAATGTCCGGATTCGAACTCGTGACCACGGGATTGCACACATTAGCGAATGAGAATTAAAGTTAATAATTAATGTTTATGTTTACGATTAATTATTGCACATTAAGTCCGGTTAACGATCGTTAAGTATTTAACGGAAAAATGACTAACGACCGTTAAATGAAAAGAGAAAGGACTAGTAATGAAAAGACTTGAAAAAGTTATGGGTTTCTCTTGGGCTTGTCCTATTGCCGGCCAAGGGGAGGGTTTCCAAGCCCAAACCCTAACTTGTTCCCAAAGGTTTCATTCACTATATAAACAAGGCTAGGTTCTAGGGTTTTTCATATCTTTGTGCATTGAATTAACCCTAGATCTCTCCTCTCCTCTCTCTAGTCATATTCGGCCGAACACCCCATTTGTAAGGGAGATTGGTTTCGTTTTTCTTAAACGAGGACTTGTGTTAGATCTAGCAATCGCTTGATTCGTTGGTTAATTCGTGTGTACAAGAACGTGGTTGTAAGACATTATTCTTACACCAATTAGTACTTCTTTGTTTTGCTCGCTCAAGGGATTTGAAATTCGCAAGAGGTACGTTACGCATAGTTCAGTTAATTAATTTATTTGTTATGATCTTTAAGTCTTCCGCTGTGTACTCTTGATGTCTTTATGTTTTATTGTATTTTATATATCATAAACTCAACATATAGAAGACATATGTGAAAGATGTCTAAAGGATCAAGTTGAAGGCATTAGTGAAAGGTGTCGAAGATCCGTGTCAAAGGCATTAGTGAAAGGTGCCTAGGTGTCGTGTCAAAGGCATTAGTGAAAGGTGCCAAAGAGTCAAGACGAAGGCATTAGTGAAAGGTGCCGAACGTCCATGTCAAAGGCATTAGTGAAAGATGCCAAGGGTGTACAATCGATATGGTGAATCGATGTACTAATAGAGATAGGTTGTGTCCAAGGATATTGATATTCTTGATGATGTTGTAATAAGGAGTGGGTCTCCTTTTGGGATAGGTGTTGTGTAGTGTTGGGTAGTAGTTCATCCTTTGTAATGGAACTCGGTATCTAGCCTTGTACCGGATAAAGTGTAGGCGACATTTTGATAGGTGTGGTTTAGGGTTTAGGCGACGTTGTAAAGGCTTCTCCGCCATAAGGAGTTTTGTCTTGTAGTGATTACGAACTCTCGAGTAGGTGACTCGGGGAGTAGAGTAAGGCAAGGAAGGTATCCTTGTAGCCGAACCACTATAAATACTTGTGTCATGGTTTTGTGTTTCTTACTCTTTACCTTTACATTACATACTTAGATATCTATCTATCAACGTCCAACATACACATCTAAATAGATTAACATAAGTTGATCTAAATATTTTAAAAAGGAGTTTTAATCGGTAAAACAATTCAACCTCCCTTTCTAGTTTTCCACAATTTGTACCAGAGCTTCGTTACCAAGTTTCTTAGAGTATGTTGTACTTTAAAAACTTGATACGATCCGTGTATGTTTGAAAACTACAAAAAAGGAAATCTTTTAAAACAAATTGTTTCTTTTTTGTTGGATAGTGATAGATTATTCTAACATTTTCTTTTCAAGAAATCTTCATGCTAGGATCTCTCCAAAGTCTTCATTTCTATTCAAAGAAAAATGAAGTCAACTCTCAAGGAAGAACCTAAAAGTAATCGCAACCTACTTATTCTAAGTACAAGAGATTACTTCAAAAGCTCATGAAGTATTTCGGCTTTATGGTTTCCATAAACCATATCAAAAGTTTAGAGGTATGTTACTTATCCACAAATTAGCTAGTTTATGTTTACATGGATTTGTTGATTTTTATTATTTAGACGTTAATAATTGCTAGCCTCTAAAAAGTCTCTTTTCGCCACTTTCCCGACTTACCCATCATCAGGAATAGTATTCCTCCTTGACTTTCTAAAAGATCGTCAAACCAACGCCGCCGTCACAAATAGATCCTTGATAATTAACTTATCAAATCCCGCTAACCAAACATTTATTCAACCTCTAAGCTATTTTTGTTCCATAAGCTAGTGTATAACTTATTACAAAAATAACACCAAACACCCTTTTCTGTCTACAGTAGCTGGATCTCACAAGTTGTACTAGCCGGATCCCAATTACAAGGGATCCGGGGGAACCGTGTGACAGAAACCAACCATACATTTTTCAAAACCAATTCTGCTCTTTTCCCTCTCCTCACAAAACACAAAAACGACCCAATTGCTGCCTTCATCTCCATAGGGCTTCATATCCTCAAGCATCTTCCTCTAGAACATCATTGTAAGTAATTACACTCATATGTTCTAATCTTCTTCATCCACATCCTAGGGTTTATGGTTAACAATTTTTTTTCTAATCAATTGATGAAATTAGGCTTGCAAAATTGATCTCTAGAAAAGGTTTTCATATAACTAAGATTCCATTGTGCTTATAACATTGTTAATACAAATCAAAACCATAAAACCATCTCAACAAATTTTACCTAATTGGAACATTTGTTTTTCTAGGACCAACCATGCCTAAAGCTACCCAACAAGACCACCATGATACCGTCCACTACCCAACTAAATGCTATCGAAAAGAGGGGTTTTCAAAAACCGATCGTAAAATCTTCAAAATACTTGAAAAACGACTTATCCACGAAGGTCGTGTGGTCAGGAATGCTTCCTTGAAAATATCGACATTCGTCAAGTCTTCTCGGCAATCAACTTAGATTGTCTCCTTGATATGGATGAACAAATTTTTCCGGTTTTCATCTTTGAATTCTCCAAAAGCGTTAGGATCATTCGAAATAGTGATGATAGCATCTCAATCGCTTTTATCATCAATAAACAAAACTTTACTCTACCCCTCAACACATTCGCACAAATCCTCCGCAATCCTTGTGAAGGGATTTGTATGCACTACCAAGATTGGGCAATATCCACTCAATCATTTGAACTTGATTCCAAACCAATCTACCGCACTCCTCTTGATGAACCCGGAATTGTTCGAGACACCATTTTCCAAATTAGAGCCGACCAATCTCGCTTCAACCGCAACAAAGAGCTTATTCATCGTGATCCCTTTCAAATGGAACTCTTTTAAATGCATCCCATCTATAGAAAGTATGAAGAAATTCTTAGGGAAAATGTCATTAGTTTGGTCGGAAATAAAGACCATCCAAATGCATGCCTTGTCCAAATGATATATTGCCTCATTCACCAAAGGCCATTTAATCTTGCCTATTACATGGTAAAGAGAATGGCCGGTGTTTTCAAAGTTGCCAACATGGTACTTCATTATGGTATGTTCCTAACACGACTCTGTGAGTATGTTAGTGCAATACAACCTTCTCCTATCAACGATGATCATTTCCTTGCCAATCACGTCATGGTACCTCTCACCAAACAACCCTCTAAACGGTTCATGGTCAATGGAAGAAGACCTCGGGCTCTCCCGGACTCCTCGGACGAAGAAGAAGTAAATGTCAACCCTGTTTCCAACGTCAACTTGGACCCCATAACCTACTTTTAACTACTTCTAACTCTTCCAAAAGAGACCGAAGAATTCAAACAATTAAAGGGTATGATCCAATGCCTAACTAACTATGTCGTGAAGTCGGGAAAGAGGAAGAGAAAAGATTGAAAAAAGAGACATTAGGATTATGGTTGTTTTTAGACATTTTGTTTATCATTTTGCAATGGATGCTTATGCTTGTGAAATGCTTTATTTTGGTTGTTTGGATATTATCATTACTACTCTTGTTTATGGTATGGTTTATGAGATATTTTGCTTGTTGTGTTGTTCTTTTAGAGTAGAGACCAATAGCAATTGGTATGCATAGTATAGTGCAAAGTCTGCACTCTTTTCTGTGATGCTTCTGATCTGCAGTTGCCGGATCCCTAAAGATATACTAGATGGATCCCTCCTTTTAGGGATCCGTGGGATTCGGGGTGACACATCTACAATGCAGAACCCCATACATCTAAACAGCCCACTAGAACACTTCACACTAGTTAAACATAAGGCCTTAGGACCACTTAGGTCTTCTTCAAACTCAGTAAGCTTCACACTCACTCATAGCTCATTTAGGATCACACTCAAAAGTGCTTTTCAATTTATCATTTCACCAAAACTCATTATCCTTCCGCTCCTATACTCACACATCAACGTATCTAGTTTTATAAATCTCTAAATTTTAGCAAATTGATTTTAGCCATCTTTCCCTCAAAATGGGTCAAAAACTAGTTTTTCAATTCTTATATTTTTTAAGGAATTCTCAAATTTTATCCCAAGTTGCCATCTGATCTCTCGGATCATTTAACATCACTTGACACTATCAAAATTCATAATGTCATCCTTGATCACCCATTGGTGGTCATAAAGTCCCATTTTCCTTCCATAAAAGGCAATCATTAGCTACCACCACTCATTACCCCTGATCATTTAAGTCACACCTCATTTAAAACACTTAAGAAGACTGAGACACTCAAGATGTATAGGTATTAGACTCTACCAACATTATTTTCTTCTTTTCTTGACTGCTGATAGCCGGATCCCTAGGATTAGCCTAGACGGATCCCTCTTTGGAGGGAACCGTGGGAACCGGCTGGCAGATTTAGCAAATCCTACCTAGAACAATCATTTAAAGCCCTCCTTACTAACTTGAACACTCCATCTTGTCTTAATTAAACTCATAGATCAGTGCAAATCTGTAGTTGACCTTTGTGTATGCAAATCATCACATTTCTAAGGATCTTAGTCGCTTAAGTCTTTAATGCACTTCCCAAATCCTTCCCTTTATAAGTCATCTTGATTAGAACTTCTTAGTCATCAACTAAAACTTAATTTTCAGCACTTAGAAACTTTTTCCTTAGTCATTTCATCATGAGGAAAGCTCTTAGTGCTAACTCATCCACCAAAGGACCACCCAAGAAACTTGCTCGTGTTGTACACGAAATTTCCTCAACCAGATCATCTCCCGTTAAATCCACAAATGCTAGGATTTCTCCTCCACCAACTCAACCAATCAAACCAATCCTCAAAAGGATTGTTCCCACAAAAATATCATCACCAAACACCACCATTCCTACTAAACCAAACACACCTATTTCCACCCGACCATCATCTTTGGTGCCTAGAGCCATATCATTTACCACTTCACAATCATCTCCACATCTCTACAACATAGAGGACTTACCTCCTAGGCTATCCCATCCTCCACCATTGCCGACACTCTCTTCAATAGAGAAGAGTGTGCAACAAAACAAAGGTGTTGAATCAACACTTGCACTAGTATCCTTTTCTTCATTTCCCTAAAATGGTCCATTTTGGATTATGAGGAATCATCAAAGTCAAGCACCCGACCACATGGAAGTTGACACCTCTCTACCTCCACCATCATCCTTTGTTGAGCCATCATTGAATGTGCCTCCACTAGTCCCTCCTTCTTTTGAGGATCCTCAACCCTCTTCACTTGATTCTTCACATCAAGCCACTCTATTTCTACCACCACCTTTTTCAAGCCATGACAAGGATTGCTATCATTGTTAACACGTTTAAGGCTTGATACATGAACTACGTGAAGAGCAACGTTTCATGTTTTATCACCTCCTTGAACGTTTCGATGAGGTCAACAAACCAAAACAACCGTGAGCTTAAGGATTCAAGTGGTGTCCTAGTCTTAAGCTTAACTTAGATCATTTAGGAATCACATTTCATGTTTAAATCATTCTCTTAGTTTTTAGAGATTTGTAGATCATTTCTCGTATGTTTTATTGAATGAGATTAAATGTTTTATGCCAAATTGTCTAAAGTGTATGATTGGTGCCTTATTACATATCTTATTTTGATGTTGAAATCATTTGTTCACATCACCATTGTTGTCTTAAACTTTCAGACAGACGGATCCTTCTGTTTTGCCTAGACGGATCCCTCCTAAGAGGGAACCGTGGGATCCGTACAACAGAAGACCTGTTTACTACTAACTTGAGTCTTATTTGCAGGAAATTATGCATTATATACTTGTTTTCTAACCTTTGTTTTGTAGATTTTCAATATACACATGAAGACTTTGACACACTTAGCTAGGGGGAGCTTCTTGTCAAAGCAAAACATTGCAAAAATATTTGCAATACCATTCACATTAGGATTACATTACATGACGTCCCCTTGCAAAGGTGCAATCATCAAGGGGGAGCATATTCGTCACATAGACGAAACCATTTGCAAACATAGTTGTAATGCATTAGTTTAGTATTTCTTCTTACTTGACGCCCTCACAAAGGGATGGACTCGTCAAGGGGGAGCTAAGTCGAAAATTCTTCTCCTCACTTACGCTTTAATTTTTCATATTTTTTTTCTTTCACATGTTTTTCTTAAAACAAGGTGTTAGGTTCTTTTCAACGCTCTTTTTGTTTCGACAAATAGGGGGAGAAGAGAGTAAAAACTCCAATTTAAAATTTTACAAATTTTAGTTTTTCCTTAAAATAATTTTATGTTTTGTCATCAACAAAAAGGGGGAGATTGTTAAAAAAAAATAAGCCATAAAAACTTGTATTTATATTTTACGATCTTCTAATGTTTTGTCGATAACAAAACGTAAAATCATTTTAACGAAACAAATAAAATACGTAAATAGTTTGAGCCAATAGTTTACTAACACACTTACGTTTTCACATGAAAACAGCAAACAAGTAATAGTGCTTTCGTGATTTAGTAATGCATATGTACAACAACTAGTGTTTAAATATTGGGTAGATATATACATAATTAGTATGTATTGTAATGGGTAATACAATGGGTAGAAGTTTAAGTATTTGACCCATTGACTAAATACATTAAATATAGTTGGGTAAAACCCAAAGTCCGTGACCCATACCCATAGAGCATAAGCCATAACCCATTGCATGACATCATGCATAAGTCATAATGGGTACTATCCATGACCCATGGAGCTAACCCATGATCCATGGACTAGATACATTGCTCCTACTAGATACATTGTATCTACTTGGATACCCATGGTCCAAAGCCCAGGACCCATGACCCATGACCCAAAACCCATGGGCAAAGAGGAGCGTCCCACGTTTCCCCCAGTTTACACTTGACGGATCCCTCTGGTAAGGGATACGTGGGATCCGTGGAACGGTAGCTTATTTTCTTCTATAAATAGAAAGCCATTTTTCATTTTGCCTGGTCACTTCTACACATACTTTCACATAGTATTGTAAACTCTCTAACCTCATATCCAAAGGATCTCTCTACGTAGTTTGTGTTTGTTTTTGTGTGATTCTCTAGGTTCCTCTTAAAGGCGAGATCACCACCTCTTGAAGTCAAGCTAGCTCAAGTCCATGAGTTGCCATGCTTCGTCATCATCAAGACTACTGATGTTATCTTGGTGATAGTTCTTTCTTCCTCCATAGAAGTGTTATGTTGATGACATTAGTGAAAGGTGCCCAAGGTTCGAATCAAAGACATTATTGAATGGTGTCAAAGGTTCGTATAGAAGACATATGTGAAAGATGTCTAAAGGATCAAGTTGAAGGCATTAGTGAAAGGTGTCGAAGATCCATGTCAAAGGCATTAGTGAAAGGTGCCTAGGTGTCGTGTCAAAGGCATTAGTGAAAGGTGCCAAAGAGTCAAGACGAAGGCATTAGTGAAAGGTGTCGAACATCCGTGTCAAAGGCATTAGTGAAAGATGCCAAGGGTGTACAATCGATATGGTGAATCGATGTACTAATAGAGATAGGTTGTGTCCAAGGATATTGATATCCTTGATGATGTTGTAATAAGGAGTGGGTCTCCTTTTGGGATAGGTGTTGTGTAGTGTTGGGTAGTAGTTCCTCGTTTGTAATGGAACTTGGTATCTAGCCTTGTACCGGATAAAGTATAGGCGACGTTTTGATAGGTGTGTTTCTACCTTGTGGAAGAACCTGGTGTCTAGCCTTGTACCGGAAACAGAGTAGGCGACGTTGTGAAGGCTTCTCCGCCATAAGGAGTTGTGTCGTGTAGTGAGTACGAACTCTCGAGTAGGTGACTCGGGGAGTGGAGTAGGGCAAGGAAGGTGTCCTTGTAGCCGAACCACTATAAATACTTGTGTCATGGTTTTGTGTTTCTTACTCTTTACCTTTACATTACATACTTACATATCTATCTATCAACGTCCAACATACACATCTAAATAGATTAACATAAGTTGATCTAAATATTTTAAAACGGAGTTTTAATTGGTAAAACTATTCAACCCCCCCTTCTAGTTTTCCACACCTTGTATTAGTTTTTAAATGAACTTTGTGGGTATGTTCCCTGTAAGCCCTCACGAGACTAAACTCGTCCACTTGGGACACCAAGTGTTTTTAAAGGCTTGTTGCATATGCTAAATGCAACCGTGATTCCTACGAAAGTGAGTTAGATTTCTTTTTGTTTTTCTTTTTTTTTTAGAATTATGCTTGTTGGTTAGTGTGACTTCAGGGAACGAAGTTTGCTCGTGGATGCTTAAGCGAAGGCACGATTCTCTTCGTGGGCCTTCTTTCTTTTAAGGAACAAATTTCAGGGAAGTTCTCACTCTAATTCTACTTTCTCTTCACCTGTATTTAACCTTTAGTACAAAATGAACTCTGTGCATTTCAAGTGGGGGGACGGGATTAGAATTATTACTTGAACTTTATTTTCCTCATTTTTCTAGTTTATATTAAAAAATTATGCCATTTTAAAAATTTTGACATGTTTTTTCTTAACCTAACTAGATTAGACCTTAGTCGAGCAAATTATAACCCATGATATTTCATGGTGAGATTAGCCTTATTCTTTCCAATTATTTCCAAATCCACCAAATTATGAGTGTGCCGGTAGCTTGTAAACTTTAGAACTTGCCCTTTGCATCATTTCGAGACCATAGACGAGGTATGTTGAGTTCGATTAATGTATATGGAATAATCAGTTTGAGAAGGCAATATTTTAGGATTATCACCCAAATAGCACCAATCCTTGTGTATCTGTCGATTAGTCACCTCGACTCTTCGACCACCATGTTAAACCCTTTTGTTGCACTCACCTTTAGTGCAAGATACCCTTAGATACACCCGTCTGAGCCATTCCTTTCATTTTGTTCACCCAATATATATTGTTTCGTTACAACCATTCGCCTTAGCCTACCGTGTAGTCTTAATTTGTGATCGGGAAGTCATTGTTTGCCTAAGTTAAAGGTTCAAATAGAAAGGTTCGGAAATCACGCTTTCGTCAAAAACTTATATTTGAAGATCATTGAAGACCCCCCAGATTCTCATATTATGTTCATCTCAAGTGGGGGGATGTTATGTTATTTTATGATGTAAAAAAAAGTAGTTTATTGTTTATTGTAAAGTGCAATGTTATAAGAACTATGTTTGAAGCTCATCAAAGATTTAGCATCGAGGAGCCCACCTCGGTCACATTTGAAGAATTGAGTTGGTAATTATTGCGCCAACAGTTGAAGAACAAGTAATGTGCCCATCATGACGTCCGCTAATGGCACATTTACTTGAATTCATCATGATTCGGTTTTTTCGCCTTAAAACTTGAACTTTGGATGAACGGTAAGTGGTGATGACTTGGTTATAGGTTAAGACTATTTGCTTTTTTATTTTTACTTTACACCAATTAAATCCCATGTCTTATCCTACCCTTTAGTCATGAAGCGTGTCTAGGTGATGAAGCAAGCAATCTTTGGTGTATTGGCCATGGATTTGGTCATGTATCATTGATTTTGTCCACTTTTCCGTTACATGTTAGTAACGACATTACACCCTTAACCCATGTTGTGTCTACCCATTTGACTTCAAGAATTATTTAGTCCTTAACTATAGTGGTGTTGATTTGTGTAAGCGCCAAGCTTATGATAGAATACATGCTATGATTGTAGCGCTTTGACTTCGTGATTTCATTATGTCAAACCCAAAGCATGGTGATAGCCATTCTTAGACTAGTTGAGAGATTTTGCTACCCCAGTGTTTTGAATTCCATTTCGTGAGGACCAAATGTTCGTTTGGGCTTAGGGATGATTTATAGCGCCGGGCACTCATTGTTATAGCATAAGAAATGACTTTTAAACTCATATCTTAGAAGCTTGATCGGGTGAAAATAGGGGGATATAGCGACTTTTCAAGGAAGTATTCGTTTCTATTAGGTTAGGTCTTTATTTCTTGTTTATTGTTAATTAAATATTGCAAACCTTAAAAGTGACACCTAGCAAGTACGGCCTCGGAGTTACACAACCGGGTGGGGATAGGTTAGGTGACTTTATAAATATTAAAATATCTGCATCAATAAACACAAACTGTGTATAAATAGTTATGAATATTAAGTTGTGAATCAATTCTCTCCTAAGAACACAGTCCTAAGCTAGATGCTTGTGTTGTTTAATAGAAGAGTTTCATTTTTCATTCTCAGTAATTTTATATCATTTGTATGGATTTAGTTGTCGCTTGTATTCCTTTGTTTTCTATTTCACTTTCGGTAAAACCTTGAAGGACGAGCACGGTGGAGCTTACGAGACGCGGATCCTTGGAGAATTATACAACAACGGGCGTTTCTCAACAAGGCTGCGAAGAAATGCAGTCATATTTAACATGATTTTGAAGTCAAAAGTTTGCGACAAGTGCGTGAATAAGTAACGCGCGTAATTACAGGAGAAAACCACTATCTTTCGAGATTGTTACGATATCAACAAAAATTAGGTTATTGTAAATTTCTAGTGAATAAGTAACGAGCATTGAGCTAAATTAGCTGCCATGACATAGTGGTGTTTGCGTTTCAGTTTGTATGCCACGACTTGTGAATAGGCACTCTTTTTTCTCTTACGCGTAACGATGCATGCAAGTGTAATAACTTTTCTCTCTAGACGGTGCTTACTGATTGACGCTGATCTTGGAGGTCGTTTTTGTTTAGCAAATTGAAAACTAAACCAAACTAAAGTAGATTAATATTTAATATTTTCTTAAAAATAAATATACATGTTTAATAATAAATAACTTCAAACCCGCTGCTTCAAAACTTTATAAGAAATTTTCTTTATTTTAACCTAAGTATACCCACCGATCAGCATCCATTTAAATCTTAGATCAACTAGTATCTCGAGAGTTGTTGCAAATTTTAGCAACAAAAATGAAAACAAGTACAACTCAAAACACTTTGATAAAGCAACTCATACTCTAGTCTTATCATTGGATATAGAGTAATAATTTGATAACTAAAACATTTGAACCACATGTAATAACAAAAGTGACGGGGTAGACGTGATTAATAGAATCCGGATCAAATAAGTGAGAAATTTTGTAAGAAAACACGAAAAATGCATATCATCACGTTGAATCATAGTTTTTATACATAAAAATATATTTTTTTATTCAATACAACGAGTGATTACAATAACCATTTTAGTGCAGATTTATTGAAATTTATAAACTGGTTCAAGACTTTGACATTATTACGGAGTATGATATTTTGCAAATAATATACATCAAAAGTTATATTTTTAAAACTTTGAATCACCAATATGCTTCTAATCAACTAAAAAAACATTTCTACGTAAAAGAAAATGGTAAAAAAAAGCCTTGAATCAAGGGTTACAAATTGCGATTTTCGTGATTTCTCATTTTTGTCAATTTCTTACCAGAACTAAAGTCAGATCGATAAAGTCACATATTAAAAAATTTATTCAAGAAGTGAGTTTTAACTTTTAAATAACTAATAATAAAAATTAATTGTATGCTTGACTTATTTAAGTCATATATAATTTCATTTTTAAGTAATTTTTATTTTTATGTGTGGCTGTTAGGCTAGTCATTTACTTTATTGAGAAACTAAGGGTTAGTTTTCTATTTTCTGATTTGTCAAAAAATATAGGGGGTTTAATTTTTCATAAAACATAAAAAACGCGTTCATATGATATTTGTTCATATGATGTTGTTTTCTATTCTCAAGAAAATAATACGGGTTACAAGGGAAACAAGGGAAAAAAATGTTTTGTAGTTTCTTTTGTTAAAAGTAAGAAACATTTTGTGAAAACATTTTTTTTTCACAAAATGTTTTGTACATAACAAAAAAACCATTTTGTGAACGAAATTTTTATTTTTTTCGTTATGTACAAAACATTTTGTGAAAAGAAAGTGTTTTCTTTTAACTAAGCACCGTAACTGTTTTGGTTTTTTATAGTTTAAAACCAAGCCGATGTGAATTTAATAAGAACCGGATCGAAACCAAACAATCCAACCTGAATAAACGGATGAACATCCCAGAATGACAATCCTCAAATTGGATCGACTTGGCTGATATTGAATATTTGGGCCACTGGGCCTTCTTAGTATCCTTTCTTAATAACATTACATCAACTACTTGTTTTACCAACGAATATAATATTATTTGTTTGAGATACATTATTATCACTGAAAGTGCAATGGAATGAATGTCAGACGAAGAAGATAAGTAAAAAATAAAATTTTAATATTGTAGTAGAAACCAAGTGTCCACCATTAAGCATAAGAAATGTGAAGCAACACATCTCTTCCCAAATGTCAACTACAAACAAGAAATGAATCAGAGCCCACGCACAAAGAAATAAAGTATAAATAGTTTTCCAAATTATACATGTGTCACTGAGTCTAACTATTAATCTAAATAAGATGTTAATACTTTATATAAATTGTATATTTAGAATTAACTATGTACAAAACTTTAGTTTATATTTTAAATTATCAACACGTTTTATTTGTGATGCCTTTAGAAAAATGTAACAAGTTCTAGAAGTGTGAAAGCTAGCAATCATCCTTCCTTTATAATAACTTAGACAATAATCATATCATAATATTTGCTTTGTTATTTTCACACGATTAATACAAAGCTTCTAACTAAAGTGGTGTATTATTATACAATTGAATCGTGTTGTAAATGAGTTGAACGTTTTGTAAAATGTTCGTTTGTTTATTAAATGAACGAACATGAACAATATTTTATGTTCATTCAGTTAAATGTATATGAACAAAAGTCTTGTTCATTTTATTTATGTTCGTTAACGTCCGAGTATGCGTTTGTTAATGTTCATTATTTATTTTTTGCTTGTGTTCAAATATTGTATATCGTTGTTATATGTTTTTAGTTATATAGGTACATTTAAACAAATGAGCACATACAAAACACATTGTTTCGTATACGTTGTGCTTGTTTTTTAAGTTCATTTATGTTCGTTTAGGTCTTCATAAAGGAACATAAACGAACACAAACAACATTATTTTCTTAACGGAAAACATATCAACAAGAAAGTAAGACCGTTTTGTTAGTTGTTATGGACTTGTGGGCTCAAGCCCGGTTCTAGACCACTCTATATAAATCTATATTATGTATCGATTACACAGATTCACTAAACTTACACGTTTAAGTGTTTGTACCCGTCCATTTGTTGGTTTAAACTTATACAAACAAATACAAACAGGACCGTCCATTTTCATTCGGTTTGTTTACAACCTTACAATTGACCATAGGAAGATTTATAGCTTACACGTTTGATGTTTAAGGGAATGAAATTTTTGTGTCCACAAGTTTAAAACTTGTATGGGATCTTACAATGACACCACTGTTAATAATTAGTCATCGGATTTACATGAGTACGTTGTATCTTAAGCAATGAGTTTAAATAGAAAAAAAACACGTATTAGGTCATCATTCCTTACTAAACTCTTAATATGATAATAAAAACATGAGTAAATAAACCTAAGATAAAAACCTGATCAATAAATTTTGGATTTTGCTAATATGTGTTAATTACAGGGGCGGATCTAGCTTGAGCGTAAGGTATGCACGTGCATACGTGTGAAAAATTTTAATAGTATTATTAAAAACTTTTGATTTTATTAGAAGTTACTACAAAATACAAAATACACTTAAAATATAATTTTGATTTTATGAGAAGTTACTACAAAATACACTTAAAATACGTGTGAAAATTTTTAATAGTATTATTAAAAAGTTTACCGGTGCACACCCTCTAGTACACTTAAATTTTTGAGTGCATACCCATAAATTTCAGAAAAGAAAGAAACGGTAAATTATTTCTTGCCTGGTAATTTTGAGTAGCAACAGGTCAAGTGTCTTGAGGAAGAAGACGGCAAGGTAAATATAAGACACTTAATTTTGGGTCCACCCCTTCTTCCAAAGCCCAAACTCACTCAACACTTGTTATGTAAACGTTTTAGTGTTAATATCGTTTTATTTATATATTTTTTTGAAAGGCAACAAATTTTATAAACCCACAAAAGAAACAATTACAAAAGAAAGGCATCTTTCTCCAATAAATCAAGTAAATTAAAAGGAAAAAGACCCGAAAGAACAAAATAAAGTACATATAAAACTTTCATTGGACCAAACTAAAACAACTATCCTACACTACCTAAATATACACATGAAATAGACACAACATAGTGCCAAAATTCCATGAGATTGCATACGATTCATTTTTTAGTTGTACTTTAGATTGTTCTTATCTATAAATTAATGATGTTGAAACCGAGATATTTTATTAATTTAGTGAGATATTATTATATTAATAATTTATTAACTCAAAGAGGTTTTACGTATGACATTTAAATTTCCAAGTCTAATATATAAGTTACAATATGTACTAATTAGAGATGAAAAATAAATCAGAAAAACAAGTTCAAATTAACATTTTGTTAATCAACATTCACATATTAATTGAATTTGTCAAGTTCAATAGAGAGATTTAAAGATTAACTCAATATAGATTTGAAGTTCAACAAAAAAACAAATGACAATAGATTCACTTTTTACTAAACAGTCTTAGAACTTTGAAGTGTATCATATATATACATGGAATTTTTTAGTAACTATTAATTTATAGTTTCGTTGGGACCAATATATATACACTGGAGTTTCAAAAAAAAATTATTTTATTATTTTATCGATTGGAGTATAAATTTGTACTGGTCCCAAGTTGGAACTGAACAAATTATTAATTTTATCGAGATTATTAATTTATCGAGTATTAATTTATAAAGGTTTTACTGTATTGTGTCAGTTTTGTCATGATTTGAGGTATAAACTTACTTGGAAATTAATTCATACATGTTTCTAAGTTTGTTATTTATAGAAATTATGAATGTGAGATTGTGACAATGTTATTTTTTTAATACTCAACTAATTTTAAAAGCCATGCACGCATCGCACGAGGATAAGCAGTATAATGAGTAATAAAGTTAAATATTGTGACAATTCGAGTTTTATGAATTATCCTCTCCCTTTTAAAGTTTTTTTTACATATTAAATTTAAATGAGTTTGACCAAAATAAAGTTAATTCTGACTTTTATTGGTCAATAAAAATGCTTAATTTTGCCGTATAGGCAGAATGATGCACTCTTATTGGTACGATTAGGTTTTTCTCATAATATTATATGTTTGAGCTGATCACATTTTTTAAATCTTAAGACTTAACATTATACGATGTTACTTATATGTTGCCTTTCTAAAATAAAAATAAAAATGCGTTGAATGAAATGAGATAGTCATACACATGTATGAGTTTTTTTTTAAGATTATGTGAACATAGTATATCACCAAAATATTACACGAGCTTTGCTTTTGATCCTATTCCAAAGACCGAATCAAACCAGTTTTAGTTAAAGTAATTCAAATGATCTATTAAATCTCGAAATAAACTGAACTTGATAGACCAAATCACCTTTAATAACTCGGATCCAAAAACCCAAACAATCGTGCCTAATCCGATCCCCAAAAACCCGACCCGAAAACTCAAACCCGAAAAACCGGATTAAATATTAACTCTAACAAAATAGCGCATACCCTACTTCGAATTCCTTGATCCGCTACTGGTTAATTAGCTCTTTATATATAGAATGTTCAAGTTAAAATATCAAATTTATATTTAATATTTTATATTCATTAATTATATTTTACGGTGTGCTCAGTGGTCACATATTTTGACTTTTAATTAACAATAGGAATGATCTATTTCGCATATATGGCAAAATCGAGCTATGCCATTAGACTAATTAAAATCTTCTCAAATATTTGATTGTTCATTTTGTATGTTCTCTTATAGTAAGAGATTTCTAAAGTTATAATCAAGGTTGTCAAGATCGGGATCCTACCCATGATCGTTTTTGTCTTTGCAAGATCGTGATCGTAAGATCGGATCGGGATCTTAAGATCCTACTCTAATGTTATTTCTTAATACTTTATGTAATTTTATACAAATCTACAAATTCTAATACATTATAACCATAAAATACTATGAATGTTTCATATAAATGTTGTCCTAAATTATGATTATAAAATATTTAAAAAGATTAACATATTGTTTTTTGAATTCTATAAACAAACAACCCATAAATTTGAATTTTTTTAGTTTGTAATTCGAGAAAAGTAAGATCGGATCGGATTAGATCGTAAGATCGTATGGTAAAGATCGGGATCCTATAAGATCTTAAGCTTGCAAAGATCCTATGTAGGATCCGGATCGTTTTTGCTTTGCAGTATCGTAAAATCGTAAGATCCTAAGATCAGGATCGGGATCCTGACAACTATGGTTATAATAATTCCAAGAATGCATTATGTGCTTGATAGAGATAGAAGAGAAATCTGAGGTTGAAATAATATACGTTAATATGCGGAAAAAAAAAAGTTTATCATACATTGTCGAGTCCTAACAAGGATAATAGATGTGTTGTATTGTCCATCCTAAAATCTTTTATGTACTTTTTTTTTGGCAATCTATGTAATCTTAGAATCGTGTACTGGTTGTCAAGCTTCTTTGGTGACGATATCACTTAAAGCAATAATACACATGAAAAGCCAACCAACTGCTGCATGAATGATTCATAATCATACGTTTTAGAGTCATTTTCGGTGCACAACAACTCGTCTCAAAAAGTATGAGTCCTTTCGGCTAGTTATGTATGATCAACGGGAGCTAGTACAATTCGCGTTTTGATCATTACACGTAAATCTAACATGAAAAGTGATAAGACATGTGAAAATAAACCCTAAAATTCTCTCTCACTAGGTGCGAATTCCGGCTACCACTCCCATCATATTTCCGGCCAAAACAACCTCTAAAACGCCTCTCTACCTTTATGGTATGCAATCGTTTTATGTTGTATATTCTCAGGAATGGTGTGTTTGGAATACCTGATCTATTCGATGTAACTTCCTGACGATTTATGGTTTTAGGGTTTCGCATGTAAATCGTCTATCAATTTGCTGTTATGGTTTATTAATATATGTTGTTAGTCGGTTTTTTTTGGGCAATCAAATCCTATCCCTAACTGCTTTACGATCGTTAGGGTTTTTTTTCAAGAACGAAACTCTTTTAGGGTTTCGTATTAGTGGGGTTGATTGGCTTTTGATGGTGATTGTGTTGATCGTTCATGTTTATATCATGTGTTATGCAAGTTGGATTCATTAATCCATTCATTCATGTAAGTCGATCCGTGATCGTTGTTGTGATCCGCACTGATCATTGTTTCTCGTTACAAGACCGCTCGACTGTTAACTTTCTTGGATATGTGATCGGTTTCGAAGGTTAGGGTTTGGGAAACCCTAGGTCGGTTACGCTGTTTGGATTCTGATGATGAATATGACGGTTGAGTAGGGTTGTCTTATGGTGGCTGTACGTTAGGGTTTCTTTGCTGCTACTAGTTGTGTATGACGAGGACGAATCCTTCGTGTTGATGAGTGGTATTTTCCAAAAATTTCGACGCCCTATGCTCTAGGGGGTGTCAGTTGATTGGAGATACAACACTTGACGGTTTTGCTACTTGCTGGAAGTTGGTGTCACCGCTGGTCAAGCAATGATGACATGTGGTGCTCACTATGGAAGTGGTTCTTTGAAGTTCTTTTACTATGCTCTGTATCACATTGGGGTTGTTGGTTTAGCATTTCAACGCACACTTTTGAAGCGAAGTTTTATGCTGCTGCTCTATCCGTGGTTTTAGAGTCTTCCATCAATTGTGGTGCGAAATTTGTGAACTGACTCTTTTGCCGATACATGATCATGGAGTTGAGTTTTATACGTATTTGTTGGGTTTTCTTATTGGTGTTCTGCTTTTGCATCTCAACATACACCTTTAGTGAGCTTCTATCCGTGGTTTTAGAGTCCCCCACCAACTGTTGTGTGAAACTTGTGGACAGTACTTTAGATTGAGGACCATGATATAGTATATTTGGACGATGCTGGAAGTTTGGTCTACTATGGTGATTTGAAGATTCAAGTATTTTTACTTGAAGTGCATGTAGTTTTATTCTTTTTATCATTGTAGTATGATGTTTAGTTATAAGTGTGGTATGTCACACTTATATTGTCAGTTATAGGAATGATGTGCATTCCTATAGAAGAGTCTGTAAGTGTCCCAAGGGACTGAGATGAGGGATTCACCCTCATCCTTTGTACTTCAATGTTTTTTGGCGTAATATACTTTACCGGGGTGAATTAACCCTTTTACCCAAAAAAAAAAGACATGTGAAAATAAATAAATAAATAAATAAGATGTCATAATCGTATAGATGACTAAACAAATTGGTGACTTAAGAAAATGGGTTATTATACAAAAAAGTCTCTAAAGTTTGCGGGATATTTGTCCTAAGTCACTCTAGTTTAAAAGTTGTTATTTAGGTTACTATACTTTGTGTGACCGGTTATATTTGTTACTCATTTTTTGTATACCTTCAATTACCGGTAATTTGTCCTACGTGTATTATATATTTCATTTATGTTTAATATATTTGATTAAATATATTTGACTCACAGTTCCCAAACCTTTTGTTTAATAATCCCAACTACACACACTTTCCCCAAACGTATCACACACAGATCCAAATAAAAATTGTGTAATTAGGGTTTTCAAGAATCAAATAAAAATTGATTGGTGTTATCATCTTCTCCAAAAAGGTAACTTTTTTCTCTCATTACTTAATTATTTATTTGTTTCAACAGTCATAAATTAGGGTTTTGTATGTAAAATTAGGGTTTTCGGCAATTAACAATTTTTTTGTTTTATATTCTTTCAGATGGCATCACCATCCCAACCATCCACTTTTTTGCTAAAATATCATCGTGGCGGTGTATTTGTAAGAGATCCCCTTTCGTATGAATATGAAATTGTATCCGAAATTCCTAATGTTGATATGCTAGCATTAGACTTGGTAGGTTTTGTGAATCTTTTGGAAAGTGAATGTACTGGTGAGGTGAAGTCCTTGTTTTATTTGGTTCCTGGCTTAGAATTACAATTAGGATTAAAACCTCTAAAATCAAATGCTGACTTTGATGCCTGTGTGCAATGTGGTGTAGATAATGATCATGTGTTGCATATATATGCCTCTCATTCTGAGTTTGACTTAAATGAAACCACTGAACAACACAATTCTGATAGTGATAGTGATTTAGAAGATGATGATTACAATGTGTATGACTAATGTGGTTCTGAAGAGAGTGACACTGCATCACTTGACCATTTGTTTGATGATGAGGAAGAGGTTTTGGATGTTAGGACTAAGAAAGTAGAGCCTGCACCTAAGAAGAAAGCTTCTAAGTTGTTTGATGAAATTTTTTTGACTAGAGTTTGCAATGGCTTGCCTAAAGATAACTTTAGTGATAAAGACTTTGTTCCTAAAAAAGTAGATGACCAAGATAAGTTGGGTGATCACTGGCCAATCCATGATCCTAATGTTAAATGGAAGTTCATGAGACCACACTTAGGGGAAAGGTATGAGAGTCCTGAACAACTTAAAAGAGCACAGGCATACTATGCTTTGGCAAATGGTTATAAGCTTTATTACAAAGTAAACAATCCTAAGAGACTGTTAGCTAAATGTTCAAAGGATAATAAAGACAAGAAATGCCCATTTAGATTGTTGGCATCTTGGATGCAGGCTGAAAAATCTTTTCAAATCAAAACCATGAATGATAGGCATGTCTGTTCTAGGACATATGAGTATGGCACCTTAATAACAAGCAACTGGGTAGCTAGGAATTATGCTAAAAAGATCATGGTCAATCCTTCTATAACAGTTAGGCCTCTTATTGAGTTAATACTAAATAAATTCAAATGCAAAGTGACTATTAGTCAAGATAGAAGGGGAAAGATAAAGGCTTTGCAGCAATATGAGACATGTTTAGAGGATCACTATGGAATGCTTTGGTCATATGCTTCTGAAATCCTTACTTCAAATCCTGGATCAACTTGTAAGCTAGGTGTTACCACAATGCCTGATGGAAAGAACTACTTTGATAGTTTTTATGTATGCTATAAAGCTTTGAAAGAAGGATGGTTAGAGGGATGTAGAAGGGTAATAGGTCTAGATGGATGCTTTCTGAAAACCATATGCAAGGGTGAACTTTTATCAGCTGTAGGAAGAGATGGCAATAACCAAATATATCCAATAGCATGGGCAGTGGTGAGTGTAGAGAACAAGGAAAATTGGAGTTTGTTCATGCAATGTCTTATTGATGATTTGGGAATTGCAGCTGATGAAGGACTAACGATCATATCTGATCAACATAAGGTAAGTTTCTTCTTTATTTGGAGAATGATTAACAATCATATCTTTTATGCATTTGATATATGCTCAAGGTTTAACTAATCTATTTTGCAGGGTATTGTTGAAGCTGCAAAGGATATAATGCCTTTGGCTGAGCACAGACAATGTGCAAGGCACATATACGCTAACTTCAGGAAGAAGTTTACTGGTGTGCTGTTTAGGAATCTCTTTTGGAAAGCAGCTAAGGCTACATACCCTGCTAAGTTTGAACAAGCAATGAATCAGATCAGGGATGTCAACAAAGAAGCACATAAGCATCTGATGGATAGACAACCAGAAAGCTGGATTAGGGCATTCTTCCTCACAGATAGAGCATGTGATGCAGTAGATAATGGAATAAGTGAGTGCTTCAACTCACTTATTGTTGAGGCAAGAAGAAAGCCAATCATTAATATGTTGGAGGATATCAGAACTGGTATGATGGAAGAAAGCCAAGTAAGCCAGAAGATGAGATACCAAGTGGTGGGTCTGCAAGAGGTGGTAAGACTCCTAGAGGTGGTAAAACCCCAAGAGATGGTAAGAAATCAATAGGAGGTAAAACACCAAGTGCTGGTAATACACCAAGTGGTGGGTCTGCACCACAAGCCCCTTCTGTCTTGAATGCACAACATGATTTTTCAACACCAAGTGGTGGGTCTGCACCACAAGCCCCTTCTGTTTTGAATGCACCAGATGAGATGTCAACTGGTTGTTCTGCACCAGTTAAATTTTCAACTCCTCCAGTTGGGTTTAACATGTCTACACCAGATCAGTTGCCTTCACCAAATAGGGGTGTTGGTGTAAGAATCAAAGGTAGGGGTAGGGGTAGGGGTGTACTAATGAGGGGTGCTGGTGTTAGAACAATGGGTGGTAGTGTAGGAATACCATCAAGTGAAGCTGCAAGTAGTGAACAAGGTGTTAGCAATAGGAGACTTAGGACCATAAATGGGAAAGTTGTTAGAGCGAGAGGGAAAGGAGATGGATCAAAAGCTCATATGTATCCTGGTGGAATAAAACCTATAGGGTTTGGTCTTTCTTGGGATCCTGTTGATGGAGAGCCATTGTTTGGAGTAAGTACTAAGAATCTTTTACATTAATTTTGTTTATGTATGCTGATTATTCATTTTGTTAATTAATGTAAAAATTTTGCAGAATACTATGGGTATTCCTGCACCAGCTTGGCCAATTGGTATTACACCTGAAGATGTTAGAATCCATGTTGAAAGACCAGAGCCTGTTGTGGAGCAAGAGCCAATGCTAGAACCACTTGTGAGGAGGAATGCATAATACCAAAGGAGGATGGCAGCTCAAAGGAGAAGACAATCAGTGGAGAGAAGGCAATCAGAAAGGATCAAACAGATCATCTTCAACAGGCCACCATCACCTGGGCCAGGATTAAATGAAGATGATGCCATCTCTCTTGACTAGATTGTAGGAATGACCTTAACATGGCTAGCTAGTAGTTTGGCACTTTTGTATATCAGCCATTAGAACTAATCCATAGGATGTTAAACTTTAGGATGTGGTACATGTTGATGCTACTTACTTAACATTTGCAGTTCAAATCTGCACCATATTTTGTATGTACTTAAACAATGCAACCTGTTGTGCAGTTTATATCTGCACAAACATTTGCAAAGAATGATGTATGCAGTTTGAATGCAGTTTATGTATGCACTATCCATTTGCAGTTTTTGTTGTGCAGTTTACTTCATTGTTACAAGTAGAATGTATAAACTATTTCAAACACAAACACATGTAAACAGAGATAGAACATTTCACTTCATTAATTCATTAGAACCATTGTTTCAAAGATTCATTCTAACCACAAAATACCATAGTCTTACAATAACCATTCTAACCTAAACTGCATAAACTAAACTGACATCACTTACAAAATAACTGCATAAACTAAACTGACATCACTTACAAAATACAATAACACCTAAAATAACCTAATAAGAAACATCCCAACAATAACCACAATCAAAACCCTATTGTAAAATGCAGTTCGAGAGTTTTGATTGGTGGCTTGAAGAACTTCATCTTGTGCATTCACCAAATTAACATGGATCTGATACATGGTTGCTTGATACCAACGATTTGGTAATGGCGCATCAACCCATCTGAAATAGTTGCAATTTCTTGTTGGATCCAAGAAATTGGGGCAACCAAGAAATCTTCTTCCAGGGTTCATTTGTGTCCAAGAGGTTCGACACCTTGCTACTTCGCCACACCCACAAAGGTGCGCCATTGAATTGTTGCAAGAAATGGTGGAATGGATTTAATGATTTTTGGGTTTAGAACCCTAATTTTGGAGGTGATAATTGGGTATGTTTTAGGTAGGGTTAGTTTTTTATAAGAGAGTATCTTAGTGGTTTTCCAATGTGGCAAGAATAAGATGATGTGTATATATGGCCAGGTCCACGTGGACAACAAAATGGTATCTCAACCGGTTGCCCACCCTGGGAGTGAGCTAAGCAACAGGTTTTAAAATGTTCAACGACACGTTTGACGAACCCGTGTAGTATAGTAACCTAAATGACAACTTTTAAACTATAGTGACTTAGGACAAATATCCCGCAAACTTTAGTGACTTTTTTGTATAATAACCCTAAGAAAATTAAAGCACAAGTATTTCATTTTTAGTAGACGTTTAATAAAGTAAAACGTAAGGATTACACAAGCTACCGATAAATATGAATAATGTTAATAAAGGAATATTCACGAAAACAATGGCTTTCAAAATTTACCAACTTAGAGCATGGGGTGTGGAGTGTGTTGGTCATCGTCGTTTCCAACGTGGCTACTCGCCACTTTTTTTTGCTCCTCGCCACGACACCATGGTGGTTCGCCACTTTGGGTTTCGCCATTCCAACAACGAAGAAAACGACAATTTCAAATTCTTACCGTTTCTTTACCAACGGTTACAACTCTTTTATTTTATTTTTTTTTCTTTTCAAATTTAAAAACATTTACCAACTCTATAAATATAAACCAACATCTACACACAAAAATTCACACTTCTCAAACACAATTCAACTTCAAAATTCACATTCTCTTTACGCAAGATTATTATGGCTTGCCGTCTCCCGCATTCCGCTAGTGATATGCAAACGTACGTTCAAAATCAATGCAATAACGACGATGAGGCTCGAAAAGACGCTATTATACGCGTCATCCAATTGTTTGAGCAGGGGAGGACGGAGAAGCTGCAGATGAGAGAAAACTACAAGAGTTGCAACGACATCAGCACTGAACGAAAAGGTGTGATCGAGAAATTTCTGAAGGAGGAAGCCCGCAGAGATGACGAAATTATTGACAAGTTGTGGCGGTGTGTTCAAAGGGCAACGAACAACATCAACACCAAAGTCAATTGGAGCTATCGGGTGAACAAAGATGATGATGCAGGAATCTCCGGTAGACGAGAAAGCTTTGTCTCGCCTCGAGGATTATATACCTCCCGCGTATGATTCTGCTAACGAGGAGTATTCATATTAGGATTTAGGATTTATGTATTTTTCGTATGGTTTTTTTTATTATCGTAAGTTTTTTTATTTTTTCGTATGTTTTTTTATTTTTTATTTTCCGTATTGTAGTTTTATTTTTATTTAAATGAATGAAATGAAATTTATTTTGTTTGAAAAATATGGAAAAGAAAAAAAAAATGTGGGTGGGGCCCAAAAGAAGAGAAGTGAGTAAGTTGTGATTGAGTGGTATTTTTAAGTGAGTGTGTTGGAGTGATGTGGAGGTGATGTGGCACACGTGGGGCCCAAATGAAGAGAAGTGGGCAACCCACGACACCCGATGCTCTTAGTGCTAGTTAGTTTAGTAATTAAAGATTAAAATAGCTAGTGTAATCTGATTAATCAACCTCTTAATTACCTTTACACTCAACTATTGCGTGGATTAACATTGAATATATATCTTGGCATCTTGGGTTTTAATATGTGGCGTCGAAAAACCGTTTGCTACTTAAAAATCTCCACTTCCCACCAAATGAAACATCTTTTATATTTTGTTTAATAAGTAATAAGCCTTAAAATATGTCTTAGAATATATAAACTTTGGATAACCAAACCAGTCAAGGTTGGGTGCCCAAATTATCATGGCTTAAATGTGAGAAGTATCAATTAAGTTCAGATCTCGTTGATGCAAACAATTTTGAAATGGTAACGCAAACCTATTAATAAAAAGACTTTATTCATTTTTTGTTGGTGTGGCGGTGTGCTCAAAGTCAAGAAAAAGATTTGTTTTCGATGAGCAACTCATTTAAAGTAAAAGAAAGAAAACGTTTAATCATGCATATTTTTACTTAATTTTGTATTTTTGTTGTTG
The DNA here is from genome assembly GCA_910596185.1 of Chrysanthemum makinoi. Taxonomy (NCBI): domain Eukaryota; kingdom Viridiplantae; phylum Streptophyta; class Magnoliopsida; order Asterales; family Asteraceae; genus Chrysanthemum; species Chrysanthemum makinoi. The sequence goes on from OU343222.1 coordinate 99,512,351, forward strand.
TTACTTTGTTACTCTAACAAGATTGCACTAAATATATACACTGGAGTGTAATAGATTTTATTCGAGTAGGCACAGTGCCATTTTGAGCTCGATAAGACTACAAAACTCGAAGTTTAACTCTTTCCTTGAGCTTGATTGAGCTTTGAGCCTTTATTTTCGATCATCAGGTTACTTGTAGTACTTTCTAACTAACCTTGATTTGGTTATCATTCAACATTAAAGAACAATAAGTACAAACAAATGCATAGTGAAACATCCATGCAATCTAGCCTTTGATGGTTACGTCTTCAACCAACACAATTTGGTGTTAGGCCTAAATTGTTGCATTTTGTCTTATTCTTTCATTAAACTTGTCCATTATATAAAAATGTTACTAATTGAAAAAAGACTAAAATACATTGTTCGTCCCTAAACTTGTCCAAAAACATCATGCTGAACCAAAACTTGTCTTTTTCGCCGTCAGTAGTCCAAAGTATGGGATTTTGAGGCTAAACCAGTCTCTTGACCGTTAATGCCCAGGTCAACGTCTGAATTCTATTAGTTAGTCGAGGGTATTATAGTCCATACACATTTATACCATACCTTAGTTAAATCTAACACAACCTAATTCCACCAACACAGAAAGGGGTGATTGTTTGAGCTAATTATACCATTACACCCGACATTTTAAGTATAACTTTATAAAGGTCAACTGATAAACTAGTATGATCTCACATAATTTAACCCATAAAATAAACAAACAAATATTATGCATAACTAACTATTTAGCAAGTTGACTTATAACAGTCAACTATAGATTCAATGTCTGATACAACTGGAAAATAACTGAAACTAGTGAGTCATTGTCTGATACATGGTTCTACTGATATTTCACAAAATATAAAAGATGATGCAGTTTCCTGCAAAACGTTCAACTGCTGAACCTTCAAATGATCTACACACTAGTCGTGGATATCCATAAAATGATGAACACACAAAACATGAACCTTAAAGTGATGATTATACTGCTACCTTGTCTACAAAAACAAGCATGCAAACAACAAACATTTAAGTTAGGTACTGTAATATTACAGCTTAAAAGAATTAAACACATGACATGGTATTCATCATTGAAACATCACCTAGGATGGCCTTTGGCGAAAAGTGCAAGGACGCACTTTGTAATCATTTCTCTACTTCTAAAGGGTGTCTTAACACCGCTAGACACATCAGCAGCACCACCACCAACCCTGGTTTCAACACCTGCAGCACCAGCCATGTTTTCAACATCAAAACTTGCAAACTCAACCATTTTAGCATTCCCATTCCCATCAAAACCTCACTTAAAATGTTGAACAATTTCTTTCCCCTTTTTTTTGTGCAAAATATCCTCTTCCTCAAGCAGGTTTCCTTTTCCCTTATTTTTCTCTTTTTTTTTTATCTACAACCCCTTCTTCCTCTTTGATAACAACACCGCCTTTTACTTTTGGTTTCTTGGTTCCACTCCCCTGCATTTTTTTCCTATCTATCCCCAATTTATGCCTAGTCCTAAAAGGTGTTGGACTAACCATTCGAAAGTTAGCATCTTGCTCTACCCAACCCACAACTTCAAAACTTATGTTTTTTAAGTAAAGTTGTGCTAACTTTTGGGGCTTGTGTGCAACAAAGCTATCAACTGACTCAAGTGTTTCAAACAGTGCAAACAAAGTGTGAACATCATCATCAGTAAATATCAAATGCAAACCATTTTCTAGGGATTCTTCAGGATCACATAAAAACAACGCCCATTTTTGTTCATTAATCTCTGATAATACATTATCAAGGCTTGAACTAAATATATCCCTATCACTGGTAAAGGCATACAGATTAATTAATGAACCTCCTTCATGCCTGAGTGGGCTATAATCAAAAAACCCATTATAGTGGATTATGAACAAGACCTCACCTTCTTCTTCTTCCTGGACATCCTTAAAAGTTGACATGAATATGCTCATGTCTTTCATGGTTTTACTCGGTGTTTTTACGAATGTGTTTGACTTGATGTGTGTTTCAGTACGTGTGTTTAGGAGTGTGGATGTATTTTAGGTTTGGTTTGGATTGGGTTTTCTTAATTGGGTCGGGTTATTATGAGAGTGTTTATGTTTTCGGATCTTATTAGTTGGGTTTATTTGGTGTTTGGCAATACATTAATTATGTATAAGCGTATCAAGGAAGGCAATGGTCAAGTTGCAGGGTAATAATTTTTATATGTCACACTTGGTCCCTGAATTTGGTCAATTAGCCATTTTTGCACTAAAAATTCCCGCGTATTTTTATTACAGAACTTGACTATTTAGCTATTTAGTAACTTCACAACTAGTTCCTAAATTTGGAAGGTCCCGTTGTTTTTGGTATTTAAGGTTTTATACCCTATACCATTTGCATACCAAGAATCACAAACACAGATTATCACAAAATCACAACAACCTAATGGCTAACTTCACACGTCTAAAGGAACTCGCAACAGCTGCCAAGTCTCACTCCATGTTCGATTCGATTTCTCTTTATTATCAAAGAGAAAATGACAAAGACATCGAGATTTCAAACGGCCTCCAAAAGACTATCGCTGATTTGGTTCATGCTATAAACGAAACTCAAGAGTATATTTATGAGTTCGAAGGATATCGTCCTTCGATCTTGACATACAAGCTTCTTCTGGATCTTCGAAAGAATCAAAATGCAAATGTGTTGAAGGCGTTGGAGCTAAGGAAGATGATTTGTCAAACACATAGTTAGGTGTTTGACAGGAACAACTTCCTTGAAGATCTTGGGAGGGCTAAGTGATTTTCTTGTATTTTGTGCTTTTGAAGGTTTCTTTTGGGAACGATATGTACTGAAGTTTACTTTATCTATGAAATGAATGAATCTATCTTTTATATTCTTGTGTTATCGTTTTTTTCCTCTTTGATTGTTTTGATATGTGTTTTGATTGTATTCGCTGTTGTTACGGGTATGGACCTTGCATAAACAGTGTATACATATCTGATTAAGGTTTCCGTCCCTTATCATTTGGTCACAATTGCATAAAGGTGTAGGAAATGCATTTATTCTTACTAGTGTTGTTAGACCACATTTTACCCCAAATTTGAATTCATAACCCTAAAGCCTTAATTAAGTGAAATTGCATCAAAATGGGTAAATCTAGAGTTTGTAGACAAATTAAATGCTCCAATTGTCAAACTGTTGGACATAATAAGTCTAGGTGTCACAAGGAACAAGTACCAAAACCACCAAAGGGAACAAATGTGCGAGGTAGAAAAAGTCATTCTGATGGCAGAAGGCAACATGTATTCATTTAATTATCATTTGCATAACTATTGTTCTTGTCTATTTACATTGTAGTTGATGGACAAATCTATTACTTTTGCAATGGATAGATGAAGACGAGATAAGTCAGACTATGGAACAAGAGTTTCTTAAAGCTCTTTTTGAGCAAAAAGAAGAACACACAATGTTGGAGGAAGACGAAGAGCAGACAAGGATGGATGAAAAAACATTCCAACAGTTTTTGAAAGGGGAGAGAATGTACAAAAGAATTAAAGATGAATGGAAGAGGAAAAAATGGCTAGAAGAAGCAGAGTTTAAGCAGCTTATTATGTAGTGGATGTGGAGGATTTATATCCAAGACATCCATATGTGCCGGATAAAAAATGTTGAACTGCTGTTAGTAGGTTGCAGCCATCTGTAATTTGGACACCATCATGTTTGAAATAAATTTGTTTTGGTTGACTTTATAACTCAGAATTGGTTATTCCAAACACCCCCTAAACTGCATGTGTTGACTCGATTTTAAGCATTTATGTTGTCTTTACTCCCATCTACTTGTTCAACAACCACATTGTACCCTATTATACCCTTTTTTGCCTGCATTATATAATACATCTAATGTCATCAATTCTTTATCATACCAACAAATTTTCACCATGGATTCAGAAAATGGTTGTCAAATGGTATGCCTTGACTGTTGGGTTGAAAGTGAAAACAGGGTTGAATTGACCTTTTTTGCAAGGCGTCCACCTTATAGAGATTTCATGTGGTATGTCTGTCCAGGTTTCCTTGACAGAAGAGGAAACACATCTTATACTGGTAGATGTGGTGTTAAAAGGGAAAACACAACTACAACAAATAGTGGTGGATATGTAGTGGGTATACATATTTCTGCATCTACTAGAGTTGGTGCTTCCTTGGGCAATGATGAAGAAGAAAGTGAACCACCTGCAACTCAAAGACCAAGTGGATCACCTGCTAGTCAATTAACCAAGTGAATCACCTGTAAGAAATGCTATGTTGTCTTTCAGTCTAAATGTAACTTTACTGATATGTGTGTACTTCTTTTGTTATAACAACTGGATTTTGGTTACAATTTTTTTTTTGTATTTGTTGACTTTATAAGTGAAATTGTGTTATTCCAAACAGCCCCCTAAACTGCACATGCAATTGCAAACTGAACAACGTAAACAGCAAAACCAAAACTACAAATGCAAACAAAAGGTATTTTAAAATATTATAACAATTCAGTATGGTTAATAATTTTTTGGTATATGTTGACTTTATAAATCAAAATAGGTTTTTCCAAATGGTCCCCCTAAACTACATAAGCAAATGCAAACTGACAAAATGAAAACAACAAAGCCAAAATATACATACACCTCTAACTAATTATACCATATACAACAAAGTATACATGTTAACAAGCATTGTTTTGAGTAACCATCATCAACCAAAAAATATACATCTTCATCACATCAACAACTAAAAATAACAGGTGAACTTCTTGATGGGAGACTTGATATTCATTGGGGGAGACTTGAGCTCCTTAAGGGGAGGCACATACCACTCATTTCTATTTGTGTTGGAGCATCCCACAGCCGCTCCAAGACCTAGTACAACATTTGTATTCTTTTCCCTTGTTTTCGGCCTTTTATGAACAAAGGTGGTAACAGGTTGTGAATTAGAAGCATTGGGAGTGGAAGCCTTGAAAGCTTGGTGATGAAGGTTTTTTGACCAGGATTTAATATTTATAAGTCTCAACTACCTAAGGTCTACCTATTGCACTAACGAGTAGTGAACTCGATCGTGCGTAGTATAGAAGGTGGTAAAGTGATAACGTTATACTCGTCGTTCGGGGTCAAAGGAACTTCCTTTTCGTCGAGCAAGTTTTATAACACCCTAGGCAGTGAACCTAATCGCTGTAGTGTAGTATTAGGGTAAGCCACGGGTATTGATATCGTTCTCTAGGGGAATAGTGTCGTTAGGCTGAAGTGTATGTCGATTTAAGTCTAAAGGTGAGGGATGATTATTTTTGTATTTTTTTATTTTATGAATCTTAGTTTTGGAGGGGAGGGTGGAATTAGTTGCTAGTCAACTATCCCAAAAGATACTAACTAAATTATGGGTCTACCAGGAACGTGAAGCGTATCTACTTATGATGTATTACTCCTTGCTAGCTATCCAATTCTACCTACTGAATTGTCACGTCCTATTGATGGTTGAATTGTAACGTCCTTATTCTTAACGCGTTGCGTTTTCTAAGGTCGTAAGGTGTGCATTCCCTAACTTTTTGAAGTCACCTTTAAGTGTAGTAAACAAAATCAACTAAGTCATTCATAAACTAACTTTGAGGTTATCTTTGGGTTTAGTAAACGAAATCCACTAAGTCATTCATAAACTATCCAAGATTTATCAAGTATTAAACACAACGATAGCCTAGTCGCACTCCTAAGCCAATTACAATTAAGATAAGAGACAACCAATCAAACAAGAGACAGTAGGATGCAAGAATTATAAACTAAACCAATTAGACTCATTGAAATTGTCACACCCTTAATGATGAAGATAGACACAAGCATCACTAAGAAATCAATAAGATCTAATTAATTACATACAAGTTTCATACAATCATAAGCAAACACTAGGTGAATTAGCCAAGCATAATTAATGAAGAGCAAGCAACAATTATGATAATTGAAGACATACCATAGGATTAGATTAACAAACAAACCATTACACGATGTTTATAGAGTGTTTGGAACCCTTTAAGTTGCTGGAAAAACACCTACCTAAACCCTGGAATCGGACTTAGGGTTTAGGGCTTACAAAAAGTGAAGTTATAATGTTATATTTATAGGCAGATTTTCTGTCGGCAAAGAGCGACGGCGTCACACCTAAAGAGTGACGGCGTCACGACCACTTTTTCACCAAACTGTAGATTTTCTCGTTCCGGTCGCGTGGGCTTTTGAATCACCTAAATCCGAGTTCGTATGCAAAAGTTATGGCCAAAACAGTATCAGCTACTTCGCGCGCATATTGCAGCTTGTGACGGCGTCACCTTGTGGTTGTGACGCCGTCAGCTTCATCTTCTGACGCCGTCTGGATCAAATCTAGGGCGTCTGAGTTGCGACGCCCTACTCTTTTAAAACCTGAAGCCGTCACTTGTAAATGAGCAATTTGGCTACTGAGCCATCACAAAAGTGATGCGACAGCGTCGCAGTTAACACCTGACGCCGTCCCCTTCAGTTCCAGCAGCCTGAGTGTCTCGATTCTTGACTTTGGCCATTTTCTTCGTATATTCGCGCCTTTTCGTCCGAATAAGTGTCATTCCATCATTTTGTCTTCAAGATACCTAAAAAGTGAAAAGGAACGATATTAAGTAATAACGGATACAAAAGTGATCAAATAAGGGCTTAAATGACTCCTTAAAAAGGTACATTTTAAAACCTTATCATAAAGCCGAGGTCGTTCCAAATAGCTATGTAGATGAGGATCCTATTAAGTTTAATTTTCATGATTTTAAAAGGTTTTAAAATTGAAATAATTAATTAAACTAAAAGACAAGAAATAAAATGCGTAAATTAAATTAAGGTTGTGAACAATGGTGAGAAAGTGTGCTAAGCTAATTATTCATTCTATCATGTAATGTCTATGTTCTCTAATTACTTCCTATTGATTCAAGTGGGGGTTTAAGTTGCAATGATAGCATTTGATCAATTCGTCATAACCTATCAACAAAGGTTCATACCCGACGTCAAAGGCCCACCCTTTGGGGAGTCGAGGGTCTTAAGCAACCTAAGCCAAGTCATTAAGTACCCTACATGCAAGATTCAAAACAATGTATGCCCGGGCGCTAGCATCTTAGACACACATCCCTAACTTCTTAAGTTCATCCTTCTGAACGGTAATCCTTTGGTCAATTCGCACAAGAGGGATTTGATAGTCTTTTGGTCAATTCTTACCAAGCCTCTTTACCTACTTACTTAGGGTCAGTTGGTCAATTCTTCTAAACAATTATATACGACCACACTTCAAAACTATCGAAGCTAGGGTAACTACCATCGAACTATGCATGCATACACTAGAAACAATTATAGAAGCATGAAAATATACACAATACAATCAAGGAATCATAACTAGGCTAGCATCAAAGGTGCTTAGCCGATGATATGATAAGACACGATAAATTCAATGTTTAACATGATTAAAGACATGAATAAAAGACATGAATTAAAGTGAAAAGTAGTAGTAATCGCTAAAGCTTATCGATATGGTGTGATTCTTCCCTTGGAGATGGCTCCGTATGCTTCGTATGATATGCCCTTGGAACCCTCTTCACGTTCTCTGACTTTGTGTTGTGAGTGAATGATGTAAAATGCAGATTTTAAGGTTTGTATTTATAGGCCCGATCATAGTTACGGCATAACTTGAGTTGAGAGTTACGCCGTAACTTAAGTATCTTCTAAACAGAAAGCTCGTAGTGGTGATTACGGCGTAACCTAAGGAATAGTTACACCGTAATTGTAGCTCCGCCGTAATTTTGTAGAGAGTTATGCCGTAACTTGAATACCTTCTAAACAGAAGTCTCTTAATGCTGGTTATATCGTAAGGCATGTTAGGAGGTTACGCCGTAGTTGACGGAGGCGCAAAATTCTCCATGACCTAGATGGTTACTGATAACATCAAAAATCACTCCGAATAATGCAATTTCTTTATTATATAAATAAAAGATTAAAATATATCATTTTTAGTGGGGTTACGATATGGTTTAAATGAGACATAAATTTTTAAATGTTACATTATTTTTTTTAGTTTCTTTTTATAATAATGTTTTTTGTCTTAAAATTTTAAGACTTCTTTTTATAAAAAGTCTCAAATACTTTAGATAACTTTAAACCCGCTGCTTCAAAACTTTATAAGAAATTTTCTTTATTTTAAGTTTTTAACCTAAGTATACCCACCGATTAGCATCCATTTAAATCTTAGATCAACTAGTATCTCGAGATTTGTTGCAAAGTTTAGTAACAAAAATGAAAACAACTCAAAACACTTTGATAAAGCAACTCATACTCTAGTTTTATCATTGGATATAGAGTAATAATTTGATAACTAAAATATTTGAACCACATGTAATAACAAAAGTGACGGGGTAGACATGATTAATAGAATCCGGATCAAATAAGAGAGAAATTTTGTAACAAGACGCGAAAAATGCATATTATCACATTGAATCATAGTTTTTATACATAAAAATATATTTTTTATTCAATACAAACGAGTGATTATAATAGCCATTTTAGTGTAGATTCATTGAAATTTATAAACTGATTCAAGACTTTGACATTAATACGGAGTATGATATTTTGCAAATAATATATATCAAAAGTTATATTTTTGAAACTTTGAATCACCAATACGCTTCTAATCAAGTAAAAAAAACATTTCTTAGAAGAAAAATCTTAAAAAGACCTTGAATCAAGGGTTACAAATTACGATTTTTGTGATTTCTCATTTTGTCAATTTCTCACCGGAACTAACGCCAGATCGATAATGTCATACATTAAAAACTTATTCAAGAAGTGAGTTTTAACTTTTAAATAACTAATAATAAGAATTAATTGTATGCTTAACTTATTTAAGCCACATATAATTTCATTTTTAAGTAATTTTTATTTTTATGTTTGGCTATTAGGCTATTCATTTACTTTATTGAGAAACTAAAGGTTAATTTTTTATTTTCAAATTTGTCAGAAAAAAAGGGGATTTAATTTTTCACAAAACATAAAAAACGCGTTCACTGTTTATATGACATTTTGTTTTTTATTCTCAAGAAAACAATGAGGGTTACAAGGGAAACAAAGAAAACAAAAACGATATGTTTTGTAGTTTCCTTTGTTAAAGTAGGATATGCAAATTTTCTATTTTATAAAGAATTTGATGAGAAACATTTGATTTGAACGTAATTTATGTTTTTTTTATTTTGTCCAAAACATTTTGTGAAAAAAATAGTGTTTCCTTTTAACTAAACGCACCTAACTGTTTTCGGTATTTAATGGTTTAAAACCAAGCCGGTGTGATTTTACTACAAACCAGATCGAAACCAAACAATCCAAGTTATCCAACCCAAATAAACCGATGAACATCCCGGAGTGACATGATACTCAAATTGGGTCTACTGGGCTAATATTAAACATTTGGGCTAATGGGCCTTCTTAGCATCCTTTCTTAATACCATTACATCAACTATTTGTTTTATCAACAAGTACATTATTATTTGTTTGAGACACATTATTATCACTGAAAGTGCACATGGAATGAATGTCAGACGAAGAAGATAAGTAAAAAATAAAATTTTAATATTGTAGTAGAAACCAAGTGTCCACCATTAAGCATAAGAAATGTGAAGCAACACATCTCTTCCCAAATGTCAACTACAAACAAGAAATGAATCAGAGCCCACGCACAAAGAAATAAAGTATAAATAGTTTTCCAAATTATACATGAGTCACTTAGACCTAAGTTTGTACAAAACTTTAGTTTATTATTTTAATATGGTTGCCATTTTGTATGAAATTGGAATTAAGAAACCAATGCTTTACAAAGTGCATTTTTTCCCGGTATGATGGATATCATTTTCTTGAGTTAAATCATCTACACGTTTTATTTGTGATGCCATTAAAAAAATGTAACAAGTTCTAGAAGTATGAAAGCTAACAATCATATCATAATATTTGCTTTGCTATTTTCGCACGATTAATACAAAGCTTATAACTAAAGTGGATCGTAGTATTATACAATTGAATCGTGCTGTAAACGAGTTGAATGTTTGGTAAAATGTTCGTTTATTTATTAATTGAACGAACATGAACAACATTTTATCTTCGTTCAGTTAAATGTATATGAACAAAAATCTTGTTCGTTTCATTTATGTTCGTTAACATCTGATTATGCGTTCGTTAATGTTTATTTATATATATTTTTTGCTTGTGTTCAAATAGTGTATATTGTTATATGTTTTTAGTAATATAGGTACATTTAAACAAACGAACGCAGACAAAACAAAATGTTTCATATATCTTATGCTTGTTTTTGTAAGTTCATTTATGTTAGTTTAGGTCTTAATAAACGAATATAAACGAACACAAACAACGTTATTTTCTTAACGGAAAAAACATCAGCAAGAAAGTTCGGCCGTTTTGTTTGTTGTTATGGACTTGTATTAGTTAATATTTCGGCTCAAGCCCGGTTGTAGACCATTCTATGTAAATGTATATTATGTACCGTTTACACAGATTCACTAAACTTACAGGTTTAAGTGTGTGTACCCGTCCATTTGTTCGTTTAAACTTATACAAACAGGACCATCCATTTTCATTCGGTTAGTTTATAGCCTTAGAATTGACCATAGGAAGATTTTATAGCTTACACGTTTGATGTTTAAGGGAATGAAATTTTTGTGTCCACAAGTTTAAAACTTGTATGGGATCTTACAATGACACCACTAGTTAATAATTAGTCATCGGATTTACATGAGTACGTTGTATCTTAAGCAATGAGTTTAAATAGAAAAAAAAACATGTATTAGGTCATCATTCCTTACTAAACTCTTAATATGATATTGGAAACATGAGTAAATAAACCTAAGATAAAATCCCGATCAATAAATTTTGGGTTTTGCTAATATGTGTTAATTAGCTCTTTATATATTGAATGTTCAAGTTAATTAATATTAAATTTCTATTTCATATTTTATGTTCATTAACTAAATCTTACGGTGTGCTCGGTGGGCACATATTTTGACTTTTAATGACCAATAGGAATAATCTATTTCGCATATATAACAAAATCGAGCTCTGTCATTGGACCAATTAAAATCTTCTCAAATATTTGATTGTTCATTTTGTATGTTCTCTTATAGTAAGAGATTTCAAAAGTTATATTAATTCCGAAAATGTATTGTGTGCTTGATAGAGATAGAAGAGAAAACTGAGGTTGAAATAATATACATTAACATGCGAAAAAAAAAGTTTATCATACATTGTCGAGTCATGACAAGGATAATAGAAGTGTTGTATTATTCATTTAAAATCTTTTATGTACTTTTTTTTTGGCAATCTATGTAATCTTAGAATCGTGTACTGATTGTCAAGCTTCTTTGGTGATGATATCACTTAAAGCAATAATAACACATGAAGCCAATCAACTGCTACACGAATGATTCATAATCATACGTTTCGGAGTCATTTTCCGTGCACAACAACTCGTCTCAAAAAGTACACGAGTCCTTTCGGCTAGTTATGTATGATCAACTGGAGCTACTACAATTCGTGTTTTGATCATTACACGTAAATCTAACACGAAAAGTGATAAGACATATGTTAAAAGAAATATATAAGATGTCATAATAGTAAAGATGACTTAAGAAAAGTAGAAGTATTTCATTTTAAGTAGACGTTTAATAAAGTAAAACGTAAGGATTACACAAGGCAAGCTACCAATAAATTTGAATAATGTTAATTAAGGAATATTCACGAAAACGATGGCTAATTTCATAATTTACCAACTTAGTGCTAGTTAGTTTAGTAATTAAAGATTAAAATAGCTAGTGTAATCTGATTAATCAACCTCTTAATTACCTTTACACTCAATTATTACGTGGATTAACATTGAATATATCTTGGCATCTTGGGTTTTATATGTGGCGTCGAAAAACCGTTTGCTAGTTAAAAATCTCCACTTCCCACCAAATGAACATTCTTTTATAGTTTATTTAATAAATAGTAAGCCTTAAAATATGTCTTAGAATATATAAACTTTGGATAACCAAACCAGTCAAGGTTGGGTGCCCAAATTATCATCGCTTAAATGTGAGAAGTATTAATTAAGTTCAGATTAGTTTGATTCAAATTAAACAATCTTGAAATGGTAGTGCAGACCTATTAAAAAAAAGACTTTATTCAGTTTGAGTTGGTGTGGCGGTATGGTCAGAATCAAGAAAATGATATGTTTTTTAGATCAGCTCGTTTAAGTTAAAGAAAAAGAAACGTTTAATCAGACAAAATTTTTTTGCTTAATTTTGTAGTTCGTTGTTGCTACTTTATTACTCAAACAAGATTGGACTAAATATATATACCGGAGTGTAACTGATTTGATTCGAGCACGCACAGTGCCATTTTGAGCTTGACAAGACTATAAAACTTGAAGTTTAACATTTTCTTTGAGCTTGATTTGTTAGCTATTATGGCCTAAACAAGTGGGCTAATAAGACCTATTGGCCCGGACCACTTGTTTAGGCCCGTTTAATATGTCTTATTAGCTAACATAATTGAGCTTTGAGCCTTTATTTGATGCTTGATCTCTAGCTCGATCATCAGTTTACTTGTAGTACTTTCTAACTAACCTTGATTCGGTTATCATTCATATTTTAAAGTACACTAGTTACAAAGGAATGCATAGTGAAACATCCATGCAATTTGGTGTTCGGATCGGATCTTTGTCGAATCGGCCGAAGCCCACAGGCCTAAAATGTTGCATTTTGTATTATTCTCTAATTAAACTTGTCCATTACATAAAAATTTAATAATTGAAAATATAAAGTATTATTGTAACTATAAATTTGTTTCAAGATTAAGACATTTACAAAAGTTTTAAGCTATCCTTGTAATAGGTGCCCTTATTTTGGTTTCATATAGGTGCAAAAGAATATACATTTGTTCCACCCAGAAACTGATAACCCATTCTTTATTTCTATCTTAAGTTTGTGTTTAGTTATAACGAGTGTGGGAACCCGCGCGATGCAGCGGGATTGGCTTCAAATGACTTACTTTGCAGCGACACTTGAACCTCAGGGACTATTTTTGCTAAGTTGTGAAACTTTGCATTTAATGTTTGGACTTATTTTGTAACGACGCTTAAATCTCAAGGACTGTTTTTGCCAAGTTGTGAAACTTTGCATTTAATGTTTGAACTTACTTTGCAGCGTCACTTGAACCTCAGGGGCTGTTTCTGCCAAGTTGGGAAACTTGGCATTTAATGTGTGTGGTTGGTTTCTCTCTCTTCCCCGACAAATAGTATATATAGTAATTAGATAAATATCGATCTGTTTTAAGAAAAATAAAAATCCAAAATGGTGTTAATAGTCAGAAAACGTGTTTAGATTTCAAAAAAATAAAATAAATTGAAAAATGACTTTCTTTTATCTACAACGAATATTTAGAGAAGTGAATTTTATACATTTTACATTTTTTTCTTGGCACTTTTTTACATTTGTCGGCTAGTACTTTTTTACATTTCTAGACCCGTTTTTAAAAAATTTCAACACATTTTAAACATAAAAGCTACGTTTTAAAAAAAAAAAAAAGATTGAGATAGACAATTAAATAAAATTTTCCACAACTAATTACACCCTAAACTTTTGTATCTACTTAAATTACACACACGATAACGAATGTATGCAAAACAAAAATGTCAAAATTGATGAGAATTCATCTGGAACCTATGCATGAAACCCCACCTTATGTTCGTAACTCAGTGAATATATGCCCTTGAATAGTAAGCATGTCAAAGACTCTGACATCGTGCATATGTCGTGTCTGCATGATCACATATTAGTGTCTCTATCTAGAGAATGAGCTCAAAAAATTTTGGAACTATATTCTTACTAAAATTGAAGATGATCATACTTTTTCGAGTGAAGTCATTTTTATTCTGTGTAACGTGCAACATAAGTCCGAATAAAACATCAAATAATCAAAGTTCCACTCGACAAATCAAATCGAAAGGTATTTATGCAAAATGATGAAGTGTAATCAAATAGGTTTGTTGTGATTTACGTGTAATTTGAACAAATTCCGTTAGGCATATTCTAATGTAAATTCCCATCATGATCATATTGATGTGTTCACCACTTGTTTTACGAATCTGGAACACATTCCTCTATTCCTCTTTTTACCATTCTGTTTGAGGAGACAACTTACATTATTATCCTATACTTTTTATTCAAGCAAATGTTAGACAACCATAATTACTTTATACGCGCTCCGCTGCGTGGCGTGGGGCATAGACGGAACTTAAACAATTTTTTAGGGGCGAATTTATTTTGGGAGGGCCGAATCGGAGATTTGTTTGTAACCTCAATTAAATTACCCCTAAAACTTATAATATTTACACCAGGTGCCGCAAATTTTGGGAGGGCCGTGGCCCCCCCGGGTCTTTATGAAGATCCGTCCTTGGCGTGGGGTATATATTTACAGAGGAATTAGGCTGTCATGCGTTGCGACGGAGCTAATTTAAGTACGATACTTGTTCTAAATTATCTTTGGTTTGTTTGATGATGGATTGGGCAAGCGTGTTTATGGTGGAGCTAATTTGTTTTAGTTGTTACGTTTGGTTTTTAGTTTTAGGTCTCTATGAGTTTGACAAGATTATATACAAAATAGTTGTTTGTTGCATGAGAGAGAGAGAGAGAGAGAGAGAGAGAGAGAGAGAGAGAGAGATATGTATATGTTAATTACATTTTATGAAATATGTTAAGGCAACTAAGATAATTAAAAATAAAAATCGTAGGAATGTTTGTATTATATTTGTTCTGTTGTGAACAAGAATTGAGAGAGTGAAAAATATTATTTAATTGATCATAGTGTAGGAGATTACAAGGAGTATATATAATATAAATATTAGGATAAAACCCTAATAGCTAATTGGGTCATAGGCCTATTATGGGTTATATGGACATCCACATAATATTATTCATAACACTCTCTCTTGGATGTCCATATTATTAATACGCTTTAAGAATGCTGGCTCATTAAAAACCTTGTCAGGAAAACCCAGTGGGACAAAACGATGACTAAGGACAAAAAAAGTGCAGCTTGTATTATCTCCCTCTGATGACTATATCACTTGAGCTCCTTGAGTCGACGCATCCCAATGTTGTGTCTTAGTTTCTATACGTTGAGCTAAGAAGTCTCTCGGTAAACAGATCCGCCAAATTGTCGTTTGAACGAACTTGTTAAACAATAATATCACAATTCTTTTGTAAGTCATGAGTGAAGAAAAATTTTGGTTAAATATATTTCGTCCTTTCGCGCTTGATATAACCTTCTTTAAGTTGAGCAATACATGTTCTATTATCTTCATGCAAAACTGTTCGTGCCACCTTCTCTGAATAATTACCACATGATCTACGTATGTGTTGTATCACACTTCTTAGCCAAACACATTCTCGACTTGCTTCATGTATCTCTAGAATTTCTGCATGGTTGGATGATATCGCTGAGATCGTCTGCTTAACTGAACATCATGAAATTGCGGTTCCTCCACTTGTAAATACATATCCAGTTTGTGATCGACCATTGTGAGGGTCAGACATTCTTGAAGATATATAATCTTCTAATATAACTCAAATACCTGTAATCAGTATCTTATAAGATATAGACATCCATATTATAATTATTCATAACACTCCCCTTGGATGTCCATTTGAGGATTATGCCTCGTTAAAACCTTACTAGATAAAACCCAGTGGGACAAAAATCTAGTGAAGGAAAAAAAAATACATAATTCCTTTATACGCTTGCGGATGTTGCCTCATTAAAAACCTTGCCGGAAAACCCTATGGGGACAACACCATGGTCAAGGGAAAAAGAGTGCAACGCGTATCTTCTCTCCCCCTGATGATCACATCACTTAAATCTCTTAGTTGGTGCAATCAAATATAATAAACCAACTTCTTTAATGTCAATATATTAAGTGTCTTGACCAAATATATGTTTGATTCTCATATAAACACGTGTTCTCCACTTAACCTTCACATATCAAGAAGGATTAAACATATGTCATACTTATCATTATACAAGTATATCCTCGTACTTCACAAGTTATATAGTATCAACTAATGCAAAGTAAATGATATATTATATCATTTATGACCACTAGTGAGAATAATAAATGTTTTATATACATTATAACTACGACACCCATAAATCGGTATTGTGATCATCATCTTTATAAGTAAAGGGGTCTTTCTTCATCAATTGACCTCATAAACATGAGCGTCGTTTATCCATATAAATATAATTAGCATCTTTCTTTAGTTTTTATGATGCACAAAAATTTCATCCTTTGGATGTTCAATCATAAGCTAAGACAACATGTGTCTTTTTTTTCAAATTCAACTTCTATGCATTCATTTGCCTTTATAATCATAAATCAAACTGCATGAAACTTAAACAATATTCAAATCTAGATCTCTTTATAAAGTTTCATAGGCAAATATAATTCTTTATTTGGCACAATACTATACACTAAGGCAATCATTAAACGTATGTCACAAACATGATTAATTCAATATAATCAAGTAGTGTTCTCGAGAACTTCTTTTATATGCTTTAAGCATTAAAAATCACTATCATGCTTCATGCATTTCAAATCCTATAATAAATTCTTGTATGAGCTCTACTCATTTATCTTTTAGACGCATACCGATTACTTATTATATTGCCAGACTTATAAATATTATATACATTATTGGATCCACCACATGAGAACATGTCTCCTTATGATCATTTTCATGTCTTTACAAAAGTATTGTGTGCCGTTAGTTATGCCTTATATACAAAAATTTCAATACTTTAATTTCACTTTCTCATAAAGACCAATGCATATCCAATAATTTTACACATTCATATGTACGGACTTTAAGTCCTAGTAACCATGTCTCGTCATAAGAGACTTAACTCTTTTCATTACTTCTTTGCGTCTCTACATCTTGTAGCCACTCATTTATACATCTGCACTTCTTGCAAGTATGCTTCCATGATCCTCACCATGATTATAGCGCTATCTTATTTATAAACATAATCATTACCATATCGACGTCGATTCGTTACTTTTCGATTCCACATTTTACTAGACTTTATATTCTATCATTTGTTGACATCTCAAAGTTTTTCATGTACCCGGGGTTTTCAATAACATTCATGTCTAGTTTCTCTTTAAGAGACTATTATGGGGTCTTTATTACCTCGATTCGACCATCTTGATTTTATTGTTCCATTTTATCTCTTTATTCGAGGACTTTTATTTGGAATCGATTAGTCTATCACGTTGCAGACGTGCCATAGACTTACTATCAATCATTGGTTTTAATGTTGGGACACACACTTTAATTGGAGCATTAGCAGCGTATGTATGATCTAGTCACTTTATATAGGTCACAAAACTTGCGTGGCAACTACTAGATCTGGAATGTAAATTGTCCCTTGAACTTTAAGTTCATTTTCATTAGCGTGAGGATCAACATTTATATATCATAATTCATTCCATATTTCTCGCTGCTCATTCTCCTCCTGAATGAATTATTAACTTCAACATCCCTTGTGTGCGTTGTGGTGGATTTACAATACAGGTTCCGCACATTTATTGAAAATTTATATGGGAAACATATGGTTTGTGACCGAAACCATTCTAATAGGGAGAATTTATTATTATTTGTTGGCAAGATGCGAATCCATATTTTATCATTTAAAAATTACATGCCCCATAAACTTAAAGTTTTGTTCTCATTATTATTGGCTTTGCAATCAACTGAATACGTTTTATAAACATTCCAACAAAAGTAATTCGTGTACGAACATGGGCTACTTTTAAGTTCGACACTTATTCCAATAATTGCCCAACATATGGAAGTATTCACCACCATTTCCAAAGATACGGTTTGGAAAACCATGCTCGCATTTTATAAGACGAGCCATTCATCACGCTAAACTTAAGTTGCGTCTTTAATCATCATTTTGACGATGCATCGATTTTAAAACTCAAAATGATCCACATGACGGATGTATAGGCCTACATACATCCCCTTTTATGTTATTTCCAAAACTTTATACAACAAATCGTTACTTTAATTTGTGGTGATTTATGAACAGTTACTTCCACCGAGAACAATCAAATCTACTTTGGAAGAAACTTATTGTTCTTCTATATATTTCGCATCATCATTAAACCGGGATGGTCCAACCGGTCATGCCAATGATAACAATCTTGGCTCATAAACTTCTAATTTATGACCACATGTGCTTCAATTGCATTTTTTTATGTAAACTTCATATACTATTGAGAATTTAATACATATCACTTAAACTTATATTTCTCCAATCAAATTTATCCTATCAAATTTATATGAGTAAATTTAGAGTTTTAATATCGTTAACTATATATCCAATTAGCCTATATAGCATTATTTAACAAGTAAACATGTTTCATACTATGAAAGTTAAAGAGGAACGCATATACACTTCTTATAAGCAAATAAAATCACATGCATAAGATACTCATATATGAAAACCCAATGCCAAACTGAGAAAACTAAGAAATCGTGTTTTATAATCTATACTTAATATATTCTTATTCTTCAATTTTTTTAGCATCCAAATTGCAAGACTCGACTAATTCTATTTCTGGTTGTATCAAACGACTAAGTCAAGTTATGCCGGATCCACTTTTGTATACTGAGCCAGCAACTTATAATTCATATATATACTTTTTAAATAGATCAAAATATAGAAACACAAAATCAAATTTAGCAAGTATTTTTCCAAAAAAAATAAATAAGCTAAATACTAAACTGTAGAGAATATAAATCATATCATATGGCATAATTGTTACTTCTCTTTTGATATAAAGATCCAAAAATGAAAGACCACGTACTAGATGCATGCCAATTGAACAGGTATGTGAACAAACTATACATACTAATCATGCAACTATACCATAACGATCAAGCATGAATGTAACTGTTGCAATTTATATTAGTTTCTCTAAAGTAATTAGCAAGTTTACTCATGGTAAGGGTTTATCATAATTTATACAGTAAGCAAATTATACGGTACAACTAATATTAAGTAAATCATTAATCAAGAACTAAAGATAACTAGCACATGCAAAACTATAGTGATGGGAGAATCAAATCAATATGCATAAGCTCATAAAGTTAAGAATGTTATACAAAAGTATTTGCAACATTATTAGGTATCATTTTAATCATAAATATCGTGACATAAAAACTAATCAATCTATCTTAGGCAAAGTCATTCACCTCTAGATTTAATAAAACTATAGTTAAGAAACATATTAATTAATTTAATAACATCAAATAAATCTAAAGAGGTGTAGTAAAAGAATAAAAGTAGGAAACAGCTACAAGTGAACTTCGTTACACTTGCATGATCTTTTTCTAGAAGCCCATTTATTTAATTAATTAAGATCTCTTTGGTTATCTTTTTATCATACTAAATTTTATATCTAACAAACTAAAGCCTTCTTATTAGATAAACAGAGTGTGTCATTGGCTATTTGTTACAATATGAAAATACACTAAACATAAAACCACTTAGTAACATGAATAATAAAGAACATAAATGAGTGCATAAAGCTAAGGTTCATTGTATATTGGAGGAAGATATAATTTACCAATTAACGACTTAATTTAAACAATAACCGATATGATGGATAGAATGCATAGACTACATCAAACACTTTTCTAGTTACTGAGATAGAGTTAACTGTCAGGGAGTAGTTTTTATGGGTAATATCATCAGTTTACAATAATAAATGTCTCAGGAGTGATCAACCAATAAATTACGCTTACATAATAGTTCTATACAAGATTGTTGTATCAAGGCTTTAATAATTACCTCTTGAATCAATAGCTAATATGAAATCCGAATCCATGAACATGAATGAAAAACAACTAAAGTGCGAGCACATAAGAAGAAGTGAAGAACTATAGCCAAAGACGATCAAACGAAAAATGTATATGAGAAAACCTCACGATAATTCAACATGTCCTATTTTCCGCAAGTATAAAGTATTCATAATTCCCTTTTATTAAGATTATATTTCCTTGCTGAAAAGTAAATTGACAACCTGTAATTATTCAACCTATTCATAATAGTGTGTTACATAAAGTCATAAATAATAAGGGTTTGTCAAATACCAAAAAAATAATAAATAAAATACATTCGTTTAATTAATGTTGCATAATGAAACAAAAGTAGCACATTCAAACACTGTATTCGTAACTATGCATTAATGTATTCTTAATTATGCATTCGTGACATCTTTTCGTGTATATATTAACGGTGTGACACTTATTTATTATATTAACAAAGTATATTCTAGATGAAAACAAGAAGCTAAATAAACTTTCACATATCGATTAGAGGTTTTGTGACATACCTTCTCGAACCGGAACAAAAAAAAATATTAACCTTTAGAGCGTGCTGATAACGTGTTGTGAACAAGAATTGAGAGAGTGAAAAGTATTATTCAATTGATCATAGTGTAGGAGATTACAAGGAGTATATATAATATAAATATTAGGATAAAACCCTAATAGCTAATTGGGTCATGGGCCTATTATGGGTTATATGGACATCCACATAATATTATTCATAACATGTTCAAAATTATCTTCGGTTTGTTTGATGAAGGATAAGGCATATTGTTTCCGTTGTTATGTTTGGTTTTTAGTTTTAGGTTTTATGAATGCTTAATGTAAAATCCTTATATGTAGAGAGGAAGAGAGAGAGAAAAGAAAAATGTTAGGAAAAAGAGATAAAGATGTATATATGAACGACATTTCATGAAATATGTTAAACAACTAAATTAATAAAATAAAATTACAATCCCAGGATTTTGGTTGATTCATTCATTCGTCCTATTTACAGTACAAAAGTTCAGGAGTAGCTAAATAAAACTTTCAACCTGTAGTAATTGTCATCCCATCTTCAACCTTTTTGTTCTCGAGTTCCGAATATTGTTGCGCTGAATATTGTTGTTAAAATGTACTCCAACACTTTGATTCACAACTACAACATTTATGAAGCATTTACAAATCTGGACGTGTCTAAAGAAGTGCAACTACACTAATACAAAGAACAATGTCAGCAAGATAATTGCTAAGATTATTCTTTGTTTACATGTAATTGCTCTGCATTTTTTCATACTTTCACGTTCGTAAACATGCGAAAATAGAGGTTCGATATTCGATGGTTGATAATCTATGAAGTTTCCCTGCAAGGGGTGGGTAAATATTTATTACAACAAAAGTGACGTATTGACGGATAATTTGGTCGTGTAAGGATACCATGGGGATATTTAACCTTTAACGTTCCATTTCTCACCTGCTATAATGGCTAATTTTTCTTTTTTAGTTTGTCGGGGTCACTTAACTCTGACTTGGACACTTAATTAGAATTGTTATCCATCTATCCTTTAAAAAAACCCCCAGAAAAGATGCTGAAGATATAAGCCAATAAAAACATTGTGGGCTAACTGTTTATGTATGGTATGTAACTTAGTTTAGAGATGGGATGGGAATAGTTTTGTTGTCTGGTTTCCCGTGTTGAACGGTAAGGACCCGATGAGATTGATGTAGATCAAGAAGCTCGGGTTACAATTAAACAAGAACCATACTTTACTGCTGTAAGGCAGTATTTGCCCAAGTGTGTAAAAACTTGTGTGGTGTTGTGTGTTGCTTTCTTTTTATAGAGAGGATTGTAGGGTTTAGAGATAAACCCTTTGGGAGTGATCGATAGTTGCTAGGGTGCCAAGTGTCGATCATCCAGAAGCAGACAAAGAGGACATATGTCATTCGTCCTTTAGCTCATAATGGTGTTTTTCATGCATCCCCACTGTGCAATGTCAGAAGGTACATCTTAACCGCTAGTGACAATTGGGGAGCAAAGGCTTTGTCTTTATGTAGTCAGAACTGAGAGGTCTATCAGGCTCTACGTAGCCTAACGCTCAGTTCTCGAGTCCAAAAGGAAGAGGAAAGTAAAGGAAACGGAAAGTTTTTTGTGTTCTTGAGTCTTTTTTAAAGGAGGAAAGGGAAACGGAAAGGAAATAGAGAGGAATATTTGATAAATAAATCTTCCTCCCACTTTTGGGAGGAAATGGAAAGGAAACGGAATCATATATTGTGTAAAGACTAATATACCCTCTTTAAAACACTTGACATTAATAATTAAAGGGCATATATGTAATTTGACCAACTTATTTTCCTTTTCCTCTCACTCAAGAACATGATTATGATTACTTTCCTTTTCCTTTCCTCTATCTCAAGAACATAACAACTAACACTTACTTTCCTTTTCCATTTCTTTTCCCTTTCCTATTCTTTTCCATTTCCCTTCTCTAAAAACTCGAGAACTGAGCGTAAGATTAAGTCGGGCCTTATATCAAGTGTTGATTGGGCCTTGGTGATGGGCTTAATCCGAGCGTGTAATTAATGGGCTTGGGCAATTAATACTAATACGCTATCAAGTTTCCCTAGTCTAATATTATAGCATACATTATGATGTGATGTTGGACTTTATTGTACCTGAGTCCCCCCCGGTCGGTGCCTGTGCTACCAGGGTTCGTCCCAGGCTCTTTATTTGCCAAATTGATGGTCATATTTTTCTTTTGTGACGATGACTAGATGCAGACTTTTTGCTTCGATTAGGGTTGTAAGTTGAATTGGGAAATGTGTGTAGGGAAGCGTACGAATATCCTGCCTCGGATTTATTCTTTATCTTTGGGATTTGAAGCGTCTTTAATGTCTTTGAGACTCTAAAAGGCGTCACCTTGACATTTCTTGAGCGCTGTGTATAACACGTCCCTTCTACTCTACCTGATGTATGTGTATACGTCACCGGTACTCGCGTATTACATGGTGTCTACCACGCGCTTCATTAAATGTTTGGTGACCTAGTCGGCGTTTGCCAAGTGTCACTCGTCGATTCCTTTTCTTTGCCTATAAATAGGGCTAGAAATATGGGGAGGTTACAACTTGTAACAATCAAAGCCTCTTTTCCTCCCATTTTTTCACATCATTCCCAAACCCTAAAAACTTGTTTCAAGAAGGTTTTTCGTAGGCTTTAATTTACGAAGGGCATTCCTTCGATTTTGCGGTGTGAGATGAAGAGTATTCGTTTCAATGGCGATGACTTTTGTGGTCTGGGATCTTCTACCCATGTATGGGGGTTGGATATGGAGTTATTAAAATTCCTTCTATCTCCTGGATGTCTACTGATCCTCGTGAAGTTTCGCAAGTGGTTTTTAGGATGGAAGGCATGGAGGGTCTTACATCAGACTTACTCTCTCGCTTTAAGTCCTATCAGGGTGATTTGGTCGTCCTGATGAGAAACTTAAATGTTACATCATATGGTCCAGGCGGTATTGTTTAAGCCTGTGGGAGACTTAAATGTCACACCATATGTTTGTGTGTCATCATAGGGCATTTTGTAGCGGGTGATGTATGTACGGGGTCGATGAATGTGACATTTAAGGGTCTCCCCTGGGCGTGGAGGCAAGGCTATGGGAGTCGTTGTCTTTCGTAAAGACCCTCTCTTCTCGACCTATTAGGTGTGCTTTGTTTTACCTGATGCGTGGTTGGGGCACTACACTGCATGTTCGAAAGCGGGCAGCGTAGCCATCTTAGGTTGTGATTGGTGCGAGTGGGACGACGAGGGCCGCATGGATGAATTTGGCAGTTTTCATTGAGTCATCACTCCCTCTTTTGATGTGTTTGTGGCTTGGGTAGACGCTACTCGTGAACTTTGGTCATCCCGACTTCAAAATGGTTTAATTTGAATCCTGATAGGGTGACCTACTTGTCAGTATTGCACTTTTTGGCTTGGGGGCCATTTAGTTTGATGATATAAATTACAATTGGTATGAGTTTGATAGTAGTGGTGGGCCCCTCAACTATGATAGACGCATACCATGCTCCTTTGCCTCCTTTGATGTATAAACAATTTATGGATTTCAACATACCAATTAACAAAAAACAAACAACATATATCATACCCATAGTCATCACTTCATTCCCATAGGCCCAAACCAAACGCACCCTTAGTTTCGGGTCTTGTTGCCTTTGAATCGGTCAAAGAGTGGAGCATTGTCCTAGTTTTAAATATGTTGGAGCATGACTTTGTTAGGTAGCTTATTAGCTATTGTAAAACTTGTAGCCAACTGTTTGTAATCCGTATGTATCAGGATTGTTTGTAGAATGTACCAGGCATGTCAAGTCCTGGTTTTGTAATAGGGTGGATTACCCCAATAATGAAATTAACTGCTCGTCAATTTAGTATTTTGTATTTACCAAGCGCATGTAGGCCTGGGTTTGTAGTTAAGATGTTGTAACCCTGAACTCTTAGTGAAATAGGCTTGTCTAG
This sequence comes from Chrysanthemum makinoi, assembly GCA_910596185.1. NCBI lineage: Eukaryota > Viridiplantae > Streptophyta > Magnoliopsida > Asterales > Asteraceae > Chrysanthemum > Chrysanthemum makinoi. The sequence continues at coordinate 99,536,860 of OU343222.1, forward strand.
CCAATTTATTGTATGTGTTGTTATTCCTATGTTTAGTGATCAGTTAAACATGAAGAATATTTACAGTTGAAAGTTTGTTTAACTTTGACACGATAACAAGTACTTGTGTTTTGTCGTGCACATTATAACTAATACTATTGACTAACTATCTTCTAGCAAGTCGCTCGTGGCAGGTTGTGGGTATGTGTGTACCTTTAAATAAGCTTGCGCGATGAAGTCGTGTCCAAGGAGTCATCGAGTGTACTCCCTGCTTTTTGACCCGCAGGCACCTTTTGTTCATGAGCATGTTCATAGAGGCTAAATTACGTTTGAGTAAATGTTTGCTTGTATGAATAGTCAGTTAAATGTAACACTTTGTAAGGAAAGTGCTGGATTTGTCATTGCATATTTGTAGAAATAGTACAGATGAGCTATCCTCGCTGTTAAAAGCCTTGATGTAAAGATTAAAAGAAAAGTAAGAAAGCCACCTAAGTATAACATGCCAATCAGGTTATATACGTGCCATTAGAGGGGAGTATGATCCCCCTTAGGTGTGCCTAACAGGTAGGGCTTGTTTTTGTTTGAGCGATCTGCCCTTAGATGTAGCATCGTTTGAGGTTGGATGTGTGCCATTATAGGATAATGTCACGCCCTTCAGGTGTTGTAAAAGCAAAGATAGGTATTTTCCCGGCTATTAGAGTTAAAGGGCCGCAAACATTAGAACCCGCTAAACGTTCAAGTCATGTTTCTAGCCACGGTTGCACGACCACGGTTTGATGAATTCAGCAATGAAGTGTTTTCTGGAAAGATAGGTATTTTCCCGCTTACAATATTAGAACCCGCTAAGCATTGTTAGGTCACAAGGTTTACCACACAAGCTTATAAGAAAGATAGAGAGGCGATTGAACAAGATTCCAAACACACACACACGATAATATGGAACAGTTAGGCGTAGAGGTGAGTGAAAGAGAATAACTTGAACAACCAACCTTCAAATGAAGGTTTACAAGGGGTATTTATAGGAGGGAAGCTAGGGCAACACTCCTAGTTCCCTTCCTTTCCTTATTGGGCTAGGCCTAGGCTTATGGGCCTTCTACATAAGCCTAAGGCTAATAACAAACATAAAGGCCATAATAAGCTAACTATTACATATGAGTAACTAACACTTGAATAAGGTTTAGGAGTGATTCCAACAATCTCCCTCAAGTGTTATTACAAATGAGTAACAAACACTCAAGTGTTGGTGATGAAAACGGTGAAGGCGTTGATGTAATAGTAGCTTTGACGTCTTCCGACATTCTTCTTTCTTGTGAGAAGAATTGCCTTGATTTGAACAATCTCCCGGTGTAGAGATAGTTTACTTTGAACGGTTATGCTTTGACGTCATCATTAACTTTATTCTTTGATCATTGTTCTTTGTGGTGAAAGTGATAGTATGTTGTTGTTCGCATCAATTCGCCTCAGTGCGCTTCTGCTACAGTGTCTCCACGTCGTTCTTCAATATGCTCACACGCTCTTTGACGTTGGAATTCAGTACTGATGGAGTTCTTTAAGTCTTTAACTTTGTAGATTTTCTGTATTGACGAAGAATCATTCTGACTGTTGTGTTGCTTTTGGATAGAACTTCCATTAGTGATGATGTTGGCGTGAGCATGATAAGAATCTGCACGATCATTCCGCTCCAGAGCTTCCATAAGAAGAAAACATTTAAGCGGTTAGTAATAAGCGGATTCCGGCACTTACAAGTTTGAACTTCGAGAGTGTTGACAGCATAGTGTGAAAACACAACTCTAATTCTTACAAAGGCCGTTCCTGAATCGGAGTCCCACAAGTGAGATAACACGATGTACCGAAGTACACCTACGATTCGATGAGTCGAGGTACACCGAAGCATCACCTCACGACTGTAGACCGTTTGAGACCACTAAGCGAAATCCACGGGGAGTTGCCGGCGACTGCTGTCGAGGCGGTTCGATGTTGACCCTGGCAGGAGTTTCCATTCAATCACTGAGGATCACAAATGTGAACCTCTCATAAATGTTCTCGACAGATTGCTAAGATCTGTGAAGGACTCGACATGAACCACTGATAACCTTATTGTTGATCATCAAGTGATTAAATGTCAAGTGTACCTAAGAGATCTTTTGATGAATCTCGTGGCTCTAGACTCAATAGTGCGTTATGGTTTTCCTGAGCGGAGACTAGGGAGAAGGTCTCCTTCTTCAATACCAGCAATCTCTAAGAGAAAGCCGATAGTTTACGTAGGGTTCCCAGTGAGAATGAAACAAGCTTCTGTTGAGAGAAACTTGAGTGGATAAGAAGGTTTAGTGCATGCGTCACTGGGTCCATGAAGACTTTTAATCTTCAATACCGGCGTCACTAAGTGACAACCAGTAGCATATGAATTGAGCCCGGTGTCTGCCCTAAGTTGAATAATCTGGAGGGCTATTTCTTTTCACCCTTTTCTTTGCATTTCTTTTTAATTCTTCAACTCCTTCTTTCTCCGATTCTCATTTTCTTCTTTTTACAATCATACCTAAGGACTTCTAAATACTAACTATTTGTGATGTCCTGGGGTAGATCCATCCGGCTCTGGCGGATCATAGGACGGTTATTCCTAACCTTAGTCACCTTATAACTCCATGACTAACCTATGTTGCCATAAAACCACTGATATGAAAAATCTCTCATAGTGTTTATGAATGAAAAATATTTTAGTATCACTGTTGAGATAAGATTTTGCATAAATACTCCCCTCCACATGTGCTTAATAGTTTTAACGGTTAAAATGCACAGTGAGGAAAGAGCGCGCACTTTTGAATTGATTAACTCAAGATAGACATTCCCCGCGAGACACGGTTACGTGGCATAGTTAAAGAGTTGCATTGTCAGCTTTTAGGTGACAACTAGCTCTAATAACTACCTTGAAGGTGTAGACAATCCTCGGAAGGTCGTCAAACCCGTCAGAGTTCATGTTTATCAAGAGTTTCTCGAATGGTACATTCTACTGAGACAAGTCCTTTGCGAGACACGTTTACATCACTAGCGAACTAGCTTGAAATTATTACCCGTCCGGGACAAGTCTTTTCGAGTTACTAACAGTTAAGCATCGTCAATTCGTTGGTTAAGTCCGAATCACACAGATTCATTTGCATTTTACACAACATATTTCTTATCACATATTTTCTCCCCCTCAAAATGGCATATTAAATGTTATTTTTGAAACGTTGAGAATAAATATGACCATTTCGAGTGTTGCGGGAAGAATGACCACTGAGAACAATTTTGAACAAAGTTTTGATTCAAGTACTCCCCTCAACGAGTGATATAAACGGTTGAGGTTTTGAAAATCATAAGGGAAAGTACTTGTTCTTTTGAGCAAAACCTTGAAAAGTGAAAGGTTTGATAGGTTTTACTCAAAAGTAAGAAGCTTTCGCTCCTTATCTAAGGATTGTGGCAAGGCGTACCACGGGTCCTTTATTTACAAGTACGGGTTGTACCGTAATGTGTGCCCAAGCCATTAACATAATTAATCAAACATCCAAAATGATATGAAGAAAACAATTCAAGGGGTACCAGGAAGTGCGGTGATGTTCCCGAGGGTGTGCGAGGCGTTGAAATCCGGTTATGTTTCTCTTGGGTGCGACCACCAACATAACTCTCCAATCGTCAGGCGATCCCTTGAAACAACCGTTCATCAATCATTGTGATGATCCGTCTCACATCCCTCCTTTCCTGAGAATTCTAGCGCTTAGGAGACCCAATTTTTTGGCGTATATCCTTCAATCGTATGCCAATCCATCCCTAACCAGCTTCAAAGTATGATCCCGAACTTGTGGAGTTCGCTACACGCCATTAAGCAGTTTCTTTGAAGTTCACTACGGTAAACAACGCCGAAAGGTTTGTTGATGAGTGTATATTGAGATAGCCGGTTGATATCGGGAAGATCAAGCTTTGGAGGAGTGAAGTTGACACGCGTTTGATAAGATTCAACGGCCAGTGGAGATCTTCTACACGTTCCTTGATGACAATCCGTCTTATGAAGATGAGAAGTGACTTGATAAATTCACGTTGTAATGCAGTTGAGAATTGTCTCATGCGACCCCGTACCTTGGCAAGGTACATGTCTTCGATGTCATTGAGAGACAAATTCTCAAAGTCACCTCGAGAGAAAGCATAGTCCCGTTCATCTTGTCGTTTGACTACGATCTTCTTTAGGAATGTGTAGTCCCACTTAGACGAAAGTTCAACGTGTATGATGGCAACGAAATCTTTAGAACTATGCACATCATGTTGAGACTTCGAACCGGCGGCTTCTATAGTAGATTCGTCGGCGTTCGGCCTGATGAATCCCATACAATGCATCTCGGCGTATGCCTCCACGTGTTGGAGAACAAGTGATTGGCACGTTCCTCAATGGCTATGCGGTTTGAGTAGACAGCTGCTGGGAATGGAAGTGTCAACGACGTAGCATATTTTCTTGAATCATCGCCACCGTGTAGAAGAAAATCCAGGTCTTTGTTGAAGAAGTATCTGAAAGGAATCCTTGGTTCATTTGGTTGGCCAAGTGTTGGTAGAGGTTTGGTCCAATCGGTGTAGTATGGAGGGTTGTCCCTTTGTGTGAAGTCAATGTTTGCTTTCGGGTTGAGCCAATCCATGTTGTTAGACATAGCTCGAGCAATGTTTTCAAGGTGATATTCAACCTCGAGGGCACTTTCAGAGCTGTCTTTTAGAAGTTGAAATGCTTCATTTTTGATTCGCTTCAGCTCAGATTTCGTCATTTTCTTCACATGGAACTTTTCTTGCAAGATTTTTGTGTGCTCCAATGTAGAACCTTCGACCAGATCTTGACCTTCATCAGGGTAGGGAGTTTGATTGACAAGTGTAGAGAACCATGCAAAGTCTTCGGTTTTATCGTCATCTAGCCATGATATGACTCCGGCCGAGTCGTCTTCTTCTTCCTTTTAGAAGGCCTTGATGATGATTCTGGTTTCTTCACTTGTTTGGGAGAGGTGGGTTGTTGTAGGGGCTCAAGGACCTCTTCATCGTCACCACCCGTATAGTCAAAGTGATCATCGGTTATCCGAGTCGGGGTGGTAACTTCGGAATCGATCCGAGGTTTATCGTAGAAGAGCGAGGAGGAGATGTTTGTTGAACAGGAGCCCGTTGTGGAGGAGGTTTCATCAAAGAAGATTCACCCCTTCGGCGTTTAGGTGCAGAGTCTTTATCCTTATCCTTGTCTTCATCGTCTCTAGGGCGTTTAGACTTTTCAGCTTCAAATCTACAAGCTTCTTGAAGTTGGTAGTCAAGCAATGCTTGAAACAACTTTCCTTCATCGAAGTAAATGTCCAGATCGTGCAGACATTTGTGTGACAAGCTTGGCCACCAATTCATTATCCGAGAAAACAACCGGATCGGTTGGATTGATTGTGACGGTTAAGGGCGTTGATCGAATAGTTTGCTTGGCGATCTGCATGAGATTTGGATAAAGTTGTTTGGTGAACAACTCCTTTGTGATTTTAGGAACGTATTCCGAAGGTACTTTTTATGTAGCCTTCGATCATTTCGTTCAGTTCCTCTTGACGGTGATTTTTCATGAATTTCTGAACAAACTTCCTTTCTCCTTTTATCTTTTCATGCTCGTCATACATATCTGTATGTGATCGAAAGAAATTTAGCTTTTGTTGAGCACGCGTTTTCTTTCGACTTGTTTGACGGCTTTGGTAATCCGTTCATGAGCTTGAGAAATCCAAGATTTAGATGGTTTCTTCACGGATTTGGATGATGATTTGGTTGACTTCTTTGATGGTGGTGGCGAGGAGTGAGAAGACGAATCCGATGATGAAGAGATATGAGGAGACTCTGGATCCTTCGGAGGTTCAGAGGTTTCTTCCTTTGATCGCGCAGGACTATTTAGAAGAAACGTATCATAATCCACATCTTGATCTTTTCGACTTCTCGGTTTCCGGTTCCTCAAACTCATATTCGATAGTATCCTCCACAAGCTTTTGTTGTTGCATAAGAGTGGTGGCACCAGCTCCCTTATCGGATTGATTAACCGCATCGAGATGGTTCGAGTGGGCAAGCACCACTTGATCCTCCGGGACCACCCATTTGGTCTTTAGCAAATTCTTTAGCTTTTGAAGGTGTCTAACGATATGAAACTTCTTCCTGTATGATATATCCAGTTGCTCTTCTTCATGATCTGAGCTTTCATCATACGGTACAAGTACAGGAGTCTTTCCTTTTCCTTTATCACCGGTGGACTTGGAGGTTTAGGCTGCTGAAGGAGGTGTTACGGTTGCAGATTCGAGTAAGTAATCTCTTCATCGTGTCGGTACCTTGAGCTTTCGTCCACAAGCTTTCTTTGCGGTTCAGATGTGGGAATAGGTTCAGCTTCCTTTACGGGAACAATCCTTTTACGAGGAGGATTCCTTTTGGTAAGCTTCCTATAAAGATCTGTACTTGTCACACTTCCAAAGCGCCTTTCTCGGTCCTCCGAGTAGGTGTACCCGAAGATTTTTCATCAAGATGACCAACTTTGCCTTCTTTTACGGCTAACCGATACCTTTTGTATGTTTCTAGCTTTTTGATTTCGAAGTCGAAGGTGATCGGTAATACCGTACCTGTTTCTTTGTTGATGATTCTTTGATTCTGACAGATAATATGGGTTCAGTCAATATGTCGTGATTATCTGGGTCATTGAGCCTCATAGGGATGTCAAGATGAAGTCCAAGTGCTTCTCGGATCAACAGTTTGGTGTATCCGACATAGGGAATCTTGGAGCCAAGCTTCTTGTGAAATACCATCATGTCTTCCCATATCGGTGCTTCGATTTCAATGTCCTTCTTGTTGATCAACGACCAGAAAATTTGTAGTTCCATGAGCTTTGGATGCTCATAGCCATCCGCGACCAGAGACCGATTTGGTGATGATCATGTAGAGTGTTCTCCATGGTTGAGGAATATACTTCAGCTCCACGTGAGAGTGCTTAGTAATGATTCTGAAGCTTCATCATAACCAATATCTATCAAGAATTTCGGACTGTCTCTTCAAGTAGGGGTAGCAAAGAAGTCGGTTGGAGCGATGTCAGGAATGATGAGAACAGCCCGTAAGTCAGCAGGAGTGATAGTGACTTGTTTGTGATTAAGTGATACATTCACTGCACTTTGACCCGTGATCCTCTGCAATAGAATCCCGAATTGTTGAATGTAGACCTCTGGAACTGTGGCAGAGTGTGAGAGCATGTTATGGTAGGGATGATTCCCGAGAATATCCACAGCAATCAAGCAGAAGATTCGAGCAAGTGAGGGTATCAAAGTCAACCCTAAGGTTGTTCTTTCCAATCTTTCTCGGATAACCGTTTGGGAAGATATCAGCAATGGTGAGAATCTCAGGTGCATCCACATTCATTTGTTCAGCCATGTCGTGATCTGAAATAACATTAGCCAAAAGAACCAACATATCGAAAGACATAGTGTTAGTCAATAGAAGGTCTTATTGTCTAGCTATTGAATGTACAGTGTCAATGATTGTTACGAGTCCTAAGTCACTTGTTTGTTCAATAGTCCAATGACGTCGTGAAATGTTTTCGTGAGTTAGTTAACTTTAAGTTTTAAAGTTTATGTTATCACTTATTGTTCACAACATATCAAGCGATTAAGTTTATTAGTGACATTATTGGATTCGTGACGTTATGATTAGTTTATTTACAAGTTTGTACACGTAACAATTCATTATGAAGGTCAATCCAGGCTTAAGCGTAGTTTAGACAAAGTTAAGCGTAGCGATGATGATATACACGTAGACGAAAGCTTACGCGTAGGATCCTAACTTACGCGTAAGAAATGTTATGCGTAGGAAAGGGGACCTTATGCGTAGAGCTTACGCGTAGGCGTATAAATATACCTTACGCGTAAGGCTTACTCGTAAGAGTAGACCTTATGCGTAGAGGTCACTTGTTTACGCATATCCTTCACAGGATCGCGTAGTCCCATTGTAGAACCTTACGCGTAATAGTTATGCGTAGGATTGTTACGCATAACTTGACTACGCGTAGGGTAATCCTTATGCGTAGAGTTGCAAATGACCTTGATTCTGAATATATAAGCGTAGCAAAGCCTGAAATAAATTCATCAAATCATCAAAATTGACACAAACATTCATTGTATCAACAAAACATGGTAAGAACACTTGTTTAACAGTTAAGCGTAGAAAGTCATACGCGTAGGTCAAAACCCTAAGGGTTATGATTTACGCGTATGAAATTTAACCACAGGATTTGCACAAGACTTTTTCTGGTAGTTTAAGAGTGTTGTGGGAGTCTTTGTACCAAGTTATAACACCTAACTCGTTGTGAATCAAAAGTTACCAATTATTATGAACTTTAAACCCTAAGTACAAATTGTTCACCAATTAGTGTTTCGGGTGGTTAATGACAATGGAAATCATTAATTCAACAACTTAAGACCATAACCCAACAATCTTTTATACCAAAACACTTCACATTCGAAAATACCCAATTCGACTTATAAACCCTAGTTTTCAAAAATCATCAATTTGTGTTTCGGGTGCGTTTTGAGTATGGAAAACATATCATTCATGTTAGTAAAACATTTTGACACTTTTTTTATGACCAAAACACCCAAACGATTATGTGTTCATACACATACGCGTAGAACACAAAATCAACCATAGTGAAAAATCTAACCGTTAGTTATTGAAACGATTTGAAACCATAGTTTGTAATCTTGTTGGGAATACATAGAAACTTACAATTTGAAGATCTTAAGCACGGATTTTTCAAACGATCATGGTACGTAGGATCTTTTAGGTTATGAGTAATAAATGGGAAGTGAATTGTTAGGTAGGGAGGTATTTTATTAAAATAACTTTAATATTTTGACAGTTTTGGTCCCTCCACCTTTTCCTTTTTCAAACAATGCCATTTAACTTCCATTTTGGTTTCCAAACAAAGATTTTAAGAAAGAAACTTTGACGACAATCCCCCTCGACTTAAGAAATAATGAAAGGTTATAAATTTAGTCCGAGGAGTGTCATTGTACCAGAAAATTTACCACCATTTGTAAAAAGAAACAACCGAGATATGATAACATGCAAGTACACAGATGTTTTGAAACAGTTAAAGTTTTGATTTCTCCCCCTCAACACTTGATCGAAAAAATGAAAGATTATAGTGTTGACGGAAGAAACGTACTTGCAATGTTGAAAGAAAATAGATAGAAGAATATTTTTGTTGTTTTATCAGATTTTATACTTTTGTATTTTGTTTTTGAAAGAATTATTTACAAAAGAGATTTTGGTGTTTGACAGGTTTTTAAGACTGTTTTAGGAGGTCATCCAATTCCTCTTGAGTCAAACACCTCATACCAATCCGGTGGACCAACTCATTAAACCTAGCGGGAGGCAAGGCTTTGGTGAGAAGATCTGCCAATTGGTATTCAGTACCCATAAAATATAATTCAACAAGTACCACTGTTCCACGTGATCCTTGATGAAATGATATCGAAGATCGATGTGCTTTGATTTCGAGTCTTTGGCGAGTTGCACGAGATTGCAATGGCACTCCGATTGTCGCGATACATCGGGATTCTGTCAAATACGTAACCATAGTCTTTGAGTTGTGTTCTCATCCGGATGACTTGAGCACAACATGCGGACATGGCTACATATTCTGCTTCGGTTGAGGACAGCGATGTACAATCCTGCTTCTTCGATTGCCATGACACCAGTTTATCACCAAGAAATTGTAAAGCTCTGAAGTACTTTTCCGTGAGTCTAAGCATCCTGCGTGGTCGTCAAAAGCGATTAGTTCAAAACCAGAATCCTTCGGATACCGGATCCCCAAGTTAATGGTTCCCTTTATGTATCGGAGGATTCTTTTAGCCTCAGAGAGGTGGGTTTCAGTTGGTCGCGACCGATAACGAGAGCAAAGATATACGGCAAAGACAATATCAAGTCTGCTAGCTGTTAGATACATGAGTGACCCAATAATACTACGGTATTTTGTAGGGTCCACCAATTTCCCATGTAAATCAGCGTCTAGCTTCTTGGTATGGGCCATTGGTGTGGCATAGGTGTCACAGGTTTTCATTCCAAATTTGTTTAACAATTCAAGGGCATATTTGGACTGACTCAAGAAAATACCACGGGGTGATTGATGAACTTGCAGTCTGAGAAAGAATGTAAGTTCACCCATCATGGACATTTCAAAATTTTCCTTCATTAGTTTTGCAAAAGCGATTGAAAACTTTTTATGTGTAGACCCAAAAATGATGTCATCCACGTAAATTTGAACAATTAAGATATGTGTCCCGTGATATTGTATAAAAGAGTTGGGTCAACCGAACCTTTGGTGAAATTATTAGCAATGAGGAAGGATGATAGCTTATCGTACCATGCCGAGGAGCTTGTTTGAGACCATACAGAGCTTTGTTCAGTTTGTAGACGTGATTCGGAACTCGGGATCAACGAATCCATCCGGTTGGTGACATAAACCGTTTCTTTAAGTTGTCCATTGAGAAACGCAGTTTTGACATCCATTTGATAGACCGTCATATTCATATGAGCCGCAAACGCTAGAAATATCGAAGCGCCTCAAGACGAGCAACCGGAGCAAAAGATTCTTCAAAGTCAATACCCTCTTCTTGACGATAACCCTTAGCCACTAGACGTGACTTATTTCGATAACATTTCCTTCAGCATCCAATTTGTTTTTCCAAATCCATTTTAGACCAATGACGTAGACTCCTGTTGGTCTTTCAACCAGTTCCCATACTTCAAGACGTTTGAATTGGTTGAGTTCTTCTTGCATGGATTCAATCCGGTTGTCTTTTGTCATTGCGTCTTTGATGTTTTAGGTTGATTGGCGGGACGGTGAGTGCATAAATGCAATGTTCACCGTCTGTGTGAAGACGTTGTCTCGTAACGACCGGTTGATTCGGGTTGCCAATAATGTTTTCCAGAGGATGGTCTTTCGTCCATCTATGTGTGGAGGGTTGATGTTGGTATACATTGTGCGATTCTGAGGATTCAAATGGTTTGTTGAAGATTCCGCGACATCTGGTGCAGCAGTCTCATTAGCAAAGCGGGTTGAAGAACGCATTTGGATCAAAATCTGCAGTGGGGTACAACATTGAGAATATCATCAGCAGTTTCATCATTGTTGGAAGCGGTTTGTTCAACTGTTGTGGTGGAGTCAACTGGTGTAGGTGCATCTTCAAAATGAGTTGTTGTAGCAGGTGTATCGTAAAGAGTATGATCGGGTTGAGCGGTGAAACAACGGATACACCTGGAGCACGTTCATCAATATCGTCACTGAGCAGCGGAGCAAATAACCTTTCCATTTGTTGACGAGTAAGCCGGGGATTTGTTCTGATGATGGGGTTTGGGGAAGTTTAAGCGGTTGTGACCGGGTTCTAAGCTGTTATACTCCGAAGCCATTTCCGTAAGTTCATCGAAATGAGCATGAATCGTTTCCATCACCTGTTTTGTACGACGATTCCAGATTCGGAAACCTTTGGAATTATCACAGTATCCGATAAAGACTCCAATGTCAGATTTGGCTTTGAGCTTTACAAAGTCATCACGATCATTATTCGGATAGCAAAGAGATCCAAATACATGAAAGTGTTTTAGATTCGGTTTTCTGTTATGGACGAGCTCGAAAGGTGTTTTGTTGTGGCGTTTTGTAATCATAGAACGGTTTTGAGTATAGCATGCAGAGATACACTACGCCCATAAGTAATCTGGAAGTTTAGCATTGATTAACATTGTTCTTGCAGCTTCCACTAACGTTCGGTTTCGTCTTTCGACAACTCCGTTTTGTTCTGGTGTTCGTGCAATAGATGTCGATCTTTGAATTCCCACTTTCTCATAGAATTCACGAAGAGTTTGATTAACAAATTCAGTGCCTTTATCTGTTCCGATTAGTCGAGCGGTGTTTCGTAGCTGAACTTGTATTTTCGTGAGAAAGGTGATGATCATTTGTGGAGCTTGATCTTTGCTTCCAAGAAAGTAGACCCAAGTCCAGCGTGAATAGTCATCAACAATTACTAAGATGTAGCGTTTGCCATTGATCGTTTGCACGCGCATCGGGCCACACAAATCCATGTGAAGAAGATGAAGCACATGCCGAGAGTGTGTTCCACCTTTGAAGGAAAATGAGCACGAGTGCTTTTGCCTTGTTCACAAGCTGAGCAAAGATGATCTTTAGAATAACGAAACCGTGGAAGTCCTTCAACTAGTTTGTGTCGAGCAAGGTTGGTGATGGTTTGAAAGTTTAGATGTGAGAGACGGCGGTGCCATAGCCAGGATTTTGTAGATGTTGCCTTTGAAAGTAAACATATGGGAGATGAAGCAACCATGTCTTTCATAGAGATAGTGTAGAGACTAGAATTACGCGATCCCGACATAAGGTCATTTCCTTGTAGATCACGAATGAAACAAGTTTTCTCCCGGAAAGCAACCTCCAAATCTCCATCACAAAACCGACCTACGAAAACAGATTATGACCGAGGCCTTCCACATAGTAAACCCTGCTAATTTTGATGTTCCCATTGACATAGTCTCCGTAGCCCATGATAGCTGCGAAGTGATCATTCCCGAACATGACAGTGCCAATGAACTTTGCAATAAAGTTTGATAACAGTTTAAGATTGCCTGTCATGTGTCGGGAACATCCGCTATCAACAATCCAGAGAATGATCTGTATCACCTGAGACAAGCCATCAGTGTCATACACTGGGCCTGTGTCACTCATGTGTAACTCCTGCATATTAGCCATCAACATAACAGCTGCATTGGCCTGCAAGTCCTCCATATCATCATCCGAGTCAGCATTTGCCATAAAGCTCTGCTCTTTGTCTGTTAGAGTTCCACCAGCTTCATCCTTAAGAGCCAAAAGAAGAGCCTCTTTGAAATAAGCACTGCCTTTAGTCTTTGGCTTTGGGCATGCATTAGCCAGTGTCCCTTCTCATTGCAGTTGTAGCATCGAAGACCATTCAACCCATGCTGAGCATTTCCTGTTCCACCACTTGAGCTCTGTTGTTATTCCTACCCACAACATTAAACCCTTGACCACCGCCCATCTGGCGACCATAACCACGATTCTGAACTTCAACTCGTCCATTGTTCACAACAGCTTGATTCACGGTATTAGATGAGGAGCGAACGCGGTTGTTGGATTTGTTGGTATAACGGCTAAAGGCATTAGCAATCATAGCAAATCCTTGTTGCAATGCTTTGAACGGATCGGATTCCTCATTATGAAGTGCTTGATCATTGGTGTTGTAAGGAACCAACTGATTTTGTTGAGGTTGATGTGATTGATCGTTTGGTGGGTTTGTAGCAGTTGGTTGAGTTCTTTGGTTGAGGAGAATAATTTTGTTGAGCATATAAGGCAAGTTGTTGATTTTCCGGATGTGTGGGTGGAGCAATTTGAGCACGGAGAATCCTTTCCCTATCAACTTCCTTTTCATGAGGCTTCAAGTAATCGTACAACAATCCGTAGGTAGACTGATGCATGTTTTTAGCTTGACGGAGAAAAATGACATACTTCTCCCATTCAGGACCAAGACTACTTAGGAACTTAGTATTCACTGCAATTCTTGGCATGTGGATGTTGTGTTTATCCAAATCATTGATGATGTCTGAAAATCGGTGATGATAGGACTCGAGTGTCTCTCCAGTTTCAATCATGAAGTGTTCATAAGCCAAGTAAATTTTAGATTCCAAATCTTCCGATTGAGTCTTGATCCTTCCATAAGAAGACGAATATGATCCCACATTTTCTTTGCAGTCTTTTGAGCATCAACACTACTAAGAATTAGGTTTGGTAATCCTAGGAGGATATATTCCATTGCAAGCTCATCCGCTTCATAGTGTAGAAGTTCTTGAGGATTCAAGTCTGCAACAGTAGCAATGTTCGTTTGTTCATCTCTTGGTGGAATGACATTAGGATCTCCGGGTACAATGACAGTAGGCATCTCAAAAGGACCTTTCAAGATAACCTTCTTTAAGAACTTTCCATGTGGCTTCTTTAGATCACAAAATCTAAAGAACCTTATCACCCATTGATCGTAGTTTCCTGGAGTGAGCATTGGAGGTCTATCAAGTGATCCAGCCTCATGAATTGATTGTTGGCTGCTTAAAGTTTCAAACATCTTTGCAAACCAAGTGGGTTCCTTCATAGTGATCCTTGATGGATGTTGATTAAAGTCATTTGTATACGGTTGAGCTTGAAGACTTTGTGGTGGTTGAACCATTTGAGGTTGTGGATTTGTAGCAAGTTGTGGAGTATGTCGTTGATTAAATTGTTGTTGATAAATTGCTTGTTGTTGATTCCATTGTTGATGTTGTGGAGTTAGTTGTTGTTGACGTTGAGGATGCGGATAAGTGTAAGGGAAATAGTTAGAGTATGGTGGTTGTGACATGTTGATAAACTTGTGTTGGTAAAAATGGATCTTTGTAGTCGAATGAACCTTTGTTGATGAAGTATCCTTAGGCGTAGAAATAACCAAGAACCAAGTAGTACTTATGCGTAAAAACACCAAAAATTACGCGTAACAATAAGGAGTTACGCGTAGGTTTTAGCTTACGCGTAAGCAGGAAAAGGCTAAAGTTATGCGTAGACAACAAAGTTAGGCGTAGAAACTTAGGCGTAGGATTTAGCTTATGCGTAAGACAAGGCTTAGGCGTAAGAAAATCTTAGGCGTAGGATTTCGACGCGTAAAGTTGAGCTTCTGGCGTAATTTTAGGGTTTTATCCCAAATGATCTTTTACACTATCACGAGGCAAAAGATATCCAAAGTCGGCGTATTTTCAGACTTATCCAAGTAAGAAAACACGGAATAAACCACGAAAATGAAGATCAAACCAAGGATAATCTTACGCGTAATTTTAGGGTTTCAATACGCGTAGGATTACTCGTAATTTTGATTTTGCCCAAAGATGTTTCTAAACCAGTTTTTGTGTGATGAGATAGCTTCAATAACACCAAAATAACACAAAAGTGTGAGACTTGATGATCCAAAGCACTCAAAACAGTTATGCGTAGAATGACACTCACGAATAAAAACTAGTTCAAAAACAATGATCCACGCATAAAGTTTGAAACTTTTGCCAAAAACAAGTATTTTAACACCTTAAAACGTTGAAAGTACAAGAATCTTGGATTAAAAATTTAAAAACAAGTTTTGAAGCGTACCAAAGATCACGTTATCTTTACGCGTATAACCAAAACCAAAAACTTCAAAACAAAAGTGTGCACCCAACTATTTGGCGATTGATACCCTTTGTTAGGTCACAAGGTTTACCACACAAGCTTATAAGAAAGATAGAGAGGCGATTGAACAAGATTCCAAACACACACACACGATAATATGGAACGGTTAGGCGTAGAGGTGAGTGAAAGAGAATAACTTGAACAACCAACCTTCAAATGAAGGTTTACAAGGGGTATTTATAGGAGGGAAGCTAGGGCAACACTCCTAGTTCCCTTCCTTTCCTTATTGGGCTAGGCCTAGGCTTATGGGCCTTCTACATAAGCCTAAGGCTAATAACAAACATAAAGGCCATAATAAGCTAACTATTACATATGAGTAACTAACACTTGAATAAGGTTTAGGAGTGATTCCAACAAGCATTCAAGTGAGAATTGTGTTGCGGGAACATTAGTGACAAAACCTATTTTATCGGTAACTAAAGATGTAAAAAGGACATGGTTGATAAACAAAGTATTACCGGCTATTAGAGCTAAATGGCCTCAAGGTCACGAGGGTCCCATATATATTCAGCAAGACAATGCGAAACCTCATATTAATGTTAACGATAACGAGTTTCTTGAAGCATCATCTCGAGATGGGTTGATATTCGACTTCGTTTTCAACCCCCAAATAGTTCGGATTTAAATGTATTAATCTTGGATTTTTCTAGCAATCCAATCACTTCAATAACAAGAGTCATTGGGCACAATTGATGAGCTCGTCGGTGCGGTTGAAACATCATTTGAAAGAATGCAATCCCATGAACTTAACAAGGTATTTTTAACTCTATAAAAATGTATGAAAGAAATCATGAAAGTTCGGGGTGGCAACAATTACCAAACAACAAATATTGGTAAATGTAGGTTGGCATTAGAAGATAACTTACCATTGCAAATTGATTGTGATCAAGACCTCATAGAAGATGTTGTTTCGTATTTGGATCAGTAAGAAAAAAATGAAACATTAGATTTTGTAAGAAAGTAAAAATGGAGTTCACTTTGGTAGCAGTGGACTTTTTGTGAAATAATGGAAGTTACGTATATTTAGAATTCCATGTACTAGTACTAATGTTAATAAAACCTTTTGTTTATGTTTATCAAGGTAGTAGCAGTGGACTTTCGTTTATGTTTATCAAAGTATTTGTTAGTTAATGTCTTTATTGGTGTAAGGGTAATAAAGGAATTTGATCACACACACACACACATACACACACACACACATATATATATATATATATATATATATATATATATATATATATATATATATATATATATTTGGCAATGAACAATTAGTTTGATATATCCATAAAATGAAATATGGACAATTATGAGACGGAAGGAGTATGCAAATGATTTTAGAAAGTTTAATGTAGCCAACCGTAGAATGAAAAAGGACTTGAGGGACCTTCGTTGCCAACTAGGAAAACTTATAACTGACAAACATCTAGAATTCCTAGATAGTTATAGACAACTCATTTAGTTGTTGGGTTTTTGTGTGTGTGACGAGCCATAGAGAGAAAGGAAGGGAACCGAGATTTTATAGTTATCAATTTCATGGTGATTAGTGCTCCTAATTATTATATAAGTCTCTAGCAAGGTTTCCTTATATTCTCAAACTTTGACCAATTTCAGAGACACACATTACAGATTTATCATGAAGGTTTTCTGTGATGCCTACAAGGAGAAGTTTGGTCACAAAGAAACTTAGGTAAAGCCTTCTATCAAAGCTTTTTCGTGACAATTTTTCAGGGACTATTTTTGCAACATAATTAAATCATAGGGACATTTGTATACATATTTATTACACAAAAGTCCACAAATTTAGCACAGAGATCACTTTCGTAGTCGCATGTAAAAGTCATGGATTTTTTTTTGTAATTTTCCAGGGGTTTTTTTCGCAAAGTAAATAAAACACATGGACTATTTTTGCCATAAACCAAACCATATAGACCATTTTTGCTATTTTTAGGAATGTTTAGGACCATTTTTGCAAATTTTCAAGGACTATTTTTGCAAAGAAAAAAAACACAAGGACTATTTTAGCCAACCACCAAACTATAGGGACTATTTTTGCCAAGACTATGTTTGCTATGCAGGTAAATCTCAGGACTAATCTTGTTATTTTCTTTGGCAAATTATTGTTTGGTGAAAATTAATTACCTCCCGGTAGCTGTGTATACTTATAATATGAGGAGAGATCATTTACCAGTCACAACTTTCTTGTATGATAAGAGATAAATTTCAACCACTCATTTTGCAATTAACAAATAAATGGATATATATTAATAATTTAATTAAAAACACAATTACACACATCTTTTTTTAGTTTCAATATCTCATGAATCATTAATAGTTATACAAAACAAGTTAATCCATCCGTCCCAATTTTATTGTCCGTATTTTCTTTTCGGTTTATCCCAAATTAATTGTCCACTATTATATATAGTTTTTGGAATTGCTTAAGTTTACTATACTACCCTTAATCAAAAAATTTATTTACAAAACTATACGAAAACATTAAATAATTGTCAAAGGTAAAACTATCTTTTTGTTACTTTTACAAAAATCAAAGCCGTAATAAATGCACTTTTCTTAAAATGTGTAATTCTTGTCCGTGACAATAATTTTGGGACGGAGGTAGTATACCATCGCGGTGAGCATAGTGTTGTCTTTCAATAGATGTTCACTTTCATATACTTTTGACGAATTGCTTTTATCCGTTTTTGATGTTTTAATTTTCAGTATTTAAATTCGCATGACATATCACATGTGATTTAATATTAATATGAAAGTTCAAACATTAAACAACTGTATTAAAATTGATATAAGTATTTTTGTGTTATTAAAAGAATATACCCGTTTTTTGCAATGGCATACACATATTTATGGCTTTTTCAACCTTATATCATACACTGTATTTTAATTATAGATTATGACAGTTTATTAATAAAACTTCTATAATCACATGTTGTAACAATCACATGTGATTGAGATCACTTGTAGTAAAAGTCACATGTGATTTTATGTGTTTTATTCTACTTTTACGAATTAACCTCAGTAATCTACAATTCGAAATATAACGTGTTCTACAATTTGAAAGCTATGAAATAGTTAAAAAAAACAAAAAACAAAAAAACAAACTGTGTGACATTATAATTCTGTAGAAAAAGTTATGTTCATTTTGTTACATTTTTTAATATTCAAATATTCTAATTAGTGTTAAATTTTTATCACAAATGATTTCTTATGTAAGATTCAACAATGAAAAAAAAAAAGAATACAAAAAAAGGTGAAAAGGCGACAAAATAAAAGTTTCTTGATAGTATGTAAAAGTGTCTGTGTATTATTAAAATATAATTAAATGCTAATCGTGATAGTGTAATTTTTTTTGCTTAATGATAACGGTTCAAGAGATATTAATTTAAAAAAAATTAGAATGAAAGTGAGTGTTTTAATCTAGTATAAAAAATGTCTGAATATAATTGATTCTTTGATATGGAGAAAACTTTTGATATTTTGCTCCAAAAAAAAAAGAGAAAACTTTTGATATTTAAATAAGGGAAAATTATTCAAATAGACCGCGCGCCCTGAGGCTTATCACTTTCCGGACCACGCTTTTTTGCCATATGAAAATGGACCAGTTGCCCAGCAATTTTCTTGTAGCCAACCATGGAGTGCCACGTATCCGACAAAGGTACGACAGAAGTACGTATTTGGAGAGTATATGTCATGTATTGTAAGGTAATATTTTTTGGGCAACCAAAATGTATTTTCGAGCAACTATATGATATTGGGCAACTTGTATTTATACACGAGGAGAATATGGTCATTTTACACTGGTTGTATTATAAAACTAATAATAATAACTCAAGACGTAGTCACACAACATCACGCACGCACACACACAATCAAACATCTGCTTCTACAATTTATAACAGCTTCTACAATTAAACGTCTTCTTCTACATCACGCGCACACACTCACAAACCACATTTTATTCACAGAACCCTCTAAACCCTAATTAATTTTACTGTATAATTCCATTTGACAAAATTAAAGTTGTACAATTGTAAAATCGCAGTTCGTTCTACATTGAAGTTGCTGCCAGATATTAAACTCTGTTTGTCAAAGAATGAAAACCGCGAAAGGTTGTTCAGGCAAACAGTTTTTGGTCCATGGTTGGATATAAAGTCGTGCGATAATGACGCCTTCGATGCATTATGTTTTGCAACACCAGGTATATGTTTCTAACATCTCTGATTCCCCTCCACTAAAATTCCAAATTGGGGATCATTCGTTAAGCTTTGGCCGGAAAGAATTTTGTCCGATAACGGGTTTCGATTTGGCAAAGTTTCAAAACCGATTAAACGATCTAGCGCATTTTTCGATCGTGTATTTCCTGAAAAAAAGAGTAATTGTATAACAAATGTACATGCAATTGATCTTTTGGCCCTTGTTAATGACGGAAAAAAAGATGGGAAAAGGTGGTTATCTCTTTCTGATGAGGATCTTTGTTAGGGTGTGTCTGCTGGTAGCTGCAGACCTGGTGTTTATGGGAAAAGAAGACAGGAATTGCATCCATAAACACTTATTGAGTTTGGTTGACGATTTTGAAGCTTGGAATGCATTTCCTTGGGGTGAATATATGTGGCATAAATTTTATCAAAGGACTGTCAATATTGTTCATATACACAGAAAAGATCATTTGTTAAAATTGAAAAAGAACCCAAAGTTCAGTGCCACATACAATCTATACGGGTTCGCTTGGGCTTTCAAGGTTAGAATTCTCAGTAGTTTGTACTAATGTATGAATGTCTAGCTTTGATAACATATTTCTTTACAAAAACAGGTTATGAAAATCTTTTGATTCAATTTTGTCGTGCTATTACTTTTTCATTTTAAAAGTACCTAAAATTAATGTTGTTGTTTTATTGTTATAAAATGCTGGTGTTTTGTTCTGTATACAAGTAATATAAAAGTTACCCGTAATTTAGATTACAACAATGTTATAACACATTTTAGTTTGTGATTTATTTTTAAAACAATAACCAATAAAGGTATTGTTTCATCCTAAACAGGTGACCATTACTTTGGTAAACCTTGAAACATTTACAAAAATGATAGCTGCATAAGTACACGTTTTAAAGATGACAGTTGTGGTTATTACAGATTTGGATTTTGGAGACTTACCCTAAAAGCTCACTTTGGTGGGTGAAATACAATAAGGTCATTCCACGTGGTCTTGCTTGGTCAGGACTTTCAAAGTTTTGGAAAGCGGACTGTTGTAACCTCTTTGGACCGATATGCATCACACCTTCTTACATTGCTGACCCTACTAACTTGTACCTGAATTTGTTCACAGTATATCAGTAATTTTAAATTTTTTTGTTGTTAGGATTCAACTCCCATTGCTGAACTTTCTGCAACACAAGCTGAAATGAATCAACCGTAGTGTATTGCCAGCGCCCAATTTATAGATGGTTTGTCTGTTCCAGAGACAGACGATGGTGACAAGACTACAGAGCATTCGAATGCATTCGCGGATGATTTCAATTTAAACTTGTGCATGGACGCTTTCAATTTAAATGTTGCACAAACGGGAACTACTCATTCGACAGGGGGTCTATATCGTGAGTTACAGGATTTGGAAAAAAAAAGTTTTGATGATAGAAAACGGCATTCATTCGGTCAGAAACACACCGTTTGTACTTGATGTGTTTAGGAGTGTGAAAAGTAGACTTTCAAAAGTATAGCAACTATTGGGTCTTAATAATGATGCTGCTGTTGATCCAGAACAATCTAAAAGTTGTGCCACCACAAACAACTCTGACGTTACTCCCGATGATCCGAAGGTTTATATTTACTTTTCAGTTTACCTCCAATGTTTATACCAAACTCAAATAATCGTTCGTGTCTACACTTATATCAAACATTGGTCGATACAGGCCACGTCGTGTCATATTGTAGGCTCTAACGGGGATAAGGTTGTCCATGCGGACCATGCAACGGACATTGACAATGATGATTGGCTTAAAGAAACGCAACCATGTAACCTTGGTATTCTTGTTGAAGCTTGTGCCATGACCCAAAAATGTCCTGTTATGGAATATGGAGGTGAAAGTAGTACTCAACTTCAACCAGTTGCACCTAACGAGGAAAATAAAATACCCGGTGACCCCATTATTGTATGTTATATTTCACTTACAGTTTAAATATCAGCTATAGCATACGTCCCTACTTATGTATATATATTTAAAATTCAGCAGGAACCGGATTGTGGTAATGATTGGTCGTCTTACATAAACGATGAAAAAGTTTTGGGTGATAATTCTGTAGATGCAATGGATTGTGATAATGAACGACAAGATGTGGTTGAAACAATTGCCTTGCCAACCGAACCCGTTAACAATATTGTTTGTGTGCGACAGTAGTAGCACACCCACCAACAAAGCTCATGAGGTATCTACATTATCAATAAAACATCGCCGATAAATAAAATACTTTAATTTGCTGTTTTGTAACATACTATATTCTCAAATCTCAGTTTAAAGACAACAACCTACCATATGTAAATGTGGTTGCCCAAAATGACACACCTATTTTGGGACCTGTTTCCTCCCAAGATAATGTCAACAAAACCGTCGATAAAAATTGTGTGCTCCGTCTTTAGATTTAATGGATTGTGATGATCAACAAGGGGATGTGGTTGACAAAAATTCGTTTGTTGGCCTTGAATCCAGTAACAATGATGTTGCTGCGGTTAGCCTAGAAGATACACCAACAAAGAAAGACGTTGAAGCCCTTGAATCTCAGGTTAAACCCAACAAAGTGTCATTTGCAAATGTGGTAGGTCCTAATGACAAACCTCTGTTGGAAGATCTTTTCTCCGATATGAATACCAAAAAAAGAAAGAGTGTAAAATTAAACGACAACCTCAGTAAAAGAAGGCGCATTGTACAAAATTACGTGAAGTTGCTTGGGTCTGTCAATTCGGAAAATGGGGTATCAAAAACATCAGCTACTCCTTGCCGCCGTCTTACAAGATCGCAAGGTGTCATTAACGAGGCTATTATCCCGGCTGCCATTTCAGATGTACATCACCTTATTAAATTTTAACTGAAATGAATATTTTATGTTTTTCTGCTTATTTTTCAACTTTGTTTTCAGGAAACATCTGGAAACCCCAGAATGTGTCCGGTTAGTCGCTTCTATTGGCCCACAATTGAACCGTTTGTAGAGGTAGGTTCTGTTTGTTAATCCATTAACATCATTATCATTGGGTGTATGTTATTGAATATATTTATTTTTTAGGAACTTTTACGACACCCGAAATGCAACAAGAAGAAGGTTACTGTTCCTGATTACCTTCGCAAGTATTTGAAGCTTAAAGAACCATTACTCTATAGGTTTCCTTGGGGCTCCGGTGCGGTTATTGCTTATAGGAATTTTGGGTAGCCTTGGCATGTGTTGAAGATTGCACCGGCGGGTGGCTTAATGAGTTAGTGAGTAAACCGATGCCTAGCCGGTCTACTACACTTGTTTATTATTTCGTTTTGTTACTTATGAATAGAATGTTTGCAGTTTTGATTTGCTTTATATGTCCGCAGCACTTGGATGCATGGGTTGAATTGATGTGGTTGTTTAGACCACTTGATGCAGATTGGGCTTTAAGTGGTGTACTTTCGCAATCAAATCCTAGGTGGCAACATGCCTACCACTTATTCAGATGGCACAACATACCCTGTGTCTTGGTGAGATGTTGCAAAGGTCATTTTGGCAGACTCTTATCGTACATATACCACTACAGTTATAAACAGCTTATAATATTCTGTATTTGTTTTATATATCAGGTGTATTTTCCCATGAATGAAAATACAAAACACTGGCTACTCTGTGAGCTCCATATCCGCACTATAGTTGTTTACATTTATGACTCTCTTGGGTCAGCCTCAGGACGTGAACGGTGGTTGCGAGGTTCCAAGAGAAAGTTACAAACACAGCTTAAATTGTACCTAACAAACGCTGGGGTAGTGCATAGTTAGGGCATATCACCGGGGGATTATAAAATCATATACAAGTGTAACATATTGGATTTCACAAACACATCATATCACTAACACAAGAGGCATACAAGATGAGTTTTAGAGAGAGAAAGTTAGAGGTTTGGGAACTTTAGTGAGAGAAAGAAAAATCTTATTATGAGCTCCAACTCCCTACCTTGAGAGGTAGAGAGTATTTATAGTGTTACAATAAAACGCCACCTGACGGGCTGTGGATCAGGCATACAGTGGGTAAAGACCCGTCCGTCCTCCATGGTGTTACTTAACTAAATACTACATAACATTAAATAACTACGACTACGAGCTTTCTAATGATTACATATACTTGAGGTGACCGACACTTTAACTACTGGATTTTCCAAATCCTAACAATCTCCCCCTAAGGGAGGTTACCTCAAACACACATTAACATTACATAGAATACAAACAGATATTTCATTGGGATAGTTCTTGAATTCTTGTTCATGTTCTTTGTTCTGTAGCTCGTAGTCTTTGATTCTTCATTTTTGCATGTTTGGATAATATGAGTGGAGGTCTTTAAGCGATCCACGGATAATCGAGTTTTGAGTCGCCTTTGAAATCATCGACCATATTAAATCTCTGACTCATCCATTGTGGTGTTGGTATTATTGATGTTGTGACTTTTGGACCGACATGCTCACATTATGGATCATGATATATTCTTATCAGAGTAGCGGACACTTTAGTAGATTCATGATATTGGCAGCAGCGTAGCAGAAGCATGGAGTGATAATATCAGAGTCATTGATGCACTAATCATGATTTCTTTGGAATTGAATGTGTTGTGTGAGCATGCGGCTATGCATTGACGCTCCATTACGATCGGTACCGCAAAGCGTCGGGTGTTCCCGCATAAAATAGTTAGCAATAAAGTGCACAAGAGTGTCTTTGATCACTTTTGTTGAATTGAGGTACACGGCCCACGGTTCCCCGTTGATCGGTACAAGTCGCCTTTGTGATCGTATAATTCCAAGAATTTCCTTGACAGGGGTTTAGCATTTACCGCTCTAGCCGTTCTCAAACCGGAACGTCTCAAAGAAGACAACACGGAGTGAGTGAACCCGTGAAATGAGATTCACCGATTGATGAAAAGAGATTTGAAAAACAATCGTGTATTGCTCAATAGAAATTGTTTTTGCAATACAACGAAGGTTTTAATGAAAATCAATTATCAATCATAAACACCTTTTATTTTGAGAAATAAGTACACGGTCGATGTGCTAAAGAAAAGAGTTTTAAGCACAACGACCGGTTTTTCAAAGGTATCCGTCAATCCATAACCTGAACCGGGATTGATTCAAAAGATTGAATCGCTCCATTGTTTCTGTTCGGTTGTCACATGGTTGATCTATTGGATAGATCTCACATGCCACCTACCAGGAGCTTGTTTGATGTTGGCACCAGAAGGCTTTCCATCTTCATTGTGAACATGTATGCATATCACTTTCGGATGTTCCGCAATACCACAAGGATAATGCGTAGGACTCATAAGATATAATCTCTCTTTCCACATTGTGTGAAACATAGAGTCTTCATTGAAAGTGTCCTAATGAGATTTATTGATGATCTCGTGGCTCTAGACTCAATTGTGCACTTTGGTTTCCTATGCGGAGACTAGGGAGAGGGTCTCCTACTTCAATATCAACCATCTCTAAGAGACAGTCGATAGATTATATCGGTTCCTCGTGAGAATGAAACAAGTCCTTTTAAGAGGAACTTGAGTAGTTTGGAAAGTTGAAGTGCAAATGCGCCACCTTTGGGTCCATGACGTCTTGTCTTCAATACCGATGTTACCTTGGTAACCACCAGTAGTGTATGAGTTGAACCCGGTTTCTGCCCTAAGGTTGAATAAATAGAGGGCTATTTCTTTTCACCCCTTTTCACATTCAATTATTTTTCATTCTTCAACCCCTTCAGTGCTTACCGAGACTTCATAACTAGAACCTAGTTGGGTTTATTCCAAAGACTAGCTCGGCTCAGTCCAAGACTCTTCCCATATCTCATTTTCTCCTTTTATCATCATACCTAAGGACTTCTACACTAACTAGTGGATTGTCCCCGGTAGATCCTCCGTTCGGGCAGGGATCATGGGACCTCAACCTAACCTTATCTTCCTTATATCACCATGCATAAAGTAGAGTTGGTCGGTCTTTTGGTATAGTTCTTCCGCCTTGAAACCAATTGAAAACCATTTGAAAATCAATCAAGATACTTGTGATATAGAATCAAAGCATTTTGTATCTTAATTGTTTTGATATTTTAGAAATGCTCCCCTCAACATATGCATAAAAATTTGTTTAGCACATGGAGGCAAGAGATCTTTGAAATCGCTAGATTAAGAATGAAAGGTCCAATCTTTTGATTAACATTTTCTAAAATGATCATCATCACTTCCCAATCAATTTGAGTAGATAAAACATTTTGAGGAAGGATGAGGTTTTCAAAATTTTGCTCCCCTCAATATGTGCCTCGAAGTTTGAAAGAGTTTTGCACATATTAGAGGAACCTGCACTTAGAGACAATTTCAATCACGCTTTCAATAATTTAATAGATGCTCCCCTCAACATGTGCATGGAAAATTTGAAATCTTTGTCACATGCGGGGAGGAAAACATGCTAAACACTTATGAAACCATTTATCAATTATCGGCTTAAATCCAATCTAAATCACAAATTCTCCCCCGATCACAATTATCAAATCATTTGAGATTTGTGATCTCTTAGAGATTTAAATTGATTTTGAAAGCTTTTAAGGAGAATTGTGACTTGATTATGAAAACGTTTTAACTGATAAGGATTGGATTTTAGACTTTAAACTCCATTGATTAAACATGCATGATTATCTTTTGAAAACATAATAATAGCCAAGGTCTTGAACCAATTGTGTAAAATATTGTAAAATATTTAGAGTAGACCTTGCTCATTTAAGTGCTAATTGTTTGAAAAGAACACTTTTTTGAATTAATTTGAAAAATCATTCTCCCCTCAATCAATGACGAAAGTTGTTGATTGATGGATTGAGATTTTGACACTTGATAAGTTCTTTTGATTTTCAAAAATATAGTCCGAAGTGTTTTCAAAACAATTGAGTTTTCATAAGATTGCAAATATTTTTCTGAGGAATCATTAGAAGGAAAAATATTTGAAATTAAACATTTGTCTTGTTAGTGAAAAACATTTGTTTTAGAATCGTGAGCATTAGGTTTGAAACATGAGATAAAGCATGGCTCTGTTCTTTCTTTGAAAAGCGGTTACTGCCTGAAATGACAATAAACCATTGTTTTACTTTCTCCCAAAAATATTTTTTTATTTTTTGATTTTTGATTTTTGTAAAACATTCAACAACATCTAAAGTCCCGTGTCATTATTTGAATGACAGAACAAAGACCGTAGATATTATCGAATCGAGGTAAAAAAAACATGACAAAAAGACAATATTTTTTGAAATATTTTCGAGTTTTTCAAATTTTTATGGAATTTTGAAAGTTTTATATTTTTGTATTTTGCTTTTTGAATAAATATATACAAATGATGGATGAAGAGAGACCTTTACTCCTCGCCTTCCTCTTGAAGACGCTTGGAGTGTTTCGGTTGAAGGCTTTTCAAGCCAAGTCGTGGAAGAATAAACTCAAAACGTTCTCTTGGAAGAGCTTTGGTTAAGATGTCCGCTAACCGTATTCTCGACTTCACAAAATAGAGTTCCACCACACCGCTTTCCACTTGCTCCCTCGATGAAATGATGTCGAATGTCGATGTGCTTTGCTCTTGAGTGTTGAACGTTGTTGCATGAGAGAGCAATAGCACTTTTATTATCACAGTACAGAGGGATTTTGTTGAATTCAAAGCCATAGTCCGATAATTGGGATCTCATCCAAAGGATTTGAGCACAACAAGATGACATGGCTATGTATTCAAACCTCTGTAGAGAAATAAATAGAAGTACTCATTTGCTTCTTTGAAGACCAACTCACAAGCTTATCACCCAAAAACGAAAGCACCTCGACGTATTTCGACGTATCTTGACATCCCGCATGATCAGATCTGCATAGGTCGTTAGTGACATACCGTGTCCTTCGGGTACCATAGTCCCATATTGATGGTTCCTTGGAGATACCGAAAGACCCGCTTAACCGCTTCAAGGTGCTTTTTAGTAGGCTTAGTCTGATATCTAGCACACATGCAACATAACAAGATGTCTGGTCGGTAGCCGTGAGGTACATCAGGGATCCAATCATACTACGATATTTCGTTTGATCTACCATGATCCCCGAGTGGTCCTCATCCAGCTTGGTACGCTCAATCATGGGAGTGTCAACGGTGTCACAAGAAACAAATCCAAATTTCTTTAAAATCTCATTTGCATATTTAGATTGATTTATAAAAATGCCTCCTGACTTTGTGAAATTTGTAATCCCAAGAAAAATGACATTTGTCCCATCATTGACATTTGAAATTTGGAACCCATTTCATTTGAAAACGATCACATTCATTGGGGTCAGTCGAGGCAAAGATAATATCATCAACATAAATTTGAACGCGGAATTAAATGTTTGCCTCGACTTCCGGTGAACAATGTAGGATCAATCGCTGCTCCCTTGTCAATCCAAGAGATAGAAGAAAATTTGATAGTATCATACCATGCTCTTGGAGCTTGCTTAAACCGTAAAGGGCCTTTTTCAAGCGATAGACATGAGTAGGATGCTCTGGATTAACAAAACCCTCTGGCTGGCTGACATAAACCACCTCTTTCAAATCACGATTAAGAAAGACGGTTTTCACATCCATCTGATATACGACCATGTTCTTACTTGCAGCATTAGCCAAGAAGATTCTGATTGCCTCGACATACAGCAACAGAGCAAATGATTCTTCAAAGTCAATACCCTCCTCTTGACGGTATCCTTTGCAACCAATCGAGCCTTGTTCTTTAAGACATCACCATGCTCATCAAGTTTTACTTTGAAGATCCATTTGAGAGCAATGATCATAGCACACTGAGCAGTACTAATTCCCATACATCAAGACGATCAAACTCATGAATTTCTTCTTGCATGGCATTGAACCGCCAGCTTTCATTCATGGCGGTTTTAATGTCTTTTGGTTCGACCTTAGAGAGTACGGAGTTGAAGAAGCACCATAAGGCATCGGTTGCAAGTTGTTTCCGTGTGGATACTGGACGAGAGGGTTTCCAATGATGTTGTCCAATGGGTGATCATGTGTCCATTTTCTAAGGTGTTCATGTGGTTGTTGTTGTGGAACCGAAGTAGCAGAGTCGATGTCTCCTGATGAAGATGGTTCTGATGATGATTCAGGAGCAAATATGTTTTCAAACGGAGCATCTTCATGAGTAGCAAAGGGATTAACTTCATCATTGATGCGTAAACAATTCCATGATGTACATTAGATGATTGATGATTTGTTGATGAGACAGAGTGATCAGCAGGCGCTTCTTGACTTAATGATATTGAGACTGAAGGATTGACTTCATTCACGGGATAGGAGCACCTCGTTGATGGAATTGACATTTCATCAGCATTTGGTTCATAGTGTTCATCAAACATTGGATCAAACAATTTTGTTTAAATCATCTTCGATGGAGGACATACATATGGAGTTGGAAATGAGTTTGGTACAAGTGATGAACCAATGGGACTGCTTTTGAAGTGCGGGTCCATAAATGGATTGTCCAGAGCCATTTGACCGGTCAGCTCATCGAACGTAACGTGAATTGTTTCCATGATATTTCGGTTCTCTTGTTGTAGATTCGGTAACCCTTCTTGTTTGGTGCATAACCAACAAAAACTCCAATATTTGCCTTTGCTCTTAATTTACCTAAGTCTTGACCGTCATTCGTTGGATAGCACAAAGCACCAAACACACGGAGGTAGGAGAGATCAGGTTTTCGCTTATGAACAAGTTCATATGGAGTTTTTCCATGAGAGGTGTGTATAAGGGAACGATTTTGGGTGTAGCAAGTAGTGGCAATGGCTTCAGCCCATAGAAACATTGGAACCTTTGAATAAATTAGCATTGTTCTTGCGGCTTCCACAAGAGTTCGACTTCTTTCAACTACACCGCTCGTTGAGGAGTTCGTGGAACACTTCTTTGATGACCTGATTCCAACACTTTCATAAAATCAATTAAGTCTTTGTTAACAAAATTCGTGCCATTGTCTGTTCGAACAATTGACCACTGTATTGTTGAGTCGAACCAAGTCGTTTGATTAGTTTGATGATGACATCTGGAGTTTCATCCTTTGTCCTAAAAAACTTTACCCAAGTAAATCGAGAGTAGTCATCAACAACTACTAGAATGTATTTCTTCCCATTTATCGCTTGCACTCTCATTGGTCCGCATCGATCCATATGAAGGGTATGAAGAACTTCCATTACCGAATTTGTGGTTTCTTGTGGGCATATTTCGTGCTTTTACCCAATTGGCAAGTCAACAAAGATGATCTTTTCATATTTTAACTGGGTAAGCCTCTGACAAGATCCTTTTCTCGAAAGGTTATTAATGGTGCCGAGGTTCAAGTGATTGAGACGACGATGCCATAACCATGACTTTGTTTTTGAAGCCTTTGACAAAGAAGCGATTGGAGAAGACTTCATCATGTCTTCGATAGAGATGGTGTATAGGTTAGAACCACGAGTACCTCTTAATAATTCCACACCATCAAGTTCTCTAACGTAGCAAGTATGTTTTCTAAAGGCCACCTCTAGATCGGAATCACAAAATTGACCAACAGAGAACAAATTATGACCAAGACTTTCCACATAATATACCCTCGGAGATACACTTTTGCCAACTACATAATCACCATAACCCATAATTGCTCCAAAATGGTCGCTCCGAATCTAACATCCCATGAATTTACTCACGGTTCATGAGCAGCGACCGGTCTCCAGTCATATGCTTGGAACAACTGAGTCCAAGTACCACGTAACGATTTGAACGATCCGTTTGAACACGCACAAGAATGGATAATGGATAATTGGGATCCCCATGCAAGAATGGGTTCCACTTGGTTAGTAACAATGATTGGAACACCCACATCATAAATAGAAACACCCATATCGAATAGAAGCAATGGAATCATTAGGAAAAGATGCAAAGGCGGTGTCCAGATTTGACCTATTCAAAGTATGTTCACTTAAAGGAATAGTTCTACCAAGAGGCATCCATTTTCTAGTGGGCATTGTCTTAGCAGATAGGGCAAACTGATTATCCTTATGGCCAAAAGGTATCCATTGATAACCTATCTTACTAAATGTTCTTCCCTGTGGTTTCCACTATTTCTAACTTTCTTCGCCTTTGCCTTTTAGCCTTCTTAGCATGATTTTTTGCATTAACAATTTTAAATGGGCATTTGACAAGATTAGACAAAGCATTCACACCATAATCATGATTAGCAAATGAATTCAAAAAGACATCATTACATGGTTTGCAAATAGTATCGAATTTGAATTAATTACAAGACGCCATGGCTAATACTAGAATCAACACGATTCGCTTTATTCAACTCAAACTTAAAGTTCCTAGGTTGGTCTTCTACTCTTCCAATGCACATTCTTAGCTTGCGAGGTCCTATCTTGCTTGGTATTTCCCGGAGGCTTTGACCCGCTTGCTTTAATGTCACCGATTACTTCAGAGAGGGAATTATGGGAACATTAGTTGGTTGATCTACTTTTGCATTCCCTAACTAGATGTGCAAGGGTCTGTACTACTAGAAGGCACATTGGTGTTCACTTTCTTGAAACCGGGCATAGAATGGTTTGTATGCTTGGCACTAGGCATAGAACAAGGCATCACAGCTTTGTCTTTTGCACCTAAGGATTTAGGACATGTTGCAACATTCTAGCGCTCTTGAGATCGCTTTGGCCCTAATGCAAGCAAACCTAATTTTTCTATCAAGAGGTTTATTAATGAAATCCTCTTCAACAATCTCACGGAGACATTCTAGACTATCCTTAAGGTGAGCACAATAGTCATGAAACGCAGGTTCATTATTCCTAAGATGAGTAGGAATGTATTTAACCGCCAGTTGTATTTGCGTACCGAGGATGACTTTGATGCAACATTCTTATTAAAAACAAGTGGCAGCTTCCATTTTCCTGACTTCGGATTCTCAATTTCTTTTGTAAAGACGTTATTTTTTCGTTGTTTTGGTCACGAGTGACTTTCATTGAATCATATAACTCTTTAAAGTATCGTTTAACCTTTTCATTTTCTTCTAGAAAACTCTCGTTTTCCTTTTGTAAGGCATTAACTAAGTTTTGAAGATGAAAAGTTTGAGAGTCCTGAGAATCTAAAGGAGGAGGCATTTGGGAGCCAGTCACATTGTTCTTTCACCCTTTAATTGAGAGATTTGGGCTTTCAACTTTCTGATCGTGTTGCAATGAGCTCGAATTGCTTCATCACGCTGCTAATTTCAAAACTACATCAAAACCGGAACATCCAAGATGTCTTGATATTTGAGGTTTTAACATTTTCTTTGAGATGTTGATATTTTAATTGCAAATCAAAATGTTCAACTTCAAGTTTAGAAAGATGTTTTACCAAATTATCATGATCATCCTGTTCAATTTTATCATTAAGTTTAGAGTTAGTTTTTCAAGCTCAATGACACGATCATGGGAGACTTTCGAGCAAATGATAATTCATGAAATTGAGAAGCATTAATGGAACAATTTGTAGCAGAGTAAAACACATCTTGAGCAATACATTCATAAATAAGATTCTCATTCAAGGTATGCAAGTTCTTCCTCTCAATCTCATTATATTTTAATGCTCGCCCATAGTCACTAACCTCAACTATCATTGCATCAAATTCCTTTTCCATTCCTTTAATATCTTAATCCATCCCCTTAAGACTCTCAAAATGATCTTTTAGTTGTTTAAAGAAAGGC
>OU343222.1:99569213-99622183 GCA_910596185.1 Chrysanthemum makinoi
AGTCCACAAGGATGAACTTTAATCAAATGCTTGACTTTTTGGCCAACAAGTTAGAGTGTGAGATACGGACTTTGTATTTATGTAGGCCACTATTTGCTCTTTCAACTGGTTTAACAGTTGTTGAATGCGATAATGACATTAAAAGGATGTTTCAACTTGCTGAGGAATGTGGGTTGATCGGCATTGCACATGCACAGCAACTTAGCATGTTTTATTATGATAACCTAATTGTGGATCTTCTTGATGAGCCACAAGTGCCGGATAGCAATACATGATAAACTTGTGGAGCTTGCACTTCTAATTCTGCCTCGATATTGCATGGGAGGAGGAAGAAAGGCGGTCACCTCCCTAAGAAGCCCTCCGTTCCAAACTAGAAGTCAAGGAATTGAATGTCAAGGAAAGAATCTATTCATGGATTTTTTGGCTAGCAAAATTGTTGATGCTGACATTGGGTTCAGTGACAATGAATTGTACTATAGGGTATTTCTTGGGTCTGTATCTATGGATGTTGGGCCTTCTTCTTCTTTCGTTAAGGACAGTTCTGGTCATAAGGTCTCTAGAAAACCTTATGCAAGGAGGCACTGCTTTCAAACACCAAGATCGGGCTTACGGAAGTTCAAGATGTTGAGGCATTTAAAGGCTCTAACAAGAGACCGCCGTCGAGGAGGTGCGGGATTAAAAGCAACTTGGTTTTAAGGAACGGAAGGTTGGAGTGTAGGTATTTTTATGCAGCATGCTCATGCGCCGTGCGTTAGAAACTGGGGTGTTAACATAACTTAAAACTCAAAATAGTTTGTCTAGTTTAGCCTTTTGTAAAGCTGACGTTATGTAATTGTTAAACATTTTTGTTTGTGCTTCTTATGATTACAAAAAATGTTCAACAATTACATAAAATTAACATGCGATGTTTTTGTGTAACCATCTGCTTTGGGGTTATCGTAGTATGCACTGTTTTTGATCTACGTTCGGTGTCGTTTAAATATCGTATATGAATGCTTTATAGTATGATGTATATCATGGCAACCTTGATAGGGCATCTCTGTTTTGGGAGGATAGCTACTTAGGGCAACTTCATTTTTTTTCTTTTAGATAACTAAACAAAGTAGAAACTTATCATATAGGGTAACTTCATTTATTGGGGACTGTAGATAATTTTTTTCCTTTCAATAGTCGCATTTTTTGTAGGTGTACACGTGTTCAACTATGTTTTGGGCACGTGCATGGTAACTATCTCTTCCTGCTTTAGTGCTTTATCCAGCCTTGTTAGTATTTACCCACTTTCACCTCAAAAAATAAATAAATAAATAAATAACACTTAAAAAATTTTATTTGACAATTGTAGGACCTTAAATATATCAACTTTATGCGTATACCACACTTACCAACTTGAGTAGAACACGTATACCAAGGTACGCGTATATCACATGAAACCCAAACACAAACGTTAAGCGTAAAGATTAAGAACAAAGGAAAGATGGTGACTTGATATATGTTATGTTATGCGTATATGTGTAAGGAAGAAAAGAAGAACTTACATATCAAAGGAAAACCACACACACACACACTTTCAAGCACACCCTCAAATGAGACTTTGAGGGTATTTATAGTCAAGTACATATGCCCTAATGGGCTTTGGGATGGGCTTGGATTGGACTTGTATTGGATGACAATATACAAGGCTAAAGCAACAACTTCGCCATTTAGCTTAGTCCAATCCACAGGCCGTTGACTATTCTAATACGATATCTAACACGTTACAAAGTTCCTGTGAAGACCATCACTTCTAATAAAAATGTACGGCTAACACTCCCCTAAGGGTGGTCATTCAAAGATGCTCCACTTGATTAGGTCTTTTTTCGGCTTGAACTTTGTGTATAGATATAGAATAGTCTTGATTCTTTGTTCCTTCATGCTTTTTGATCAGTTAATGTTGTATAGAGCCATTTTTCAACTTCGTTGGTTAGGTGTCTCCACGTCTTTCTCCACCATGCTCACACTTCTATTTGACTTTTAATTTCCAATGATGTAGTTCTCGAGTCTTTATACTTTGTAGATTCTTTGACATTGACGAAGAATCATCTTTAACTTTGTGTTGCCTTTGATTTTGATGAGAACTTTCATGTGTTGTTGGTATGAGCATGTGGAGAACTGCATTCTCTTCCACGAGCCTCCATAAGAAAACATAAAAACATGGGTTAGAAGTAATCCGGCACACAAGTTTGAACTTTGAAATGTTACAGACATAGTGTGAAAACCGTCTCTAATTCTCACAAAGGCCGTTCTGAACTGGAGTCCCACAAGTGAGATAGCGATGTATCAGTACACCTACAGTTCAAATGAGTCGCTGAAGTACACCGAAGCATCACTCCACGACTGTAGACCGTTTGAGACACACTAAGCGTAATCCACTGCGAGTTCTTGAAGTGACATCTTTGTCGGTCTTTGATGTTGACCACGGCAGGGTTCATTCATCACGGGAAGATCACATATGTGAAACTTCTCATAAATGTTCTGGCAGATTTCTAAGATCTGCGTAGGACTCTAGAATATATCACTTGTGTCCTTATTGATGAACAGCAAGCGATGTCATGTCATGTGTTCCTATGAGATCTTTTGATGAATCTCGTGGCTCTAGACTCAATAGTGCATTTTGGTTTTCTGAGCGGAGACTAGGGAGAGGGTCTCCTTCTTCAATATCAATGATCTCTAAGAGAAAGTCGATAGATTATGTAAGGTTCCCAGTGAGAATGAAACAAATCCTTTTAAGAGGAATTGAGTGGCTAGAAGGTTTAGTGCATTGCGTCACTGGGTCCATGACGTCTTTGTCTTCAATACGGGTGTCATCTAGACAACCAGTGGAGATGATTGAACCGGTTTCGCCCTAAGGTTGAATATGGAGGGATATTTATTTTCACCCTTTTTCTTTATATTTCTTTTTAATTCTTTAACCCCTTCTTTCTCTTTTCTCACATTTCTCCTTTTTTCAATCATACCTAAGGACTTCTAATACTAACTATGGGTATTGTCCTTGGGTAGATCCCTCCGACTCTGGCGGATCATAGGACGGATTTCCTATCCTTAGACACCTTATAACTCCATGACTGTCCTATTGTTGCCATAAAACCATTTTCTTGAAAATCTCTCAGTGTTTATGATAGAAAACATGTTTGAAACACTCCGTGAGTTTTATATTTTCAAACACTCCCCTTCATATGCTTATATTTTTAATCAATTTTATAGAGGTAGAGTTAGCGCACTTTTGATGATCGGCTCATGATAGACAATTCCCCACGAGACGGTTACGTTGCCTAGTTAACGAGTTCCATTGTCAGTTTTTAGGTGACAACTAGCTCTGATAACTAACTTGAAGTTGTAAACACTCTTTGAAAAGGAGGTTAGACCCATGAAAGTGCATATCTATCACAAGTTTCTCGAGATGGTACATTTCTTGACTTTGATTCGTCAATTCATTTGTTCGGCTGAGTCGAGCTCTTCTGAGATTCAAACAACGATCATTAAACTTTTTGATCACATTTTAATCACGTCTTCTCCCCTCAAAAATAGCATGTGATATTTTTATATCAACGGATTAAACGTCATTTTAGAATCTTTTGGGGAGACAAGCGGATTTGATTTAAGCATGAATTTGGAACATTTTGGTTTTATACTCCCCCTTTAATAAAGCATAATCAATAAAAGGGTTTTAGAGGGAGTTATCTTGAGCACAAAATATTTTGAAAGATTTTGAAAAATCTTTTTGAACAATCTTGAAAAATGTGCTCAAGATGATGATGATTTCTCACCAGTTTAAATGTAGTGCACTGAAGCGTACACTCGATTTTTTCTTTGAAAACACGAGTTTTGATTTGAAAATAATCAAAAGTCATCATTTTTGTCCGGGTTTCGTACTGAAGTATACGAAAGCCATCTTTAAGAAATTTTGAGGAACGACATGTTTTAGAAAACATTTAAAGAACTCTCGCTCAAGCATCTGTACATACCCGTATCATTGTTGAATGACATTTCTAGAAACGTCACGAATATCGATTATCTGAGAGCATGTCGTGAGAAGAATAGTTTTGGATTTTTGATTTTATATTGTTTTTGTATTTTTGAAAGTTTTATATTTTTATATTTTTCTTTTGAAGGTTTTTCAAATTTTGTATTTTGTTTTTTCAAAAATATTTCGAAAATCATTTTCAAGAAGATTCGAAGGCGTTCTAACTCCTCGGGGTTGAAGCATTCAATTCGTCGAACTAAATCGTCAAACCTTTCTTTTGGAAGGGTTTTTAGTAATAGATCGTGAGTTGGTAATCAGTCTTCACGAAAAATAATTCAACATTACCTTCTTCCACATGTTCTTTTATGAAGTGATAGCGGACTCTGATATGCTTAGTCTTTGAGTGATGAACGGTTGCACGATATGGCTATGGCACTTTTCAGTCACAACATAGTATTTTTATGAAAGTAAAGCCATAATCTGTGAGTTGTGTTCTCATCCATAGAACTTGAGCACAACACGCGGATAGAGACACATACTCAGCTGGCGGTTTGAAAGTGCGGTGCAATCTTGTTTCTTTGAAGACCACTTACAACTTTTCACCCAAAAATTGTGCTCATCCGATGTACTTTTTTGTAACTTGATCACTGCGTGGTCCGCATCACGCTCGGAGCTTGCAATCCATAGATTGCCTTTTTTTGAGTTTGTAGGCGTGCGGATGTTTCCATGTCTATAAAGCCTTGGCTGCTCAAATTACACTTCTTCTTTCAGAGTTCCATTCAAACGCTTGATCTTAATGTCCATCGATAAATCGTGATGTTTTGTGGCGGCATAGGCTAAGAATATCCTGACTGCTTCTATTCTGGCTACCCACGTATGAATGCTCTTAAAGTCTATCCCTTCTTCCTGTCTGTATCCTTTGTACAAGACGAGCTTTATTGCGAATTACAATCATCTCTTCATCCCTTTTGTTCTTCCATAACCATTTGAGATCAATGACTCTAATGTCAATTGGTCTTGGAACCATATCCGAAGAGTCATGTAGAAGGTATTGGAGAAGTTCCTCCTGCATCGCTTCTATCCATGCGGGTTCTGCCATTGCCTGTGAATGTTCTTTGGCTCTATATTGCTAATGAGCAAAGGTAAATGCATAAATGCGTGTCGGTGGCAAGTTGGAGTCTCGTCTGAATTGGCCTTGACGGTTCACCAATAACTTGTTCAAGCGGATGGTCTTTATCCACTTTAGAGTAGTAGGATATCGTATGTTATACGTATGCGAGTTAGATGGTTCTCGTAAGCATGAGATGATTCAGGTGATTCGTAGCAAGGTTTTCAAATAAGTCTTCATCTAACGTTGCATCGTTACTGTTTTGAGTTCTTCTTGAAATGATATGTTTGAATTTGTTCATCACCTCTTGGTAAAACTTTTGAAGAATTGGAGTTGTTGGAGTAGATGTAGATGATGTTGATGGAGTTGGTGCATTGGTTTCGACCGTTGTAGATGCATCTTCTGTTGGTGGTGGAGTGATGTTGGCGGGGTCAGCGGAATGATGGTATGATGCATTTGTCAAAGTTCCACCATAGTATTCATCGAACATTAACTCAAGAATTTCTCATTCTTGTTCATGAGGTGTGTCAGCAAGTTGATGGAGCTCTTTGTGGTCGAGTCTGAACTGATGTGTCAGAACTGGGTTTAGTGCGGGTTCTAGAGCGAGTCTCTCAGAAGCCATCTGTGAAAGTTCATCAAAATTCACATTCATCGTCTCCATGATCCTCCTAGTTCTTCTGTTATACACCATGAATGCCCTCGAGTTATCTGAATATCCAATGAAGATTCCAATATCACCTTTAGCTTCAATTTTCCAGATCTTCTATGTCATTCGTAGGATAGCACAAAGCGCCAAACACGTGAAAGTAAGAGATATCAGGTTTTCTATTGTTCACTAGTTCATATGGGGTTTTATTGAATCTTGGATGGATTAGGGATCGGTTCTGAGTGAAACAAGCAGTGGCAACAGCATCAGCCCATAGAAATAACGGTGCACTAGAATAAATTAGCATTGTGCGAGCAGCTTCCACAAGAGTTCGATTTCTTCTTTCAACTACCCCATTATGCTGTGGAGTTCTAACAACTGATGTCTGATGTGTGATTCCAACATCTTCAAAATAAGCTCTTAACTCCTGATTAGTGAATTCAGTGCCGTTGTCTGTTCTTACAACCCTTACTGGAGTTTGAAGAAGTACTTGAATACGTTTCAGAAAGGTGATGATGATGCTTGGTGCTTTGTCTTTTGATCTCAGAAACCTAACCCATGTATATCTCGAATAATCATCGACGATAACAAGAATATACTTTTTCCCGTTAATGCTTTCAACTCTCATTGGGCCACATAAGTCCATGTGCAACATATGCAACTTTGCTTCGGAACTAGGTACGGATTTGGGTTTATATGATGCTCTTTTGCTTTTCCTTGTTACATGATGGACATAAGTGATCCTTGGTGTATTTGAACTTTGGAAGTCCGTTGCCGATGTTGTCTTTGGCAAGTTTGTTGATGGTCGAAATTGAGATGGGATAATCGTCTGCCACAACCAGGTTTGTTCGATGCTCGTGTCATAAGACATATTGGTGATGAAGAGGCCATTTTGTTGATGTCGATAAGCATACAAGTTTTGTATCGATTCAGTTAAGAATCGATTGCCATCCAAGTTTCTAACGAAGCAAGCATTTTTCTAAAGCAACCTCTAAATCACGCATCCGCAGGCCCGTGAAAACAAATTGTGTCCCCGACCCTTCGACATAGTAAACCCGAGTGATCAAATAATTTCCAAAGGTAGATCTCCATAACCCATGATAGCTGCTACATGATCATTTCCAAACGTAACGGTTCCCATGATTTTCCAGACGAAATTGATCAGCAGCTTCAGATTCCCGGTCATGTGCTTGGAGAAACCCGAGTCGACGATCCAAAGACAAATTTCGATAACCTGCCAGTAACAGAAAACGAATATTGTGGAAACCGTTTTGATTTTGGTTCCTTTGGGTTAGAGGTAAAATCCTGATCACACTCAGAGAGGTTTTCTACAGGGAATTATGGTTTATCACTCATTGTACCATTCTGGAGTGTGAAAGTTCTACCTGTGGTTTCCAAATATCATCCCTAAAGTATACACTATAGTTCCTGTCAGTAGTGTAAAGTCTAAGTTTTGCAACTAGTCTTCCTACTTGTTTAGCGTAAGATCTTTTTGGAACGTTCTTCTTAACAGGCTTATCATTCGCATTCTTAGAAACACAATCATCTTGAACATTAACTAAAGATTTCTTGCAAGTTAAACAAAGAGATTCAGCACATGCATTAGACTTAGCAAGTTTCATAGGTTCAGTACATTCAGATGAAATGTCTTTCTTATTCAAAAGCGGTAAATTCCTAGGGTGTTCTTCTACTTTCTTCTCTTTATTCAAGCTACTACTCTAGAGGCAGTCGAGAATCTATTGTTCCTTGTATTGCTCTTAGGCTTTAGTCTGCTGCTCCTAGAGGTGCTTTCTAGTCCTGAAGAAGGTAAGGCACACGCATTAGGATTCACATTTTTATGAAGGGAGGTGGTTTCAGCTTTCTAGTCTCTTTAGAGTGCTTTTCTAAACTTATGTCGTTTGTTCCATATGGTTTTAGATGTGGAGGCAGACGCATTAGTGGTACTCATCTTAAAAGGCCAGGTGCTAAACCTTTTGGTTTCTCGATAACCGCTTTTTCCTTATCAACATTTTGTTTAGGTAGGGCAGGTGGAGTGACTGGTTTTGATGAAACATTTTCTCATTGACTTTTGGAGGAGGCATAGAAAGACATTTTGGTTTGGAAACGGTTTGGGAACATTTGCTTTCTCTCAGCATTAATGGTTTTGTTATTCAGTATCCACTGCCTTTCCTTTTTGACTTTCCCTTTGAGCCCTCAAAAGATCATTTTTCGCTTTCATGTCATTGTAGGCACGCTCATCCGACAGTTTGTCATACTTGCATTCGTCAGTTTTTCGATCAAGTTGTTTAAAATATGAGACATTTTCTTTTTCAAGTTTTTCAAGAGCTTTTTCATATTTTGAAACAATTTCGGAGGTCTCTATCTGGAGTCTTTCATGATCTTCAACAGAAAATGTTTGCAAAATGATGGACATAATATCAGTAGTCAGAACATCTTCGAAGAGAGAATCATTTAAATTTTCCAAAACTTTGATGTGTTCAAAACTTTCATTAGCTTGCTTTACCAGGGATTTATGGTCCTTGACAAAGTCAGCTGTTTCTTTCAAAAACGCTTGTTCGAAATGAATTACCCTCGCACTGATGCCAGTTAACGGAGGTTCAATTTGAGTTTCAAAAAACTTTTTCTGTTCATTATCAAAACTAGTGAACCAGATGTTTGTTGTAATGTTGGTTTTAGTTTTAACAGTGTCTTGAAGATACCCAATTCTAGTTTTAACGTCATCTAAAATGCTTCTAGCATCACTTGTGTTAAAAGGATTGTTTGAAGACATTTGTTCGATTTTCGAAAGAGATTTGGAAACTACAACTGGTTTTGAAACTGATTTTGAAACAGGTGTTGACACTTTGTTTGAAACACTTGGTTTGGTGGAAAACGTTGATTGAGAAACAAACAAAATACCATTAATTTTGTTCCATTTGTTATAATCAATTGGTTTGATTTCCCGATGTTTTTGTTTCATTTTTGATCTACTCTCCTCAGATAGTTCCAACGTTTCAAGAGAATCATGCACAATTATGGGTTCATGCAAAGGTTTTCCATTGTTCAACACATTCTGTTCTTTCTGAGCTTTCTTGAGGAAACCAGGAGGTGAGTTACCAAGAGCCATTTTATGTGAAGTATGAAAAATCGGATTTACTTGATTAGAAGAATCTTGTTTGTTTTAGCGGAATGACCCGTTGTAAGAAGTAAATTATCCAATTTTTTGATTGTTTCATTTTTATCTAGAATTTCATCAAGAAGAGAATCTTCTCGTTTAGAAAAATCAGCAATCAACTGTTTCTTCTCTTTTTCAAGATCAGAGAACAATGTTTTTTTGTTTAGAAAAGTTGGTCATTTAATTCAGAAATTTTCTTGTTTAAAGATTTTATTTTCAAGTTCAGATTCACATCAAGTGTATCGTACTTGATTTGCAATTGTTTTTCTCTTAAAATAGAATCTCGGTAACCAATTTCTAATTCTGATATTTTGTTTGTATGAAATTCATAGGCTCTGGCGTTCTCTTTGTAACTCTCAAGTCATTGGTCAATTTAACATTCGTGGCCTTTACTTCGCGATTGACCTTACTCACTTTCTCAATTTCAATGCCACAGTTATTGATTAATGATTCAAAGTAAGCACGTGTTTCCTCATCACTCTCAGTATTTTTTGCCACACAGCCTCCACTAGGATCCACATCTGGAGTTTCGGAGTTAGTATTGCTACAACTCGGATTGTCCAGGTATGTATCATAAGTAGGTGTTGGCGTCACAGAATGCTGTTCGTCATGAGTAAACACATCAAATATGACATTGTTATAACATGGATCAATGATTGGTACCTCAGATACTGCGTTGGCGTCATAGACATGAGGTGCGTCAGAGTCAGTGTCGTACTTAGTCTCCTGAAGATTTGCCATGAAGATGCAGTTTGCATTGAGTTCCTCGAGGTCTTCCAAATCATCCATAATAGCCATAAAGTCATGTTCCTCAGCACTCAACTGAAGGCCTGCGTTTTTCTTTTGTACCAACAAGATAGCTTTCGAAGATACGCAAAGATCCTTCTTGTGCGGCTTAGTAGGGACAGTTTAGTGCCATGTGACCCCATTCCTTGACAGTTATAACACTAACCTGATTAGCCTGATTTACATTTCCATAATTCCCAACAACTGGAGCTGCAACATTCCCATTCGGATTACCCACTGCTCTATTCCCAACATTCTGTCCCATCTGATTTCCAACATTCTGACCCAACTGATTACCATGATACGGAACCGCCTGATTACCCATACGAAATCCAGTAGCATATCCTTGCTGATTCCCAATAACTCTAACCATTTGTCCTTGATTACCCATATTCACACCCAGGCGCTGTGCAATTTCCTTTTGAGTGTTTGATGAAATCCGTTGGTTGTTATTAGTTGGTGTGGAATAGCGACCTCTGAATGCTTTTCCCAACAAAGAGAATACTTGAGACAAAGCTTCTTCTGGTTCCATTTCAAGATCAGTGATTCCTTGTTCCTGGTATTGTGGATACGGTTGTTGAATGACTTGTTGTTCTGGTGGATAGAATTGTTGTTGTGGTTATGGAATGTATTGCTGCAAGTTGTTGTTGTAAGATGATGAAGCTTGTTGTTGTGTATTCACTGAAGGTTGAGTCTTGCAATAAGTGCCAATGGATCATGATTCTTTGCCAATCTTTCTTTCCTGACTTCATTGACTTCAGCTTGGTTTTGTTTCAGAAAATCATTCAGTTGATCAAAGTTCACCTGATGAAGGTCTTTTGTTTGGTTGACAATAGTGACATATCGTCCCCATTCTTCTGGAAGATTGTTCAGGAACTTGATGTTTTGAACGATAGTTCTGGGTGTCAACTTGTTTCTGATAAGCTCATTCATCAAAGTGCAAAACCTTCCATAGTAGGATTCAATGGATTCTCCTGGAGTTGAAGTAAACTTTTCCCATTCAGTTAGCAGCTTGTTCTCCATGTCTTGTTGACCAATTTCTGTTCCGTGACAAAGCCGTCTAACACGTTCCCACATATCGAAAGCAGTTTCACAACTGTCTACAGCAGCAAAAATTTCTATTGGTAAACCCAGTTGGAAAATATGAATTGCCATGTCATCTGCATCGACTTGTTTCTGATCCTCTTCAGTGTATTCTGATTCATTTTGAAGACGAGAGGATGGTGGGACGGGAGGTGTTGCGTTAGGATCTCCAGGGATATGGACTTGTCGAGGCTTGAAGGGTCCATTCTGAATGGATTGAATCATCAGTTTTCCATTCGGTTTGGTCTTGATGTAACGGAGCATACGACTTGTCCATTGAAGATAACCACCTTTTGCCAACATAGGAGGACGGTTTTCGGCACCGGCTGCATGAATGTCTTGTTGAGTTGCCATTGATGAAGGTATGATCTGATAAAGTTGATGTAGGATCGATTCAACGATAAAGGAGTTGTGGTTGATGAAGATTAAGCCCGGTTGAGGTGTTTCTGAAAGTCGTACTCGTAACCTTGGTTCTAAAAAACTTTTCGCCCAAAATTTGAAATTCACTATAAAAATCAATTCTAAGGTCGTTTGAAAATTTTGAGTTATGACAATTTTGACGCCAAATTTGACTCGAAAAATTTGAATTTAGGCCCAAAAATTTGAATTTTTGACCAAAATTTTCACAGTTAAACCAAAATTTGAATTTCGCGTAAAAATTGAACGTTTAGTCTCCTCAAAAATTTAAATTTTACTCAAGTTTTTCCCGCCAAAAAACTCAAAATTTGAGTTATGACAATTTTTTTTTAAATCTTTATGCGTAGAAAGAGCTTAGGCGTAGAAAGAGAAGTTACGAGTAGACGAGGCTTAGGCGTAGAGATTGTGCTCATGCGTAGGATCTTATGCGTAATCAGCTTAGGCGTAGGAATCCTTATGCGTAAACAGTATCTAACGCGTAACCTTAAGCTTATGCGTAGACAAAAAGTTACCCGTAAACCTTACGCGTAATTATGAAGTTATGCGTAGAGTTACTCGTAAGCTTTTAGCTTATGCGTAAACTATGGTTAAGAACCAAAAATCCTTTACACTGTCACAGCG
The DNA here is from genome assembly GCA_910596185.1 of Chrysanthemum makinoi. Lineage (NCBI taxonomy): Eukaryota > Viridiplantae > Streptophyta > Magnoliopsida > Asterales > Asteraceae > Chrysanthemum > Chrysanthemum makinoi. Next base: position 99,581,029 of record OU343222.1, read on the forward strand.
TAAGGGATATCCACAAGTCGAAGTGTTCCACACACTTATCCAAGTGAGGGAAGCACTGAGTAACCGTTATAGCTCGAATATTCTTCACCAAAATGTTATGCGTAGAAAACTAGGGTTTTGACTTTTTGACTTCTACGCGTAAGAAATTTCCAACGATTCAAATGATTTCTTTTGCACAGATAGCCTTAAAAACACTCGAATAACCCAAAAATGTTGACCTTTTTCACCCAAAGTGCTTAGAAAAGTTACGAGTAGAAATGACAAACGAACCAAATACGAGTTCAAAAATGAAGAAAAACACGTAAAGCTTCGAACTTTTTGCAAAAAACTGAAACTTTAGCACCAAATAAACCTTAAACCACAAGAATCTTGAATTTTTAAGTGCAAAAATTAAAGCTTTAAGCGTTTCAAATATGTAAAACTAGAGCTTTTACGCGTAACCCTTCAAAACAAACACAAACACTCCTAAACCATTGTTAGGCGATTGATACCAATTGTAGGACCTTACTTTTATCAACCTTATCACAAACCCAACACAAATACCACGTTAACACAAACAACATAAACACAAACGTTATGCTTAGAAAGAATAAGAAGAAAGGAAAGATGGTGACTTGATGTTATACAAACCGTGTATGTTATGTGTAGAAAGATAAACAATAAAGATGATGTTTATTGCAAAGGAAGAAAACACACACACACACTTTCAAGCACACCCCTCAAATTACCATTTGAGGGGTATTTATAGTACAAGACACAAGTTGCCCTAAAGGCTTTCCATAGGCTCGGTTTGGACTTGGATTGGGCTTGGGATTCTTAAGCTTATAAACGTTAGAATAGCTTAACTCTTAACCAATTAGCTTAGCCCAATCCACGAGCCCGATGACTATTCTATCACGATATCTAACACACGTTACAAAATTCCTAAATGTGAATGACCATCACTTCTAATAAAAACTATTAAGGCTAACAAAGCTTCACAGAGGTGACAAACTTGTGCCATTCGGGATTCATGTTGTTCACAAACTTTGAGTTCAGCTGAATGTTTGGCATAGTCATTCTGATGTTCCTCATGTCATTAACAAGCTTGTGGAATCTCACGTAATACTCATAGACACTCTCATCTGGTTTCATCTTGAAGTGCTCAAATTCATCATAGAGTTGTGATTCTCTGTCTTCCATAGTTAATTCAGAACCTGAGAGAAGCATCTTGACATTATCCCACACTGCCTTGGCTTCGGTGTTATGATTGATAAGCTTATAGATATCCTTTGGAAGACCTTGAAGTATGATGTTAGAAGCCCGATGATCGCATCGAATCTCTTTATCTCCTTATCATTGAGCTCATCATATGTCTTTGGTCTGTCTATTCCATAGATCATTGTTCCATCTGTAGCTGTATCAATTAAGTCTCTTGTAGTCTCAATCTGATAAGGTCCTTCATCAATCGATTTGAGAATGTTGACCCCATTTTCCTTTCCAAGACAGTACAATCTGATTCTTTGAGCCCAAGAGTCGTAGTCAGTTCTGTCAAGCATGGGTGGACGAGTATCTGAACGATGTTGCTTGAACATCCTCAGCCACAGTGGAGATGATTGTAGGTACGTTGGTAGACATGTTTAAAGATTACACGGGATTTTATAACTCAATGATTAAACCGGGAATAGATTCTTTCATGGGATTTTACTAAATCAAGAGAAAACGTATTACACAAAGAGTCAACCAAGTCGCTAAGAATCCTTGAACCAAGTTGCTAAGTAATTAGAAGATAAGTCACTAAGTTCCAAATCGCTACGAATTTTGACAGCAAGTCGCTATGCACCAAATCGCTAAGACGTCAAGTCGCTAAATAACAACTCGCTAAGGGCCAAATCGCTACCACCAAGTCGCTAAGAAACTTAAAGAACAAGTCGCTATCAAAATTAAAAGCAAGTCGCTACCTTACCAAGTCGCTACCCGTAGTGGAGAATCCACTAAGTGTACTGTTTGTCGGCTTGTCTCAAGAGACAAGTCGCTACGAAAACTCGCTACAGCTCGCTACCTTTTACTGAAGCAAGTCGCTAGCATGAAAATCACTCCGAGAGCCAAGTCGCTACCAAGAAAAACTTTAAAAACACACTTTTCAATCCAAAACAAGCTCAACCATAGTGATTCTAGCTTACCAAATCAAAACCCAAGCACATACAATGATCCTAAACACAAAAGTACACCCAAAATTCAAACTTTAACACAAGAAATGAACCAAATGATGCAAAAACGACTAAACTTTTTCAAACTCAAAAACAATCTAAAAACCACTAGAAATTCAAGGATATGTAAGAGATGATCTAACCATGGCTCTTGATACCATTTGTAACATATTGGATTTCACAAACACATCATATCACTAACACAAGAGGCGTACAAGATGAGTTTTAGAGAGAGAAAGTTAGAGGTTTGGGAACTTTAGTGAGAGAAAGAAAAATCTTTTTATGAGCTCCAACTCTCTACCTTGGGAGGTAGAGAGTATTTATAGTGTTACAATAAAACGCCACCTGACGGGCTGTGGATCAGGCATACAGTGGGTAAAGACCCGTCCGTCCTCCACGGTGTTACTTAACTAAATACTACATAACATTAAATAACTACGACTACGAGCTTTCTAACGATTACATATACTTGAGGTGACCGACACTTTAACTACTAGATTTTCCAAATCCTAACAACAAGTGTCCAAAAGTACCAGAACAATCGGACTTGTATGGTGACTGCGGAGTATGGGTGTGCATTATTTTTTACACATTACTCCGTAACCAGCCTCTGGAAGTAGACGACTCTCTTCAAACAGCTTTAGCTTACCGTGAACGGATGCTTGAATACTTCTGGAAGCACAAGGTTGAATACATAAATTGATAGCGGTCTTTCAAGGTACGATCCTTAATGTCCGTTTGACCCATAATTATTGTCTAATGTTGACTTGTGAAGTATTTTTCTTTCAACGTATACTGTAGGTATTTTTACTTTTATTATATATTATTCGATTATTATAATAGTTTTTTTTAACTCAACGGCATTTCTGAAGTTAATACCCATGCACATATACAAAAAGGCCTATGCTTTGCAAACCACTTCTATATGGGTTATGCATACTTTATTAATTTTTGGTATATAGCAGAATTTAATATTTGGTTGCCCTATAGTACATCGCGGTACATGTCCTTAAATGTCGTCTGTTCCCAATATCTTTCTTCAATACAAATCTTTCTTAATTTGTTTAACAAAATCTTTCTTTCTTCTTTTGGTCTATTCACTTCATATCTTTATCCCAATCTTTCTGCTTTTGTTTAGCAAAATGTCCGACTATATCCTACTGGATGTTCAACTAGATATCATTCGCAGGCTACCTCCTAAGTCTATACTCCAGCTACGTAGTGTTTGCAAGTTATGGAAGGCTAGTATAGATTGTGGATTCTTCATCTTTAATTACGGTGTTCGTCGTAACGATGAGTGTTTTTTTACGCTAACATTTGATCAGGGTCACAAAGGTTTTATGTTAGCTTTTGATGAACAGCTGACCGCTACGGTACTTCAAACAGATTTAATGCTTTCATCTATGATTGCAGTTGGCAATTCTAATGGTCTTTCGTGTTTTGTTTATGGCTCTAATCTAATGTCTGTTATTTGGAACCCGGCAATCCAAAAATCACTTGCAGTACATGTCCCGTTTTACACGCATCAAATTGAATGTAAAAAGATTTGTTTTGGTTTTGCCGTCCGTATGGACACTCTTGACCCGGCGATCGTGAAGGTCTCCTATCCTGTTTTTCAAAGTGGTTTCTGGTATGTGTCTGTGTTTTCTTTCAACTCGTTAAGGTGGACATGCCTTGAAAATTTCCACCCCCTCGTGAAACTATCAAATTGAAACGAAAAAGTCAGGCAGTTGTAGGTCATTTTATCTATTGGACTGGGAGTAAAAAGTTAACTAATGAGGACGGTGTTACATACAAGATTTATATGTTGATTTCGTTTGATTTGGTAACCAACCAATTTAAAGTTATAGACCTACCGCAGATTTTAAAAAATGAACTCCCAGTTCCATTCTATGTTTTCGATCTTGGAACCTCTCTAGTGATTTCTTGTATGATCATTGATGAAGATATGCCATTGTTTTGTGGATGGTTGTTGGACGTGAATGGTTTTGCCATAAGATCATTTAGAAGCCTCTTTGCCATCCCCACCCTATTATCTGTTCGTTTGCTTGGATTTACAAAGGATCAGGCTCCAATAGTGGAAGCGTACACTGCCAACCATTTGGGTCACTCGCTATTCCTGTACAACAAAGAACTTGAATTATTTGTAAGCATGGGAATTTTAGGAGATACAGGATCTTTCTACATCGCCCCATACAAAGAATCTCTTGTTTTGTTAAATCATACAGACCGTGCTGTCTATAGTATGTTTTATTTATAACTTACCATTCTATTCATGTTCCTTTTAAACATTATCACTTGATTTGGTTAACGATATATCAATGCCATTTTCAACAGGTTTGTTCCGCTGAAGTTACGGATCAGGCTAAATGGGAATGAAGGTTTGTGGTTTTAGTACGCTGTCTGTGTGGGAAGGAAGCATTGGACTGTTTAGATTTTTCGTAGTCGCTGAATGTTATCAATCAAGTGGTTATATAATATGTAACAATTAAAGTTGTAACCATGTAGTAATCGTAATATGTAGTTGGTTGTCTGTATCAAACGTTGTATGTCAACGTATTTACTATTTCATCTGTTCTGTTATCCCATTATCCATGTTTATTTAATCTGGGCAACAAGCAGTTGTTACCCAAAATAAATTTGGCAACTAACTTTTGTACTTAGGGCAACTTGTTTTCCCTACAGACTACTTTTATAAACCCACGACTCCTTCTAGACGTACATTTCATATTCTACAAGCTACTAATAACTACCAACTAGGGACAATGCACACTTCCAAAAAAACAGGTTTAACATTCAACACTAGTACAAATTAACAAGCAGTTGTAAGTTTACTACAAGCAGTGGTAAACGACTAGCAGTTGTTAGTATACAACCAATTCATTTATTAACTCGAGATATTTAATTTAAGTAATCGAGCATAAAAGCATTGTAGCATTTTTTTTACTTTTACATTTGTCACATAAAGCTCAAAATAATCCACTCAAACGAATGTAACTCTACACATCTGATAACCTGATGCCGTTATGTGCTTCTGTCCAAGTGAAGATGTTGATGTTTTTAGAATAAGTGATGGTCTTTAAAATTGTTTCGTCCATTGACATAAAAATCTGTTTTTGATCCCAGTTTAGCGAAGGATCTACTATAGAAGCTGACTAAACGAACACAACCTATTAAACACTATGCGGAATCTAGTGCTTCACCTTAAGAAGAATAACAATTAACGAACAGTTATTCTCACTAAACACCTCGATATGTTGTTAATACACGAATACTCTGAATAGTATTGGGGTTTACAACCTTCAAGTGTATCGACTCTAGATATCACCAAAACTTATATCTAACTCAAACCTAGGAACCCCTATAATAGTCTAAGGAGTCCTTTACAAAATACAGTAAGTACTGTACAAGATAACTATGCTTACCATACTTATCTAATACAAAACATCCTACCGAAGACATTATAGAATATTGCATATTCATCCCACACAATCATACTAGCAGTGACAAGTATATTAGCAGTGGTACGCGACTTATACTACCACTGGTTTGTCTATTGCTGACACTCTTTTTTTCCGCTGGCTTTCCCGGTCCGGGTCTTTTGCCTTTATCCTTTTCTTGAAGAAGTTCCGGTGGCTTGCTTCCTCGTGGCCCCGGCGTATTCAACCCATGGGATTCCCTGCAGAATTAGATAGGCCTTTCAACTTCAATGGGCCTTTCAGGGGTTTTTCCGTCTAAATACGCCCATCTGCGCGGTACAGGAAGGGCTTTTGGTAATGTAGCTTTCCACCCGCGCAGCTTTTATTTTATCCCGGCTCCCGCAAGCTGGTCATTTTTTCCTTATACCCAGTCTATCCAACCAGATATGCCTGAATTAGTAGACGCACACTTGAATGGGGGCCGGGCTGCACCAACAGAGGAAGAAGGCATAGTTTTCATCCTCTGTTGTTTGACTTTCTTAGGGAAGTTTCTTGTTAGTTAGGGGCTGGTTTACGTATTTCGTTGCCCCTAACTTCCTTTTGTCGCCCTTCCCTACGGGACCCACCTGCCGAACATATATTGTCACTCCCATGACCCAATTCCCATGATTTATTTCCTTCTTCCGCTCTCGAACGCCGAGGTTACGAAGGAAATGCCTGCACTTTCAAGATCCCATATTGCTAATGAGAGTCTAATAGGTTTAAACTCCCACCTTTGGTATGCATATGGTCCTGGCAGACTACCACAACTTGAATGGACATGGGTTTTGGGTGAAGGTGTGCTGTGAATGGTCGCGGAGATGGATTCTTATTCATCATTTTAGAACGACTAATTGTTATTAGTGGTCATTTTAGAACATGTTTCAGTTGTCGCAGCATCAGCTTTGCGCTTTTTTGGGGGGGGGGGGTAAAGGTTTAGGCTATGTATGGGCTTTTTGGAAACGGCCGTGCGTAGGCAACGAGCTGTTGTTGACGTCCATATGTATTCTTTTTGTACTGTGTACCATCGTGTTCTTTTTCTGAATAACATCTTCAACTTCTCTTCGGTGTTTCTAAAAAATTTCGGTTTCCTGATTTGCAGGTGGAAATCTTTTTTGTAAGTGAAGGAATGGTTCCTTTTTTGCTTTTTCTGGACTTTCCCCTTGATTTACCTCGCGTATTTATAGCGAGGATTTTACTGTTCGTGCACGCGTTCTCATTAATTTTTCATTAAGTGTTTTGTGGGTAGGCACGTACCTAGCCTCCTAGACTGTTCCTGCTATATTTGACATAAAATTACTTGGGAAGGAACGTGAATCTTTACATGCAAATTTTCTCTCCTTTTTGCTATTTGAATATAAATGATTACGTAAACACAAACAAATATGATTTTTGCGTGGAAACTAGCGGTGGCTTTTGCGACACTAGCACTGGTTAGATCGACGTTAGTAGTGGTTAGATCGACGTTAGCAGTGGTTGGGGATTTACGTATGAACATACTTAAGAATTTGTTCAAACCCTGTAGCCTCCTTTCGCGGAAGCAGTTGTAACTCCTAATCGAGTTTGTATCCCCAATTGAATCCAAATTAATTTGTACTAAAAACTAACTTTTTTAATACTTGTAGCAGTTGTTACTAATTTTTTGGCGCATATATCCCCAACTGTGCTCTTCAAATTATGTCTTTTTTTTTTTTTTTTTTTTTTTTTTTTTGAATTTTATTTAATTTTTTTAATGATATAATAAGGGTTATTATTCTAACACATAAATAAGCATGTAACTCAACACGTCATCATCTTCTATTATCGAGACACAAAAATTCTTACGACCATTATTAGAATCGTCTCATTGCCATGCATTCCCCAAACAAGTACCCACCCACACTATGACTTTTTTTTAACTAAATAAAATTTCATCTTCATATTACTACTTTATTAGTAAGTTTTTTATTTTTGTAACGTGACTTACTATCTCGCACACAGTTGAATAACTACGCAAAAAAATATATACTAGTAACATTCCACAAATATATACTAGTAACATAAAAGGGATCACATCCATAGGTTAACATGACATACACAGACTATACAAAGATGAGATAAGTGACTCCAAAATGTAACAACTATCCCCAAATAAACAAAAGGCAGCAGCTCCCATGTAATTAATCCAAAGCACATCAAATCTCCATTGACTCCAACTTTTCAATTAAACCATTCAGCTCTTTAACACGGTCATGTTTTCTAAACCAAGAAAACAGAAGTTTGAAACTCTCAGCCAGATCCTCATTTTGCATCCTTAACAGGTGATTAATAGTTGGCAACCAACAATCCGACCCGCATAAAAGCTCCACTTCCGCTATCATTTGTTGTCTACGGTTGACACGGCCCCTAATTTCAAAAGCATTCCTCCTATGATCTGCTTCATCACGTAAAGAAACTTCCAATTCACCTCTGTAGTACGCGATCGTAATATCTTTTAACAACTTTGAGCCACCAACAATTGGTAATTCATCACATAAAACCATGCCAGCAGACATCGTTATGTTTGCTTTTCTAAGACTATCACTAATAGAGATACGAAAAACTGTTTTTGTTACATAGCGTCATATATAGACACAAATTTTCTGACAAACTAGTTATGAAAATTGTCTGTTTCCAATGGACAAGTGGATCACAACCCCAAATAAGTACCCACCCACACTTTGTTTTTTTTTATAGCATCTTCCTATTTTTTTTCAAATGCTTTTTTTTGACGAGTTTGCTAGTGCATAGCTGGGAAATGGTACTTTGGGCAACTAAATTGTGTACTCATGGCAACTAGTTTACGTAGTAGTACTTTTAGTCAAGTGGTGATGTATGCAATAAGGGGCTGGGGTTTGACTGTATTTAATTTACATCTTTCTATTTTTTAAACTATTTTTATGACGAGTTTGCTAGTGCATAGCTAGCAAATGGTACTTTGGGCAACTAAATAGTGTACTCATGGCAACTAGTATACGTAGTAGTACTTTTAGTCAAGTGGTAATGTATGCAACAAGGGGCTGGGGTTTGACTGGATTTAATTTACATCTTTCTATTCATTTAAACTATTTTTATGACGAGTTTGCTAGTGCATAGCTAGCAAATGGTACTTTGGGCAACTAAATAGTGTACTCATGGAAACTACAATAATACTTTTAGTCCAGTTGTGATGTATGCAAAAAAGGGTGAGGATTGAGTGGATATAATTTGCATTCAGTCATATTTTATAAGTGATACGTGTACTCAAGTGGTCAGTACTTTTATTAATTAATTATTGAGTTAATGCAGCTTGTCTAATACTCTAACATATGTAAACTGGCCAACTAGTTACAAAACTTGACAAATGTATTTGGCTAAAACAAACATACAATACACATTTGGGTAAATCAAACATACAATATACCTAGCGAACTATTTTTTAATGTGTGAACGTTTGGAATAAATTTATGCCATGTTCCCTCTTCTTGTATTGTTATGCCCCAAAAAAATCAAACCTGCAAAGTGCAAGAAAAAAGAAAAGAAATAAAAAAAATAAAAAAAAACAATAAAAAGTTACATATTGCAAGTAAGTAAGCATAGAATATGAATAAGTGTCCATAAAAAAATTAACGAAAATCCGGCAATTCTTACGTTTCCAGTTTTATCTTATCTTATTTTATTTTATTATTTTTTGTAATTTATTTTATTATTTTTTTCCTCCTGGTTTCATATATATACACGTAATTTGTTTGACGTGGTTTCGTTTTTAATCGTAATAGTAGCAAACTGAAATATGTGTAATAATAAAAAGGGAGAAAATGAAAAGGCGTGTATGTGAAAGGTTGGTCATTTAATGCTACTTCTTGTGGAAGACAAAATGCTAGGGAGGCTGTCAACTCAAAGGACGCATCAATTTTGTACACTGACACAACACTAATTATATTGTCACTTAAACTAAACCTTTTATTTAAAACACACACATAGCAATCAAAGGGGGAAAAAATAAAACATACAAAAAAAAACTGAAAAAAGGATGACTACACCTATGCCATTCTGTGAAGAACTTGCTGGTGTTGCAGGATCTAGTTTTGTTAGAGATATGATGATTGTTCGTTTTCGAAGGGATGTGAGTGTTGTCATGGTGGATGAAGCAGAGTTGATGAAGAAGGCTCAAGAAATCAGGGCACGTGTGGCTGAAAGGGATTAAGTTATTGGAGAGTTGGAGCTTTTATACCCATTTGAATCTTGTGTGGAAAGTATTTCAGAATTAACCAAACTGCAAACCGAAGATCTGAGAGAAGCCGCAGCGATATTCGTCAATGTAATGAAGAAGCAGAAGCGAGCCCAGGAGATTCTGTCATTCATAGAGAAGCTGAAAGGCATGGTGTACTGATTCGGTTCATTGTTGTCTTGGCGGCGACGATGTCTTGTTTATGTTGGTATTTGTATTTCTAGTCAAGTATCTTGTGTTGAATTTTAGTTTGAGTTCTGTTGTGAAATGTGGGTCTAGGCTTTGGCAAATGGATGTAAAATATTTGAATAAATAAAAGCCATGGTTTCTGTTAAATAGTTATATTATGGTCACCTTTAATTGTGCCTGCATCTCATGATCTATTCTGAAAGAATACCGCCTCCATTGTTTCAAGAATAAATTTGTTTGAGCGGCTGTCATTGTGGACCTGTTTACCTGGGTTAATGCAAGTAAATATCATTATTAAAATATGCATATGGGAATGTAAATTTTCAAACAAACAAAGTGTATCAAGTAAACGACACAAAAAAACATCAAGCTGTTCGTTTCCGACATGTCATATTAAACATAAACCCTAATAACAATTAGAATGAACCACTAGACTTAAAGGGGTATAACGATCATACCTATAAAACATAAACCCTAATACAATTTAAATAACTTTGAATAAAATAAAAAATGAGATTTACTAATAGAATATAAAATATAAAGGTGCACAGTTATTTGTATTCATGTATAAATATATGAACGAATAAGGTAACAAAGTACATACGGGAGAGTACAACAAACCTGGATTTGTTTCTAAAAATAGACGAAAAGGACAACGATATTTTTTTATTTGGACACTTCGCTGAAAGTGACCTAGTGTATAACAAGGAATGTGGGGATGTTGATTGTTGGGATCACTGATGTGTGGTTGGTACCATAAAAGGATAAGTAGGTGTGTGGGGTAAAAAAGGTTTAAGTGTTTGTCATTCTAGGTCCCTCATGTATCTTGCGGCTGTCACACTAACGACTAAGAACTGCTAGTTAAAGTTAGGACTGCTAGTGCTGAAGACAATTTATCATATAAACGTGTTGTCACTACATGTTGTCGAGCATCCGCAATGGGAGCTTGAGCAAAGACTTGACACTATTACAAAAAAGCTATGTGAATGACTTGTTGCATTGCAAGTAAAGCTTGATTGAAGACTTTTAGCAAAATGACTTGTAGTTTTACAAGTGTTTGAAGACACAGTGCAAACCAAGTTTTAGTTGTTAAATTTTCACTTTACTCCCTTCATGAACATATTTAAATATATAACTTATTCATGAAAAGCTTTTGGAAAGCTTTTAATGCATTGGAGTTGTTTTAATAAAGATAGCTTTTTGCTTGACAAAATTTATTGAAATGGTGAGGTGGCAAAATTGAAAAGTCATTATAGCTTTTTGCATTGCTCATGCTCAAGGTTTCGGAATTAAGACTTAAAAAGGTTATTACATGTTAGTACTGCTAGTGGTGAAGACCAAATAATATAAACATGTTGTTTTACTACATGTTTTCTAAGGTTACTCCTGGTATCACAATGTTGGCTGACCTTTAATTTGACTACTCACAAGGTAATTGAATAGTTTTGAAAGAGTGTCTGTTACTCTTCAATTAAATTCTCCAACCAACTAGTATGGCACACCATTCAAGTGTAATAAATGAAGAGAAAAAATACAGATGGTTATGCTAGTAGACGTTCTTATATAAACCATGAATGCTATTCTTTTCGTTATAACATCGAAACCAGTTGAGAAAATGGTATGCATTGGGTGCAGGATGGAAAGAGAAAACAAGTATGATTGACCTTAGATGCAAGGCGTGCACCGAATAGAGAAATCATGTGGTATTGTTGTCCAATGAATTTTTACGGAATCGACCACAATACTCTTTGTGGGGTTGCTGCATGTAGACTTGGTGGTGTACATGTTAGCAAGGAAAAAACAACTGCAGTTCGTAGAGGTGATGGTGTGATGGGGCTACATGTTGCAGCATCTTGTATAGGCGGTGGTTCAGTGAGTATCAGAGGTAGAAGTGAGACTACATCAACAACTGATGAAATTCATGATTATATGTGTACATAAACCAGTGACATTAGTGATGAAGAAACCCAACCGCTTGCAAGTCGAATAACAAGTGAACCACCTTAAAATGACCGACCAATTCAACAAGCTGCAATTGATACACCTAGGGAATGACATGCTCGTCATTGAACAAGTGAGCCACCACCTATTCTCGTTATGTTGTATTTTATAATATATGTAGACTAAATTGTATAATGTATTTGTTATGTTATGCCAATGCAATCACGTATTTAGTTAGCAAATAATGGGAAAATCCAAACACTTGATAGACAAGATGCAAACTGTATAATCAAGCTGCAAAACTGTCAAATACATTTTTTTTAGGTCAAAGTGGGTAAATACAAACAAGGCTGGATAAAGCACTAAACCAGAAAGAGATAGTTACCATGCACGTGGCAAAAACATATTTGAACACTTGTACACCCACCAAAAAATGCTGACTATTGAAAGGCAAAAAAAAAACTTATCTACAGACCCCCAATAAAATGAAGTTGCCCTATAGGGTTGCTAGCCTAAAACAGAGATGCCCCATCAAGGTTGCCATGATATACATCATACTATAAAGCATTCATACACAGTATTATGTAAACGCACATCGAACGTACATCAAAAAACAGGTGCATACTACGATAACCCCAAAGCAGATGGTTACACAAAAACATCGCATGTTAATTTTATGTAATTGTTGAACATTTTATTTTTGGTAATCATAAGAAGCACCAACAAAAAAATGTTTAACAATTATATAACGTTGCCTTACAAAAAAGGCTAAACCAGACAAACTATTTTGAGTTTTAAGTTATGTTAACACACCAGTTTCTAAACGTTATCGACAGTATAAGCATGCTGCATAAAAACACCTACACTTCAACCTTCCGTTCCGTAAAAACCAAGTTGGTTTTAATCCCGCTCCTCCTCGACGGCGGTCTCTTGTTAGAGCCTTTAAATGCCTCGACATTTTGAACTTCCGTAAACCCGGTCTTGGTGTTTGAAAGCAGTGCCTCCTTGCATAAGGTTTTCTAGAGACCTTATGACCAGACCTGTCCTTTACGGAAGAACTAGAAGCCCCAACATCCATTGATACAGACCCAAGAAATACCCCATAGTACCATTCATCGTCACTGAACCCAATGTCAGCATGAACAATTTCGCTAGCCAAAAAATCCATGAATAGATTCTTTCTTTGACATTCAATTCCTTGACTTCTAGTTTGGAACGGAGGGCTTCTTAGGGGAGGTGACCTCCTTTCTTCCTCCTCCCATGCAGCAATATCAGAGGCAGAATTAGAAGTAGCAAGCTCCACAAGTTTATCATGTATCGCTATTCTTGCACGCGTTGGCTCATCAAGAAGATCCAAAATTAGGTTATCATAATAGAAACAAGATAAGTTATCAGGTGCATGTGCAATGTACAAGCCGATCAACCCACATTCCTCGGCAAGTTCATACATCCTTTTAATATCATTGTCGCATTCAACAATTTTCAAACCAGTTGAAAGAGCAAATAGTGGCCTACATAAATACAAAGCCCGTATCTCACACTCTAACTTGTAGGACAAAAAGTCGTACATTTGATTAAAGTTCATCCTTGTGGACTTACTCAACGTATGCACAAGGGTTCGCCCATACGCATAAGTTAATTTGGGCAACCGAATGAACTCACCATCGTAGTGAATCTCAACTACAAGATTCTCAGCTATAGCGTGTAGTATTCCTGTAATAAAGGTAAATAAATGTATACAAATGAGATTAGCAAGTATGGACAAAAACCTAGTAAGGGCAAGTGACAATCACGAAAGGTAATGGCAGGCATACCTTGGCTTGAAATCTAATAAGGCAACTAGAGGCTTAGCAGCATTTTTTGATGAAAGAGAGGGTTGGGAGATTGGCATTATGACTTGTGTACAAATGTGATCTAGATGAAGATTTGATATATATTAGAAAAGGTTGTATTATTATTTAACTATTAATAATGTACTTATTAATAGTATGAAAACTATGATCCGTTTATTTTAATATGGAAATAGTAATAGGGAAATCTTTGGTTAATTTGTTATAAGTTTTTATGTGTAGTGTGTTTGTGTAATGATATGAGAATAAATGAATTGACAAACCTATAAGTGGACCTTTTTTAATTTTTCTTGGAATGGACGGCCAAATGTCATGATTAAATGGACGTCCAAATGAATAATAAATGAACTGGAGTTGTGGAGTTTTAAAAAGAAAGATTATCTATACTGTACAACAAATTTAGATGTAAAATGTGTACATACTTTTACGTCGTGTCTCCCATTGTTTTTTTAATGAATGTTACACGTACCTAAGGTTGCTGCATGCAAGGTATTGTATCATTATTGGTTTATGTATGCATGTTATAAGTGTGTTTAGTGTAGTAAATAGTTGTTATGAATCAATTGTCTAGTCATTAATGGCTTATGTGTGAATGAATATATCAACAGATGCTGCATGATAAAACAATGAAAGTGCTGTTGGAGATAAGTTTAAAACTGTTAGTACAAACGATAAAATCTATGTTTATAAAAAAACTGAATCATCTTCTCGCGATATGCTAGCGCGACGTCAGCGGGATCATCAACTTGCAACGATAGACCATGTGCCAATCGATATAAAAACATACAAACCCACACACCACAATCACCAAAAATCCCCCTTGCTTAGGAACGTTTTCGGCTAACCTAAATGAAATCTTATAGTCATTCGGATGTATTCCAGTCTTATCAAAAACGTTTGCTTGCTCTAGAACAACTGATAGTTTGGCCTGTAGAATAACAGAAACTGTTAAAATAAATAGACGGGTGATCTTGTTAGAGGCTTGTCGAAAAATATTAGTATTATATAATCAAAATAACCAAGTTTGTCATAAAATTATTGATGAAATAAAGTTGTTTGTTCAATCCGGATTAAATATGATATGTAGTGTCATGTTGTAAATTATAGATGTGTTCAAAAGTATTATATGTTTTTTATTCGTGATTCTTAAACAACGTTCGAACATTTGACATGTGC
The DNA here is from genome assembly GCA_910596185.1 of Chrysanthemum makinoi. Taxonomy (NCBI): domain Eukaryota; kingdom Viridiplantae; phylum Streptophyta; class Magnoliopsida; order Asterales; family Asteraceae; genus Chrysanthemum; species Chrysanthemum makinoi. The sequence goes on from OU343222.1 coordinate 99,596,060, forward strand.
TTCGATATATTTTTATTCATAATAGATTTCATTTCAATACATTAAAGGATAACAAAATACATCAACGAAGCAACGACATTCATGAAGATACCAAAACACAAAATATGACAATCACATAACGTGAGAGACACCACATAACAAGGTAGGAGTAGAGGATTAATAATTTTTGCCCAGTTTTGCCAGAAAAGAGATTTTTTTGAGAACTTGGAGCTGAGTCTCACTCACTAGCCTCATCAGCGTCCTGTTTTTCTCAAGCTCCTCATCCCGAATTTCATGCAGGATTTCCAAAACAGCACTGGCAAGCCTGGACCCAACCACGCACTCCAACTGCTTGATCTGCTCGGCCCTCACAGTGCAACGACGAGTTAGGTCGATCACCTTTGCATGCATGTCACTTAAGAACTTGAAGTCACGTTCATTGTCACGCACAAACAGGTTGTTAACCATGTCTTTAAGTAAGTTATCCATTTCTTTTGTACTAAATTGTGTTGTGGCTAGTGTGTGTCCCCTGACAAAAGTTGTATGAAAATGGGATATATGATGTCCGTTTATATAACCCAAATGGGGTGGGGGGAAAGAGCGGGGGTGGGGTGACATGGAGTTTATTTTGAAATGAAGTCTATCTGAATTAATGTGGATATTCAAGTGGTGAATAGTTGAGTCATGTCAAGTAATTACTGTTGCACATTAGGCCAAGTTTAATTAATGAAGCTTCTGTTGTACTCAACTGATTCCTGGCCACAAGATAACCATTTTGGGCAACTAGTTTTAATTTGGGGGCAACTAAACCAGTTTGAATTTTGTTTAGTTCCAAATGCAACAAAATTTTACGCCCATTTGGATAGAAAAATTATTACTTGAGTATGTTTTGTAAATACACGACATTAAACAGGTTTATATTGATTACTTTTTGGTTACATCAACTAACACAGATATGCTATTATTAGGTGTACATATCCTTTATATTTTATGTAATAATACACTACCATAATATAACTCAGACTTTTATATCATAAAGTCTGAGTAAGTGTGCACTTGGCTGTGCTATCTTCAATATTGAATGGATATTTTGTAAAAAACCCAAATCGGGGATGAACATAAGTAGGACAAACTTTATTAATGAGGAAAGGACGTAATGAAATGATGGTGGTAGCTAGTGGCATGTACTTGAAGGGAACTAGTCCATTAATTTTTCAACTTTAACTATTGCACAAAAAAGGCACAATGAAACTTGTGTCCAACAAGTTAATATTTTTGGGCAAGCACATACATACGATGGGCAACTAAATCATATGTGGCCCAATTAAATCATGAACCTTATGTGCAGTTGTAAATTTAAAAGTAATCAAGCTTGGTAGCTAAGTATATATTTCCTATATCGTATTATATGTGCGGGACACAATGTAAATTAAAATCAGGAAAATAAATTGTTAAAATACGGAAGCAAGCAGATTTATGTACTTTATTTTTGGTTGGTTCTAGTTAATCTACACATGTTTTAGATAATCTGTTGTTGGTTGTGGTATTCCTTTGATGTTACTACTATAGACAAGTAAGTATAACAAATGTTTATGAGAAACTATGTTGTTGGTTGTGGTAAATAAAAATTGGGATTTAAAATAAGAAGGACGGTTTATTAATGGTGAATAGATGTAAGGAAATGATGGTGGTACATAGTTGCATGTACTTGAAGGGAACTAGTGTGCACAAAACTCAAAGTCAAACTGCTACAACACAACACCCAAGAAACTTTGGCCAACAATAAATTCGTTCTTGGGCAACTAGACACAAATAATGGGCAACTACTCACAAGCATGGTGTATTGGTGTCTGGTCACAAAGTATAACAAATTATAAGTTTATTTATGTATGTGTTGTCCGTAATTGTATTATATATGTTGGTTATAAGAAGCATGGTGTCCGGTGACAAAGTATAACAAACAAGTAATAATATGAGTGGGTTATAATAAGAAGATACCTGTAAGCACTACCTAACACGGACATACCATACACGTGACTCATATTCACGCGTGTCGCCGCTATCATAGAATGTTACGACTCCTGTAGGTATGTTAAATTGGGCAAGACACCAGTGTTTAACAGTCTCGTTGAGAGGAATAAAAACCTAAAAGAAAATTGGCTGTGTATTAGGATATAGTTAGTCAACGTATAAAATTAATAAAAGTGACTTTTTATTTATGTGGTCAAAGGTAAATACAAGAATACAATTGGCGTGTTTGTATGTGCTGTTGACATGGCTTACGGCTGGTAAGCAATATGTTACTTACGAATGGACGTTTTAGATAATGGAGAACGTTTTCATGCACGGTGTTGGGTTGTATAGAAACTACTGCTTTTTGGAAACTCATTTGCTTATGTAGTTCCTGATATGTTGCTCCAACTGTTAACTACTGCTTGTGTTTCCATAACTGCTGCTAGGGTAATCAATATACTGCTGGGATCGAACAATTAAAACTGGAGGGGCTCAGTTTTTGGAAAGCAGGCTTATCTCATGGTAGTGTAAGACGCAAACAATTCTGGCCAATTCCACCACTGAAGGTGAGTATGAAGCTGCTGCACATTCTAGAACTATGTTAAAGGTTGGACTAGTCATTCAAGGCTTTAAATCAACGACTTTTGGATTGTAAATTTCATGCATACTTAGTATGAAGTCTCAAGATGTTTTTTTCGAAACTTTGTAAGAAAGGTAGTACTGCTATTGGAAATCTTAGTACGGCTAGTGTGTATGATTCCACTGCTTGTTCTTTTTGTTAAGTCCTGCTAGTGGATATCATGTTTTTTGTGGTTGGGTTCACTTATAAGTTATAACTACTATGTTTATGAGCACTAGGATCTTTTTGGGCTTAGCTGCTGGACCTTTTAGTGTGAAAAAAAAACAAAAAAAAAACAAAACGAAACAAAAAAAACACAAAAAAAACGAAAAAAAAAATGAATTAAAAAAAAATAATAAATAAATAACAAAAAAATAATAATAATAAGATTGTGTAAAAAAAATAATAACTTGGTTGGAAGATTGGATTGCAAAGCTGTTCCAACTGCTAGCTTGCATGGAGAAACTGCTAGTGTTACAAAAACACTGCTAGTGAGGTTATCATGAGGATACCATGAAACTTATACACGAATTGACGGATAAATGTACTATAATGGAGTCTAAGATCACTGGCATACAACAAATAACCTCTTCTCAGGATGACACAATCAGAAAGTTGCAGCACAGGGTAAGAGGTTCGGAGCGACAAGGGAGGCCAAGGGTTAACAGATGTAAAAGATATTGCTGATTTTGAAACTCCTTTAGCGATCAAGGATAAGCTTGAAAGGAACAAGAAGAGAATGGCAGATAGGTAAAAAACTGTCGATTATGGTTCAGATTCTGAGATGGAGCATACAGATTCTAGCACTTTGGAAGCACCGTCCAAAAAAGGTATTTTGTGCCTAAGAAGAAACTTGATGATTTGGATTGTAAATATCAAATGTAGGGGAGGATTGTTTGGTTTTTTGGTTCTGTTGGACGAATTATTCAAAGTATGCATCAAATAGCATCTTTTAACAGAAACCACGGCTGGTGGCAATGGAAGAACTGTTGATAGATCAAAAGCTGTGGATTCGTAAAAATAGGAGGAAATGAAAAGTAAATGTATTACCTGTTCAACATCATTCCAAGGCATGGGATACCTCGTCCCGTCTGCATAAAACACGGGCTTGCCATTTTGAAGAAGAATCTGAACAAAGTAACTACTAACCATCACCCAGTTAGCATTCTGAGGTCATACGTGCCACATGTAGTCAACCCATAGGTCTATATGCTGCGCATTTGCCGCAAATAAAATACAAATTTAAGAAATGGTGAAAATCAAATACAGGGTAAAAAAGAAAAGCTGAATAAGAATGCATATATAAACTAACCTCCTCAGTTAGCCAACCTTTTCTAGCAGGGTCTAAGCAAACTAAGAGAAGCTAGAAATTTCGGTCTACAGTATAATCATCTGACCATGGAAATTTACACCGTAGTCTATCAGGATCATAGAGGAATTCTTCAATCTCATCAGACAGCCAAAGTGTTTCGACAGAATGAAACCATCTACTTAGATCCTACAAAACAGCTTCAATTTATTAGTTTGACAGAGCATTATTGATAACCAAGTATATTGACAAGTTCTTAAAAAGTATGACAATACCTCTACCCAAGGTTTCACACTGTTAAGCTCCTCAGCAATAGTTGGGTCGTTGATGTTAGGACCGTGTTTTTTTATTTTACGCCGTTTAACTTGCAGATTGTTTTGTGGCGAAACAGGTTCCATGAGAATCCTCTTGTCGGGTGGTAACCGACTTAAAGCCTTTTGAAAATGTGACGAATTCATAAACGCGCATCGTTTTTTCTTCTTCTCCTCCTCCAACTTCAACATGTAGCTTCTTCCAACCGTAACCTATTAGCCTCTTCCAACCTTAAGATGTTGGCCTCAGCATTCAGCTTCTCTTCTTCTGACTCTAACCTTTCTTCCTCTGCCAACACGAATCTCAATTCCTCTAAAAGGAGATACTCCTGGAAGAGACTAGCGCTGATGACATGTGTATATAACGGCCATACAACTAAATGCGAAGAAGAAATATTAACCCGAGCAACGTCCACGTCAGATTCTGGCAAGTTGATCAGTTTGAGATAAATACTGTTAAGTGAATCAGAAAAGGCAGTCCTTGTGTTTGGAAAATGTGACTCAAAATCAAGTTTGTCCTGTAAAAAAATATGGATGAAATTTCTAAAATTAAACAATGGCAGCGAGAAATAACTATAGATTAGTTGAAAGGTATACCCGAAGACTGCCAGTTCTGTCATGTGCAAGAACCTGTGAAGGTTTAAGTGTTAGAAAATTCCGGCAGGTGATGTTATAAAAAAGTGAATCTACTATTCTTATATTTTAATGAATATAAAGAGAACCTGAATAATACACTCAAGTTTAAAAACTTGGCGATTCAGACCGGCAATTACACGATCCTTAAGGCTTTTTGTTCTGGAACTACTTCCACTCTTGCATTGTTTTTAATTTACTTTCAAACCAGTTTTCGCACGTTGCCGTGACTTTTCAAGCCTCGAAAAGTAGGTATCGACAAAGCTGTGTTGGGTCCTGACCGGCGGTCTGGGAACGTAGTCATTGAAAAAATGTTGGCTATCTATCCACCATGCAGATTGGAACTCATGTATAGAAGGTCTCAGATTAGTAATTGTAGTTGAATCCTAAAGTTCAGTAATGGTTACAAAAAAAATGGTTTAGTTAATTACTTTGAGATACATACGACACCATTTTATAAGGGATTCGTAATTAAAGTCATAAACTGAAAGATTGGTGTGCAAATAATATTCCCACTGCTAGCTTGCTTGAAAACACTGCTAGTTCTGGGCAATCACTGCTAGTTAGTTTCTGATGAATGTGGAAACTACAGGGGCTGTTTTGTAACTTTTTGGTGATAAAATATTTATTCCCCAAATCACTGCTGAGGCAGGGCAGTGGAAATATAAGAACAACCCAACCAATGGCAACTCCTAATGTGGAGAGTTCTTTGCAATTCAACACAGGTGGAGGAATCCCTAGACAACTGGCTAATTTGGGGGACATGGATGTTCAGGCTAGGTCTGATGCAATGTTAGACACATCTCGAATAGATGAGGGTAGTTTGGAACACCAACATGATTTGACGGCTAATGGCTTTCTACATGATGACAATTCCAATGATAGACTTCTCGGTCCATGTTACACAGCTCAAGGTGGTGAGGATAATATGAAACTCAATCTTGAATTGACGGATATATTCACAACTATAGAGTCAAAGATCACCGGTCTTCAAAATTCGACAACTACTCGCGCTGAAACAATCAGGATGTTGAAGCACCGGGTAAGTGTTTTGGAGAGACTAAGAAGGCCAAGGTTCAATGCATTCAGGAAAGTGAAGAAACTAGGAAAGAAAGCAAGTTGCGTTGGCAATCAAAGTTTAGAGGATGCATCCAAAATGGGGAGGAGTGAGAGTACAAATTCAGGCGAGGCATGGAAGGTAAACAAGCAGTACTGGATGATTCTTTAAAGGCTACAGTTGAAGAAAAGGAGAAGGAAGTGGTGCAAGCAATCAGTTCCAGTGTTGTGCATCCGCTGATAGTATTGAAGTAACCACTGCTGCAACAACTGCTAGTATTATTATAGCCACTGCCAATTCAGACGTTTCAAGCCCAGAGGCAACCTCTGCTATAATTATAAGCACCACAATGTAGCCAGACAGATGTTGGAAGTTAACCTTAATTTACAGTGTACAAAATCAACTCATCCAATTGTTCATCCACTGCTGAGAAAGATTGAGAATATTGCTGATTATGAAACTCATTTGGCCATCAAAAGGCAAGCCTCAAGGTAGAATGAAAAGAAAGGCAAACAAATCAAAAGAATTTGATGAAGAATCTGAGTCTGATAAGATACTGTGGGCTTAGATAGGTGGAAATGGAACATCTAATTTTGTGTGTAGGTTTACTTTTTTTTAGCTATGAACAATAAAAAAAATAACAACAAAGTTTAACTGGCTTACGTTTGAAAAAAGGTTCGAACGATCAGTTCTTTTAAAGATGGACTTCCTAGACCAGGCAAGTGCTCTTGGTATCACATTTGGATGTTTAATCCACCAACCATGAGATTTTTCAAACGACTCAAGGATCCACACCTATGAGAATAAAAAAATAAAAAAGAAAAAAAACATAAACTTTTAAATATAAAAATCAGTAAAAATGTTAAGTTGGAAAATGGATACCTAAAACCCAAACACAAATCCAGACAGTGTGTATGTCGTACAATGCTTTGGATCTTTCTTCAATCTTAAAAGGTGGTTATCCTCGTGCTTATCAAATACATTATGAAGTTGGTCGTATGAATGAGTCCAAATATGCTCACCCCATGGAAAAGCATTCCAATCATCTAGATTATCAACTAACCTCATCAGTGTATCATCCACCTCGCATGTCAACAAACGACCCATAAAGATCACCTCTAAGGCTAACAAAAGACAAAGACGTACATCATCTTCATAAGATATCTGTCGAAACCGCTCTTCATCTTTGATAACACCAATAACATCTAAGTTGGTTAGAATATACCCTTTCTTGTCAGGAAATACCCTGTTACAAAAATTTAGAGAACCAGATGCATACAACCCAAAGCTTACAGATCCAAACCGCAGCCCGGTCATTAGACAAAACTCACGACGACCAAAATGTAAAGCATGCCCTTCAATGTAAAAAATGAAGGGCATATCATAGTGAGAATCGTCGACTTTATGCTATTTCCTTAGCATATAATCTATGATGTGCATTTCATGTTCAAAAAAAAAGAGATCAATCCATCTTCCAAAGCAGGTATTCCTAAACAAGATGCGGCGTTTTGCGTCTAACTTTTGCTTTATCAACCAAAAGTAGTTCAGTTTACTGGTAATGACTAACTTAGCTTCATAGTCCTAAAAAGGGTCAACAAAAACAACAATTTAAATCAGAAAATGGATGGAATCTATACCAACGTCGTAAACAATTGCGTATAGGATGCAAATAAACCACTCCTTATTAGTCTACAGAGTGCCACTAAAATTTATAATGAACCAGGTTATGTTACATACCTAACAAACAACATCTACCGTATTATACCCTACATAATTACGAATCACACAGACATAAAAAAGGTATTAATCGAATAACAACTACTATTTGTTAAAGCATAGAACCAATTGGAAATAAATAATATGTAATAAACAACGACCAAAATATTTACGTACCATATTTGGCCACATTTTTTAAACAAACTAGATCAATCCAATGTGGATTGCACTCAACACTGTAGCTTTCTAGCTGGTGACATAACTGATGATACAAGGAAGAGAGGGACTGGCGAAGAAGACGGTCTCATTAGTGAAAACAAGTAACTAAGAATGTTTTTATGCAAGAAGCAAAAACAGAGAAAAACGGTAACTATGAATGTTTTTGTGCGAGTGGGTAATTGATTTTGAATACATATGTACTGTACTTTCACCATTCAAAAGTGTACTTTCTATGTAATGTGAAATGACGAAACAACCCTTATCAAAAAATATGGTTGCCCAGCGCTTTTTACTTGGCCAAAAAATAATACCTTACACATACGGGACACTTGTCGCAATGTCGATGAGTTGCCCAATGACAGCGGTTGTCCTTGGTCCAATTTGAAATAGGGTACTGTTGAATTATATTTTGTGGGTACAGAATACCAATTGGCAGATCTTCTCACAAAAGCCTTGCCTCCCGCTAGGTTTAATGAGTTGGTCTACCGGATTGGTATGAGGTGTTTGACTCAAGAGGAATTGGATGACCTCCTAAAACAGTCTTAAAAACCTGTCAAACACCAAAATCTCTTTTGTAAATATTTTTTCAAAAACAAAATACAAAAATATAAAACCTGATAAAACAACAAAAATATTCTTCTATCTATTTTTTCTTTCAACATGGCAAGTACATTTCATCCGTCAACACTCTAATCTTTCAAAATTCAGTATTTTTCCGATCAAGTGTTGAGGGGGAGAAAATAAATACTTAACTGTTTCAAAAACATCCGTGTACTTGCATGTTACTCTATTCTGGTTGTTTCTTGTATCAATGGTGGTAAACTTTTCTGGTTAAACTGACACTCCTCGGACCAAATTTATAACCTTTCATTATTTTCTTAAGTCGAGGGGGAGTGTCGTCAAGTTTCTTTCTTAAAATCTTTCGTTTGGTAACCATAATGGAAGTTAAATGGCTTTGGATGAAAAAGGAAAAGGTGGAGGGACTAAAACTGCCAAAATCTCAAAGTCATTTTAATAAAAACATCTCCACCTAACTTATCCTTCACATTTATTACTAACACCTAAAAACATCCTACGCCTAAGAATCGTTCATCAAATCTGTGTTTTGGATCATCATTTTGTAAGTTGTTTCATAATCTTAACGTGTTTTTAAACATTGGTTTTGATTTTTACATGAATCCAACGGTCAAAACGTTGAATAATCTTGTTTTTGTGTTCTACGCGTATGTGTATGAACACATGATCAAGATTGTGTGTTTATGGTTAAAAGGACAGTGTCAAAACGTTTCTAATACATCAATGATACCGTTTTAATCATCAAAACTCACCCAGAATCACGAATTGAATGATTTGTGAAATTAGGGTTTATGCGTGGTTTTGGGTATTTTCAAATGTGAACGTTTGTGGTCAAAAAGATTGTTGTGTGATGATGCTCTTATGATGAATTGATCATATCTATGCTTTAAAACAACCCAGAAACACTAATTGATGATAAATTACTAACTAGGGTTTAATGTTCTTGAGTTTTAAGTATTATTGATTCTCTGCGAATTAAATGTTAAAACTTGGTTAACACTTTCACATAACATCTAAGAACTACCAGAAAACATTTGGTGCAATTTCCATGGCTAGAATTGTTAAGCGTAATTCTTGAATTAAGGGTTTAAGTGTTACTCGTAAGCCTTTCTACGCGTAAACTGTTTGAGAGTATTTTATGCCATGATCTGTTATATAATGAATGATAATGTTGAAATTGATGATATGATGATGTTATTTCAGGTTTGCTACTCATAACATTCAGAATCAAGGTTGTTAGTACTTCTACGCATAAGGATCACCTTACGCGTAGAAAGTTATGCGTAAGAGAAATCTTACGCGTAACTATTACGCGTAAGGTTATACAAAGGGACTACGCGTATCCTGTGAAGGATATGCGTAAACAGTGACTCTACGCATAAGGTTTACTCTTACGAGTAATCCTTACGCGTAAGGTTTTTATACGCCTACGCGTAAGTTTTACGCATAAGGTCCTCCTGTTCCTACGCGTAATATTTCTTACGCGTAAGTCAGGATCCTACGCATAAGCTTACGTCTACGCGTATACTTATCTTGTTTACGCATAAGCTACCATTCCTACGCATAAGCCTTGATCAAACCTTCATTATGAATTGTTACGCGTGCAAACTTGTAAATAAATAAATCATAACGTCACGAAACCAATACCGTCACTAATAAGCTTAAATGTTTAATGTGTTGTGAAAATATGTGATAACATAAACTTTAAAACTTAAAGTTAACTAACTCACGAAACGTTCCGCGACGTCATTGAAATATTGGACATACAAGTGACTTAGGACTCGTAACAATCAATGACACAGTACATTCAATAATTAGTCAATAAAAACCTTATGTTGACTAACCTTATGTCTTTCGATATGTTGGTTCTTTTGGCTAATGTTATTTCAGATCACGACATGGCTGCTCAAATGAATGTGGATGCACCTGAGGTTCTCACAATTTCCGATATCTTCCCTAATGGCTATCCAAGAAAGATTGTAAAGAACAATCTCAGAGTTGACTTTGTAACCCTCACATGCTCATAATCTTCTTGCCTGATTGCTGTGGATATTCTTAAGAACCATCCGTACCAGAATATGCTCTCACACTCTGCTACTGTTCCAGATATCTACATTCAAAAATTCTGGAATTCAATGCAAAGGATCAAAGGTCAAAGTGCGATGACTGTGACACTCAATCACAAACAAATCACCATCACACAAGCAGATCTACGGGTTGTTCTTCTAATTCCTGAAATCGAGCCAACCGACTTCTATGCCACACCTACTGAAGAGACAGTTCTGAAATTCCTGATTGATATTGGCTATGATGAAGCTTCAGGAATAATCACTAAGCACTCTCATGTGGAGCTTAAGAACATTCCTCAACCGTGGAGAACCCTCTACATCATCATCACCAAGTCAGTCTCTGGTCGTGACAGTGGCTATGAGCATCCCAAGCTCATGGAGCTGCAAATATTTTGGTCATTAATCAACAAGAAGGACATCGAAATTGAAGCTCTGATATGGGATGACATGATGTCATTTCTCAAAGAGCTTGGCTCAAAGATTCCCTATATCAGATACACAAAGCTGTTGATCCAGAGAGCACTTGGACTTCATCCTGATATTCCCAAGAGGCTCAATGACCCTGACAATCATGACATGTTGACTGAACCCATCCTATCAGTCAGAATCAAGGAATCGTCAACAAAGAAACAGGGTGCTGTGTTACCTGATCACCTTCTGACTAACGAAATCAAAAAGCTCGAGACATACAAAAGGTATCTGGTAGCAGTAAGAGAAGGCAAAGTTGGTCATCTCGATGAGAAGTCTTCTGGTACTCCTATAAGGAAAACCAGAAGAGGAAGTGGAGGAAGTGCTGCAAGCACTGAGAGTCAGAGGACGTTCCCCAGAAGGAATCCTCCACGAAAGGGGACAGTTCCCGCCAAGGAAGCTGTTCCTATTCCCGTATCTAAGCCTGAACCGCAAAGAAAGCTAACAGACGAGGACTCTGAGGATACTGCATCAGATGAAGAGACTTTCTACTCTGAAACTGCTAAAGATGACACTACAACAGTATCTAAACCTCCTAGTCCTCCAGCTGATCAAGGAAAAGGGAAGACTCCAGTACTTGTGCCTTATGAAGAAAGCTCAAGCTCAGATGAAGAGCAACTGGATAAATCATACAGGAAGAAGTTCAAATTCGTTAGACTTCAACACGTTGCACAACAATTTGCTCAAGAACAAATGGGTGGCCCCGGAGGGTCAAGTGGTGCAGCTCAACCTTCACCAGATCCTGATGCGGTTAATCGACCCGATAAGGGATCTGGTGCCACCACTTTGGAGCAACAACTAAAGCCCGTGGAAGAAACTATTGAGCATGACTTTGAGGAACCTGATAAAGATAAGTCCGAGAAAGATGAGGGTGACAAAGAAAAGACTGAGACAGAAAAGACTAAAGAGAAAGAAAAGTCTAGAGATGATACTGATTATGATAAGTTTCTGCTAGACAGTCCTGCTCGCTCAGAGGAGAAAACCTCTGCACCTCCAAAGGATCCAGAGTCTCCTCATGTCTCTTCATCATCAGATTCGTCTTCTGATTCTTCACCACCACCATCAAAAAGATCAACCAAATCAACATCCAAATCAGTAAAGAAGCCACCTCGATCTTGGATTTCTCATACTCATAAAAGAATTGTGAATGCGGTCAAACAGGTTAGAAAGAAAGACATGCTTTACAAAAAGCTAAATTTTATTGCTGACCAGTTAACGTACCTTCATGATGAGAATGACAAGATGCAAGTTGAAAGGGAGTATGTACAGAAGCTTATGAAGGATGATCTTCAAGGGAGCATGGACGAGATGATAAAAGGATACACTCACAAGTTCTTAATGGAGGTCGTTCCGAAACTGACAAAGGAGATGTATACCAGACAACTTTATCCGAATCTCTTACATTTAGCCAAGCAAGCCATGAAATCAACTCCAATGAATTTGAGCATCAATCCAGTTGAAACTACAATCTTCTCAGATGATGAATTGGTGAACCGGCTAGTAGCCCAAATGTCGAAACGCTCTGCAACGTTTGCCTCCCACGAAGCTAAGTTGTTTGAAGCATTGCTGGAATACCAACTCAAGTCATCATTCAGAGAAGAAGTTGTAAGGCCTAAACGTTCAAGAGATGACGAAGACAAAGATCAGGATAAGGATAAGGAGCATAAACGTACAAAGAAGTCTGGTGAATCATCTTCCATTCAGTACTCAATGCAGCCTCCACCACAAAGGACTCCTGCTCAACAAAGATCCCCTCCTCCCTCTTCTGCAGATAAACCTCAGGATTCTGAGACACCACCCCAGACTCAGAAAACCGGTGACCACTTTGAGTATACGGGTGGTGACGATGAGGAATACCATGAGCCCCAACAACAACCCGCCTCTCCCGACAAAGTACAGAAACCAGAATCCTCATCTAGGCCTAAGAAAAATAAGAAGAAGGCGCCCAAGGCTGATGTCCTATCCTGGCCAGATGAAGATAACACAGAGGAATTTGAATGGTTTTCTACACTTGTTAATTCCACTCCCTACCCAGCTGAAGGTCAAGAGGTTACAGAATGTAGTACATTGGAGCATGCGAAATTTCTACAAGAAAAATTCCATGTGAAGAAGATGACGAAATCTGAGTTGAAGCGAATCAAGAATGAAGCATTTCAACTTCTAAAAGACAGCTCGGAAAGTGCCATCGAGGTCGAATATCACCTTGATAATATTGCACGAGCCATGTCTAACAACATGGATTGGCTCAACCCAGAAGCAAACATCGACTTCACTCAACGGGACAATCCTCCATATTACACAGACTGGTCTAAACCTCTCCCTACAATTGGCCAACCTGATCAGCCTAGGATTCCATTCAGATATTTCTTCAACAAAGACTTGGAATTTCTTCTACACGGTGGCGATGGTTCAAGGAAATATGCTACATCTCTGACACTTCCATTCCCGGCAGCCGAATACTCAAACTGCATAGCCATCGAGGAACGAGCTAACCACATGTTTTCCAACAACGTGGCTGAGTATGACCGTGATGCAATGTATGGGATTCACCATTGGCCGGAACGCCGAAGAATCTACTACAGAAGCTGCCAGGTCCAGAAGTCTCAACATGCAGTGTTCAGTACTAAAAACATCGTTGCCATCAAACACGTTGATCTTTCGTCTAAATGGGATTACACCTTTCTCAAGAATATTGTGGTCAAAAGACAAGACGAAAGAGATTATGCATTCTCTGAAGTTGACTTTGAGAATTTGTCTATCAACGACATTGAAGACATGTACCTTGCCAAAGTACAGGTCGCATGAGACAATTTTCAACCGAAATACAACGTGAATTCATCAAGTCATTGCTCATCTTCATCAGACGCATAGTCATCAAAGAACGTATAGAAGATCTCCATTGCAATAGAATCTTATCGCACCCGTGTCAATTTCACTCCACCGCAGCTTGATCTTCCCGACATCAACCAGCTTTCACAACTTACACTCATCAGCAAACCATTCGGCGTCGTTTACCGCAGTGAACTTCAAAGAAATTGCTTAATGGCGTGTAGAGATCTTCACAAGTTTGGGGATCACACTTTGAAGATGGTTAGGGACGGATTGGCTTACCGGTTGAAGGATATACATCAAAAGATCGGGTCTCCTAAGCGATGGAATTCTCAGGATCGAAGGGATGTGAAGAGGATCATCACGATGATTGATGAACGGTTGTATAGAAGGGATCGGTTCAGAAGATTGGAAAGCTATGTTGGTGGTCGACCCAAGATTAACATCACCGGCTTTCAACGCCCGGTTCACACTCCTGGCAACATCTCTGGACTACCTGGTACCCCTTGAACTGCTTCTTTCATTATAAATTTGGATGTATGATTGATTATGTCTATGGCTTGTGCACACATTACAGTGTACAACCCGTTCTTGTCAAGAAAGGACCCCGTGGTACGCTTCAGTGCCACAATCCTTATAAAAGGAGCGAAAGCTTCTTACTTTTGAGTAAAACCTATCAAACCTTTCACTTTTTCAAGGTTTTGCTCAAAAGAACAAGTACTTTCCCTTATCATTTTCAAAACCTCAACCGTTTATATCACTCATTGAGGGGGAGTACTTGACTAAAATCTTTGTTCACTAATTGTTCACAGTGGTCATTCTTCCCGCAACACTCGAAATGGTCATATTTTTTCTCAACTTTTCAAAAATAACATTTTATATGCCATTTTTGAGGGGGAGATAATACGTGATAAGAAATATGTTGTGTAAATGCAAATGAATCTTTGTGCTATAGACTTAACCCATGAATTGACGAGATATTAACTATTAGTAACTCGAAAAGACTTGTCCGGGACGGGTAATAAATTCAAGCTAGTTCGCTAGTGATGTAAACGTGTCTCGCAAAGGACTTGTCCGAGTAGAATGTACCATTCGAGAAACTCTTGGTAGATATGAACCTTGACCGGTTTGACAACCTTTCGGGGTTGTCCACACCTTTAAAATAGTTATTAGAGCTACTTGTCACCTAAAAGCTGACAATGCAACTCTTTAACTATACCACGTAACCGTGTCTAGCGGGGGAATGTCTATCTTGAGTCGATCAATTCAAAAGTGCGCGCTCTTCCCTCACTGTGCAGATTTCCGTCAAAACTCTAAAGCACATGTGGAGGGGGAGTATTTCTGCTAAAAGATAAAACTATCACAGTGGTTCAAACATGTTTTCATTTACAAACCCTTTGAGAGATTTTCTTGAAAATGGTTTTATGGCAATGGAGTTATAAGGTGATTAAGGTTAGGAATAACCGTCCTATGATCCGCCAGAGCCGGAGGGATCTACCCAAGGACACTACCAATATTTAGAATTTAGAAGTCCTTAGGTATGATTATAAAAAGGAGAAAATGAGAATCGGAGAAAGAAGGAGTTGAAGAATTAAAAAGAAATGCAAAGAAAAGGGTGAAAAGAAATAGCCCTCCAGATTATTCAACTTAGAGCAGACACCGGGTTCAATTCATATGCTACTGGTTGTCACTAGATGACACCGGTATTGAAGATTAAAAGTCGTCATGGACCGAGTGACGCATGCACTAAACCTTCTCAGCCACTCAAGTTTCTCTCAACAGAAGCTTGTTTCATTCTCACAGGGAACCCTACATAAACTATCGGCTTTCTCTTAGAGATTGCTGGTATTGAAGAAGGAGACCCTCTCCCTAGTCTCCGCTCAGGAAACCAAAAGGCACTATTGAGTCTAGAGCCACGAGATTCATCAAAAGATCTCTTAGGTACACTTGACATTTCATCACTTGGTGTTCAACAATAAGAACATCAGTGGTATGTTATCGAGTCCTTCAAAGATCTTAGCAATCTGTCTAGAACATTTATGAGAGGTTCACATCTGTGATTCTCAATGATTGAATGGAAACTCTTGCCAGGGTCAACATCAAACATCCCTGACAGCAGGTCACTTCGGTAACTCCCCGTGGATTACGCTTAGTGTGTCTCAAACGGTCTATAGTCGTGAGGTGATGCTTCGGTGTACCTCAGCGACTCATCTGAACCGTAGATGTACTTCGGTACATCGTGTTATCTCACTTGTGGGGCTCCGGTTCAGGAACGGCCTTTGTAAGAATTTGAGTTGTGTTTTCACACTATGCTGTTAACACTCTCGAAGTTCAAACTTGTAAGTGCCGGAATCCACTTATTACTAACCGTTTTTATGTTTTCTTCTTATGGAAGCTCTGGAGCGGAATGATCGTGCAGATTCTTCTCATGCTCACGCCAACATCATCACTAATGGAAGTTCTATCCAAAAGCAACACAACAGTCAGAATGATTCTTCGTCAAATCAAAGAATCTACAAAGTTAAAGACTTAAAGAACTTCATCAGTACTGAATTCCAACGTCAAAAGAGCGTGTGAGCATGTTGAAGAATGACGTGGAGACACTGGAGCGCGCACCGAGGCAGACTTGATGCAGATAACAACATACTATCACTTTCATCACAAAGAACAATGATCTAAGAACAAAGTTAAAGATGACGTCAAAGCATAACTGTTCAAAGAAAACTATCTCTCTCCACTGGGGAGATTGTTCGAATCAAGGCAATTCTTCTCACAAGAAAGAAGAATGTCAGAAGACGTCAAAGCTTCTATTACATCAACGCCTTCACCGTTTTCATCACTAACACTTAGGGGGAGATTGTTGGAATCACTCCTAAACCTTAATCAAGTGTTAGTAATTCATATGTAATAGTTAGCTTAATTATGGCCTTTATGTTTGTTATTAGCCTTAAGCTTATGTAGAAGGCCCATGAGCTTAGGCCCATTAAGGAAAGGATGGGAACTAGGAGTGTTGCCCTAGCTTCCCACCTATAAATACTCTTGTATAACCCTCACTTGAGGGTTGGTTGTTCAAGTTATTCCTTTCACTCACATCTACGCATAACCGGTCATAGCATAACGTGTGTGTGTGTTTGGTTCATTGTTCAATCGCCTTTATCTCTTTCTATTAAGCTTGTGTTGTAAAACTAGTGACCTAACAGGTACACTGCCCGTTAGTGCATTAGGTAGGCCATAGGTAGACGAGTTACTAAAAATGTAAAACCTGGTCAGTAAAACCTGCATCAGTTATCTTCAGACTTGATTTTCTTTGGGTTCAAAAAACCAGAAGCAACTTTTTCCCTTAGAAAGTAAAGATCAATTTCAAAATGTTTACTCCTTTCATGAAGCACAAGATTAACAGCTATTTGCATAGTTGAACTATTATCACACCACATCTCAATAGGCAACTCAACATCAACATGCAGATCTGCTAACACTTTAGCAATCCACATAACTTCACAACACACATTACACATGGCTCTAAACTCAGCCTCAGTAGAGGATCTAGCCACTACAGCTTGTTTCTTACTTTTCCAAGAAACCAAGTTGTTACCCAGAAACACTGAGTAACCAGTAACTGATCTTCTAGTAACTTTAAATTTAGCCCAATCAGAATCAACAAAAATTTTCAACCCAAAATCACAACTGTTTCCAAAAGTTAACCCAAGACCAGACTCATTTTTAAGATACCTTAAGACTCTGAAAGCAAGTCTCAGATGAGATTTCATAGGCTTATGCATTACCTGACTTAAACAATGCACAGCATATGAAATGTCTCGCCTAGTTAAAGTCAAATATATCAATTTTCCAACCAATTTTTGATAATGAGTAATACCTGATAAAGGTTCATCATCACCAAACTTAGAAACCTGTTTCTTATTATCAGGATTAACTTCTATAGGAGTACTACAAGGTTTACATCCCAACATACCAAACTCAGTAAGAAGCTCAGTACAATATTTCCTTTGTGTTAAGCATAACCCATTCTCAATATCTAAAATTTCAATTCCCAAAAAATATTTAAGTTTACCCAAATCTTTTATTAAAAATTTAGAACTCAAAAACTTTTTGAACTTTTCAATTTCATCAATGTTATTCCCAGTAATGATTATATCATCCACATATACCAGAAGAACTAACATAACATCTTTCTTATGCTTAACAAACAGAGAAAAATCATTAGAACTTTGAACAAATTCATTCTCTTTAAGAACAGATGTAAGTTTTTCATTCCATTTTCTAGGAGCCTGTTTTAATCCATATAAAGACTTGACCAACTTGCAAACCGTTTTATCATCCTTATCAGAAAACCCTTATGGTAAGGACATATATACATCCTCTTCTAAATCACCATATAAAAAAGCATTATTAATGTCAAGTTGAAACAAAGACCAGTTATTTTTTGACAGCAATACTAAGAACACATCTGATAGTCACAATTTTCACAATAGGTGAAAAAGTCTCATCATAATCTATTCCTTCTCTCTGATTATACCCTTTAGCAACTAGCCTAGCTTTAAATCTTTCAACCTCACCATTAGCTTTGTACTTTACTTTAAAAATCCACTTATACCCTATGGCTTTCCTTCCAACAGGTAACTCAACAACTTCCCAAGTACCATTTCTATTTAAAGCTTCAATTTATTTATTCATAGCTTCTACCCATCTACTATCCTTAACAACTTCATCATGAGTAGCAGGCTCATGAATTTTATTCAAACAAGATATAAACACAAAATTATCTATACTCAGATTAGAATAATTGACAACTTTATCTATATTGTACTTATGTTTCTTATCAAGCACATAGTCGTTATACTTAGATGGCAAAGCAGTCATCCTACTAGTTCTTCTAACAGTTTGACCTACTGCTGGTTCAGGAGACTCAAACATTTGCCCAAACAAAT
Source organism: Chrysanthemum makinoi (assembly GCA_910596185.1). Taxonomy (NCBI): domain Eukaryota; kingdom Viridiplantae; phylum Streptophyta; class Magnoliopsida; order Asterales; family Asteraceae; genus Chrysanthemum; species Chrysanthemum makinoi. The sequence goes on from OU343222.1 coordinate 99,614,804, forward strand.
TTAAATCCTTACCCTCAGACTCATAACTTTCATCAAGGTCAATAACACTCTGTATACCATCAGAAACAAGAGTTTCTGTTGCATACTTAGACTTAGTGTCCTTCCTACTAGATGTACTACCTAAGATATCCTCATACTCTGTATCAGCAGTTCCTGCTGATTTAGCAGCTTCTGCTGTATCAGATTTTGGAGTATTATCTAGAGTAGTTTCATCTACAGTGCTGACACAAGGAGCACTATTATCTGACACAGAGTTGTTACTACTGTCTGCACTATCTTTATTTTCATCATAAGGCTCATCAGATTCAAGATTACTTTGGCTGCTCTCATTATGTTGATCATAAAAATTCAGATTATTCAAGTTATGTTCTTCAAACACAAAATCTTTAGTAAAAAAATTATTTTTAAAAGGAAACAAAGTTTCATAAAATTTCACATTCCTAGAAAAAATAAACTTCTTTTGTTCAAGATTAAACAATTTATACCCTTTCTTATCAAAAACATATCCAACAAACACACATTTGTCAGACTTAGAACTGAATTTATGAGACTCATTCAACACGGTTGAAAAACATAAGCAACCAAAGCACCTTAAATTTGACAAATTGGGCACAATTTTATAAATCATTTCATAAGGACTTTTTCCAGACAACACAGCAGTAGGCAACCCGTTAATCAAATATGTAGCAGCTAGAATAGACTCAGACCACATGTTCAAAGGTAACCCCCCTGAAACATGAGGGCTCTAGCAGTGTTTAACAAATGTCTATGTTTTCTTTAAACTACACCATTCTATTGGGGTGTGTAAGGACAAGAAGTTTGGTGAAGTATCCCATTACCAAGAAAAAAACTCTCAAGTTTTTTGTTTACAAATTCTGTACCATTATCACTTCTGAAAACTTTGATAGTTTTTTCAAATTGATTTTTAATGAGATGAACAAAGTTTGCAATATTATCATATACTTCACCTTTATTTTTCATAAGTAACACCCAAACAGCCCTGGTGTAATCATCAACCACAGTCAAAAATTATTTAAAACCATCCATACTAGTCACTCTATAAGGACCCCAAACATCTAGATGAACAACATCACCCAGAGACTTAGTCTTATGATCACTCAATGGAAAAGATTCTCTAACTTGTTTAGCTTTATGACATATTTCACAAGGACTAGAACTGGTAGTTTTAATATCACTTATTCTATTTTTTAGCACAGTTAAGACTTGATCAGAGGGATGTCCAAGTCTATTGTGCCAAATAAAATTTGACAAAACACAAATCTTAATGTTACTATTATTAACCCTCTTACCTTCATCAAGAAAGTAAAGACCACCTTTCTCACTACCAGCCCCCATCAGGAACTTTTGAGTTAAATCCTGAATTTTACATATAGAGTTATTAAAGCTAACAATCACATTATTATCCTTAGACAACTTATGAACAGACAACAAACTGACATGGTAAGTAGGAACAACCAACACATCTTTAAGAATCAAATTGTTACCAAATTTAAAACTGCCAATTTGTTTGACTAAGGCAACAGTCCCATCGGGATGTGCAACAGTTAATCTTAAGTGAGAAACATCAATTATGTCAAAAAGATATGTTGTAGAAAAAGTTATGTGTTGGCTAGCTCCCGAGTCAATAATCCACCCAACATAAGTACTATATGTACTTATATTAGAGTTGAAGTTAAAAAATTTACAAGAGAAGAAACTGATAACACAATTAGAGGTCATGACAGTACCTGCAACACTAGCATGAGCCTTGCTAGCATCACCTGTACTACTAAGTAAGGACATTAATCTCTTATACTGATCACTAGTAAGAGTTTGAGAAGTACTCTTACTAGAATCAGTCACATTATTAGCACTATTTTGAGACATATTTCCTTTTTTAACAAAACCAGGAGGATATCCAACCAACTCAAAACATCTATCAATAGTGTGACCAGTCATATTACAATGCTTACAGACAAGGTTAGATACCCTGCCAAACCTTCTATTATTATTGTTTCTATTAGAGGTCCAGTTATTGTTTTGAGAAGTGGCATTATTAGGCTTAGCAGCAAAGGCTGCAGCACAATTTTTAACAGTTTTATTAGTTACATTACTATTCCTGTGTGATTCATCTCTAGACAGAGTAGCAAAAGCAGATTTAACATCAGTTAAAGGATCTGTAGTGAGAATAAGACTTCTCACTGAACTGAAACCATCATCAAGACCCATAAGAAATTGCATCAGCCTCAAAAGATCTGAATGCTTTTTCAAAGTGGGAGCAGTTTCACAAACACATGTAGGCAGATCAACAAGGGAGTCAAACTGCCTCCACAATGCATTAAACTCATGATAGTATTCAGAAAGACTCATACCAGATTGAGTTAAAGTATGAATTTTATGGTGCAAGTTATAAATCACATAACCATCTTCCTTATTGTATGTCTCATTTAATTCATCCCAAACAGACTTAGCATTAACAGAAAACACTTGACCTTTATAGAGGTCTTGTGAAATACAACCAAGAATCCACGATAACACAACAAATTTACACCTGTCCCATTGAGTCTGATATAGAGCATCAGTGGGATCTCTAACACACTTCCCATTAATAAACCCAAGTTTATTCCTAGTATGTAAGGCCAACTGCATAGCAGCAGACCAGACCTTATAGTTCTCAGTACCTTCAAGTTTGAAGGTGATCAACTGAGCCCCAATGTCTTGAGGGTGCAAGTATAAAGGGTCATATATATCCAATTTTAATTCACTACTACCCCCTTTAGGGCCCTTACCCCTAGGATCTTGACCATCAACCATGATGTCAAGACAAGAAACCACAATAAACAAAAAGCAAACAGAAATAAACCAACAAGAAAGAAAACATTACAAACACCTTGTATCTCCTTAAGCACAAGTAACCACCAATAACCACAATCAACTCCAATCAATAAATCCCTTAAACTACTCAACCTCCGAACAATCCTAACCAAATCCTAATAAAAAAACTAAAGGAAAAGCGTGAGAGGTGTTACAACCACGCAAGCTTCCAACCAGATCAAGAAGATCCAACAGAATGAAATATGCAACGGAAACAAACACCTTAAAAACAGGTAAAGGATCAAGAATAAGTGAAACTGATAAGAATCACAAACAATTAAACAAAGACAATCAGGAACCCCTATTCTTAATTCCAATAACAACCAATTAATTCAACCTGAATTAGGGTTTGATACAGAAAACCCTAATTAAACCAAGAAACAATAAACCAGTACTTTGAGACTCAATTGATCAACAAGATCACAAGATCTATCATCAATTGAATCAATATCCACCAGAATCGTAAAACCCCCAAAAATTAGAAAACCCTAATTTTTGGAAAATCAAATTACTCTTCAGATCTGATCAATCTAAACCCAAAACCACAGGAACAATCCCCAAAACAACCAGATCTAAACAATAGATCAAGAACCCCCAAAATATGAAAGAAACCCTAATTGTTTTTAAAACCCTTTTAAAGCTTTGGTATAGAGCAACCTGTCTCTGATACCATGTAAAAACATATAAACCAAAGCCAATTTCAATCACAAAATTGATTTAGAATGAACCCAGCCAACCTCCCCTTGGCTCACTCTTTTATTATAAGAATCAATTGCTATGATAGCAAGTTATCGTTTACAATACAGAAAACTGATGATACAAAACAACTGAAGGGGTTTCCCTCAAACTTACAATCACTACAGAAAAATGAGAGATACACGCTCTAAACACACAGACATATTTTGATATTGTGAAGAGATATGAGAAGACTTCAGCTTATATACTCTTGAGAATCCAAAACACTCTTTACTCACTTGAAGTATCAACACGGGAACATCTTTGACCCTTTAACTTTGGAGAAATAACACTTTAGATCCTTGAACTTGATAAAGCTTATATTCAACAAGTTTTTATGTGATCTTTATTGATCTCACCCCATGTTGCTGCAAAGAGTTATTTACATATTTAAGCAAACAATTGAGTGAATTGACAAATTTTAGAAAATGAATATCTGTTTTGAGACAAGCTTAACTACGAGGAAGGACAGCTGTTTTCTAATAGTAAGAGTTTCAAACTATAAATACATTGACGTTGGATGCCAAAAGAATGCCAAGTTACACCATTGCAAATCTTAAAATGGGCTACAGCTGCACAAATTGAAGTGTTTGCTTGCACCTAACTGGAACACCTGCAAATTAGGAGCTTAAACAAACAGCTTTTATTGTTACTACTCGTTATTTGATTGGGTGAAAGTAACAACTTGGAGCCCAAGGCCTGCTGCTGCTGAAAACAAATAAATGTCAAAGCTTCTTGCCTTTGATGCCACCTAACTTGAAAACAACAAGTCTACGTAATAATTAAGTCCAACCACAAATGACTTTGAGAAGAATTAAAATTAATTCGTAAAATTTTACTTTTTCGTTTTAAAATAGATTTCTATTTGCAAATTGCATATAGTTAAGTACCTGAAACAAAAAATATTTCAGAAAATGTTACAATGTTTAAAAGTATTATCTTCATGTTTTTACCACTATACTTCTATTTTAGCTAGGCCAAAAAAAAGGTAAAACTCAATAGACGAAACAAATTGTCACGTAACATTTTATTGTTTTTACACTAGAAATGAACTACATTCTCATATAAATGGTATTATCTTCATGGACTTTCATGGCAAAAGATGGATTTTTGTTCTCTTCTTTCGAGCATTTAACTTTAAGTTTCAATCTTTCTCTAATGACTTAATAATTAAATCGAATCCAATGATGAATAATTCGGTGCATATCGATTCAGCAATATCCCTAAATTGATCATACAGATGATTTAGGTAACACAAGAATTCATGTCGTTTAAGGTATTAGTTGACGTATTATACTTTTGTTTGAAAACGAAATGAAAACTTGTTTTGATAATGTTTTCCATAGAGGAAAGAAAAAATTAAATAAACTATAGAAATATTACCACTTATGTTTTGGTTTAAAGCTTATACTTCTATTTTCTTAGACAACTTGAGGTCAATCATTATGCTTTCTTCATTTATTATTAAATATCAAAGTTTGAAAATATTTTTCGGCATTAACTTATCGCGAATAATATTATGAGGTGGGAAATGGAGGGGAACTCCTTTCGATTCGCATGAACTAGCTAAACATTGCTTGTTGTTTTTTTAGAGAAAGGGTTGTTTCGGGTTCACAATTGACTCCGAGTTAAAGTTGCTCGCCGAACTAATGTCTTTTGTTTCGAATAGTCACTCAAAAAATTTCCACTTACACAAAACATGCTATATTTTCCAAATCGATAATTTAGATCATGATAGTGAAATTTTAGTCACATCTAAACATTAATCATTCAATAATTAACTTAACACATCCGGCAAAATTTTTGACCCCTTACTTTTCATGTACACCTATTTTACCATCTCTACATATAATTTAAAATTCCAGGCGAGATTCATACACAATTAACTATTTTATAAAGATTAAACGATCACAAATCTTTGCTTTCCGCTTCAGTTTCATCTAATGGCTCAAATGAAATCTAATTTTATATTTCAAAAGCAATTTCGTCACACATAAAAACCAAAAATCCCAAACCTCCTTTCATTCTCCACCAACAAAACTAAAGTTTTGACTTTTACAAACACACACAAATATGCAATTGAAATTAATTATCAAAAACATTCAATAATTTTCGATTTCATTATAAATCTTCGACGGTCATCGTAATTTTAATAAAATTAGGGAAATTGTTAACTTTTTTCGCTTGATTTTAGGTTTGAATTTATCAATTAATTAGCGATTAGTTATGGAGGACGAATCAATTATGGAAATTCAGGTTATGGATGAAGAAAATCGCTAAACAAGTTCACAAACTGGATTTAGAAGAAAATGTGACTGTTGTTACAGATAAAATAACATGTGACTGTGACACTCTTTGTTTTTTACTTTGGTTATAATTCTCATGACGTAAGCAATGGAAGACTCAAATTGAAAAGTGATTTAGCACAAAATCTTTTCGATCTGTAATACGAATATATTGTTGGAAAAGTGGTTTTGCAAAATGAGTTTTTGCAAATTTTGGACACCTTTTGAAATATGATATATGTTATATATATTTATGTTTCTTGGTAGGTATACTAGTAACCCAAGCTATGCACATTGGGCAGCTATGACTAGGGTACTTCACTATTTGAGATACAGTCGCGATTATGGACTGCATTATGATCGATATCCAGCTGTTATCGAAGGATACAGTGATGCAAATTGGATATCTGACATAAAGGATTCTAGATCGACTAGTGGATATGTGTTTACACTAGGAGGAGCAGCTATATCTTGGAAGTCTTCCAAGCAAACTGTTATAGCTAAGTCCACGATGGAATCAAAATTTATCGCGTTAGATAAATGCGGACAAGAGGCGGAATGGCTACGTCAATTCGTAGAGGACATACCAAGGTGGCCTAAACCGTAACGCCATTAGTATACATTATGATAGTCAATCGGCAATTGGCAGAGCTCATAGCATAATGTATAATGGAAAGTCCGCATATTATCCGTCGTCGACATAATTTGATACGACAACTACTCTCAACAAGAGTTATCTCAATTGACTATGTGAAGTCAAAGGATAACATCGCGGATCCGCTTACGAAAGGCTTAAGCAGAGAGTTAGTAAGTAAGTCGTCTAGAGGAATGGGACTAAAGCCCTTGAAGGAATGAGTTTCTATGAAGGAAAACCTAACCCAGTTGACTGAGATCCCAAGATCCGGGTTCAATAGACAACCTAATCATAGAAATGTGGGAAGTCACGCAATGTGGGGAGTTACTAAATATTGTAACTTTCCTAGTCCATTCCTATAACAAATGTGACTTGTTGAGAGGTTAAACATATGGCTTTAATGATTCAGAATGAAATCATAAAGCATAATGATTCAAGATGAAATCACAAAACATATGTTTTTTAATGATTCAAGATGAAATCACCTATGTGAGAGAGAAGTGGGGTCGCTTCGAAGGGAAATGTGGGGCGCAATTCCTAAGAGCTCTTGCAGAACCAGGCTAGTGTTCATGACCATAACGAACACGACTATGAGGACTTGACAATGTCAGGGAGAGTCTTGTGTGAAGTGTAACGTCGTATACGTGAACAGATGATGAGTTCAAGGGCATCGCATCTACTCAGATCTAGGAGACTAAGTACATCTCACAAGGGAAGGTTCAAAGGGTTACACCTACCTATCTTATGCAAGACTTAACCGCACAAATTTCACCGAAACTTTCGTGTGTTTTCTCGACGATCTCCATTCATGTGGGGATTGTTGAAAAGTGGTTTTGCAAAATGAGTTTTGCA
>OU343222.1:99622283-99692414 GCA_910596185.1 Chrysanthemum makinoi
AATTTGGACACCTTTTGAAATATGATATATGTTATATATATTTATGTTTCTTGGTAGCTTTGCATTCTCCTCGACGAGAGCTTCGCAATGAGCTAAAGTATGTCCAAAATGGAGTTGAAATGAATGAGATATCGTGTTGGAATCACTCCTAAACAGTATTTCAAGTATTTATATTTCATATGTAATAGGTAGCTTTATTATGGCCTTTATGTTTGTTTAAGGTCAAGCTTATGTAGAAGGCCCATAAGCTTGACCCAAGCCCAATAAGGATAGGAAGGGAACTAGGAGTGTTGCCCTAGCTTCCCTCCTATAAATACCCCTTGTAAACCTTCATTTGAAGGTTGGTTGTTCAAGTTTTCTTTTCACACATACTCTCTACGCATAACCGGTCTTTCTTATTAACGTGTGTGTGTGTGATACTTGTTCAATCGCCTCATCTCCTTTCTTATAAGCTTGTGTTGTAAAACTAGTGACCTAACAGTGGTATCAATCGCCATCTAGTTGGGTGTACTCGTTTGTTTTTGAAGTTTTGATTTTGTGTCTTACACGTAAAGATAACGCAATCTTTGGTTACCTTAAAAACTCGTTTTTTACACTTTTTAATCCAAGATTCTTGTACTTTCAATGTTTTGAGGTGTTAAAATACTTGTTTTTGGCAAAAGTTTCAAACTTTACGCGTGGATTTACGTTTTTAAGCTTGTTTTTGTTCGTGGGTGTCGCTCTACGCGTAACCCGTTTAGCAGTTTTGGTACATCAAAATTCACACTTTTGTGTTCTTTTGGTACTATTGAAGCTATTCCATAACAAAAATCTGGTTTAGAAACACATTTGGGCAAAATCAAAGTTACGAGTAATCCTACGCGTATCAAAACCCTAAAATTACGCGTAAGATTTTCCTTGGTTTGATCTTCATTTTTGTGGTTTATTCCGTGTTTTCTTACTTGGATAAGTCTGAAAATACGTCGACTTTGGATATCTTTTGCACGGTGAAGTGTAAAAGATCATTTGGGCAAAACCCTAAAATTACGCATAAGCATAAGCTTACGCGTAGAAATCCTACGCATAAGATTCACTTTACGCGTAAACTTAGGTCTACGCATAAGGTAATCCTACGCCTAACTTTCTACGCCTAACTTTTGTCTACGCATAACTTTAGTGCTTTTATCCTACTTACGCGTAAGCTAAAACCTACGCGTAACTCCTCATTGTTACGCGTAACTTTTGGTGTTTTACGCATAAGTGCTACTTGGTTCTTGTCTTTTCTACGCCTAAGGACACTTCATCAACAAAGGTTCATTCGACTACAAAGATCCATTTTACCACACAAGTTTTTCAACATGTCACAACCACCATACTCTAACTATTTCCCTTACACTTATCCTCAACGACAACAACAACTAAGTCCACAACATCAAGAATGGAATCAACAACAAGCAATTTATCAACAACAATTTAATCAACAACATACTCCACAACTTGCTGCAAATCCACAACCTCAAATGGTTCAACCACCACCAAGTCCTCAAGTTCAACCGCACACAAATGAATTCAATCAACATCCATCAAGGAACACTATGAAGGAACCCACTTGGTTTGCAAAGATGTGTGAAGCTTTAAGCGGCCAACAATCAATTCATGAGGTCGATCACTTGATAGACCTCCAATGCTCACTTCCAGAAACTACGATCAATGGGTGATAAGGTTCTTTAGGTTTTGTGATCTAAAGAAGCCACATGGAAAGTTCTTAAAGAAGGTTATCTTAGAAGGTCCATTTGAGATGCCTACTATCATTGTACCCGGAGATCCAAATGCCATTCCACCAAGAGATGAACAAACCAACATTGCTATCATGTTGCATTTAAATCCCACAGACCTTCTACACTATGAAGCTGATGAACTTGCAATGGAATACATCCTCTTAGGATTACCAAACCCAATTCTTCGTAGTGTTGATGCTCAAAAGACTGCACAAAAAATGTGGGATCATATTCGCCTTCTTATGGAAGGATCTCAGACTCAATCAGAGGATTTGGAATCAAAAATTTACTTGGCTTATGAACACTTCATGATTGAACCTGGAGAGACACTAGAGTCCTATCATCATAGATTTTCAGACATCATCAATGATTTGGATAAACACAACATCATCATGCCAAGAATTGCAGTGAATACTAAGTTCCTGAGTAGTCTTGGTCCGGAATGGGAGAAGTATGTCATTTTTCTCCGTCAAGCGAAGAACATGCATCATTCTACCTACGGATTGTTGTACGATTACTTGAAACCTCATGAAAAGGAAGTTGATCGAGAAAGGATTCTCCGTGCTCAAATTGCTCCACCAACACATCCGAAAAATCCACAACAACTTGCCTTATATGCTCAAAACCGTTATTCTCCTCAACCAAAGAACTCAACCAAATGCTACAAACACACCTTCACAACAACAACCTCAACAAAATCAATTGGTTCCATACAACAACAATGCTCAAGCATATGTCGTGAAGCTAATGAGGAATCCGATCCGTTCCAAGCATTGCAACAAGGATTTGCTATGATTGCTAATGCCTTTAGCCGTTATACCAACAAATCCAACAATCGTATTCGCTCCTCATCTAACACACGGACTCAAGCTGTTGTGAACAATGGACGGTTGAAGTTCGAATCGGATTATGGTCGCCGATGGGCGTGGTCAAGGGTTTAATGCTGTGGGTAGGAATAACAACAGAGCTCAAGTGGTGGAACAGGAAATGCTCAAAATGGGTTGAATGGTCTTCGATGCTACAACTGCAATGAGAAGGGACACTGGCTAATGCATGCCCAAAGCCAAGGACTAAGGGCAATGCTTATTTCAAAGAGGCTCTTCTTTTGGCTCTTAAGGATGAAGCTGGTGGAACTCTCACGACAAAGAACGAGCTTTATGGCAAATGCCACTCAGATGATGATATGGAGGACTTGCGGGCCAATGCAGCTGTTATGTTGATGGCTAATATGCAAGAGTTACACATGAGTGACACAGCCCAGTGTATGACACGATGGCTTGTCTCAGTACCGAACAAACCATATTTATCTCGATCTCATATCTCCGCCAACATCCTGATCCGGCAAGGCTCAGAATGTTCAAAATGAGTCATCCACATCTCATTCCGAAGATTTTCAACTAGACCCCGTAGTTATATTTGACGATCAAGATGACCAACCGTTTTCCCTTGATAATCAAATTGACTCCGTGGTCATACTTGAGGATCTAAATAATGATCATGTTGTGACTCACGTTGAACAAGATGAACCTTTGCCCCATCCAGATCTTGTTCTCTTACTTCAAGACCAACAATCCCAAATTGCTGCATGTGTTGCATTAAATCGGGACTTGAAAAGTAAAAATGCACTGTTAACAAAGGATTTTGAATGTTTACAAAAGCAACTCAACTTTTTCAAAACTCAAGAAAAACGTGAAAACGGTTTTGAAGCACCCTTTGCCAAATCTTATCAAAACGAAAAATATTTAGAACGACAGATGCGTGATCTAGCCGCTTCGAAGAATGCTTTGTTGTCCGAAATAGAACAACTGAAACATGAACATAAAAAGCAAATTAACGCTCTCACCTTGGAAAATCAAAAAGCTAAGGCCGAGTTGTTAACTTGTCAAAAACAGTTCTCTGCATACAAAAAGCATTCAACTAAACGAATAGATGATCATCTTGAAGAAATCATCGGCTTGCAAAACAAACTTAAAGAGTTTAAAACTGTTGTTTACAAACATGGCGAGTCGGTCACAACCATTGAAAAGTTTACTTTAAAACCAAATCCAAATGGATATGGACCGAATCTTGCCGATTACAAACCTAAGCTTTCAACCAAAACATTCAAACCAAATCCTCAAGTTTCCAGTGCAGAATATAAAATTGATAATTCTGTTATGAATGTTGTTTAATATCATCGTCAAGAGGAATTAGATGCGTAAGACGAGAGTCGATCAAAATTAAAAACCGTTGTTTACAACAAACCTTTTAATTATTCTAAACCGGTCACTTTCGTCACACCAACGGATTCTTCCAACACACCAAGAGTTATCATCAAACACCGAGTCTTCTATTGTTAATCCCAACTTTGCACAAACTTATGGTCCTTTACCTTCCATTAGTGAAGTAAACTCACAACCTGAAAATCGAAAAATTCTTCGATATTTTGACATTTTCATGGTTGACCTCAAAATTTTACAACATGAGATAGAATATCGACCTGAAATCAAAGTTGAACATTTTCAATCGCCTCTGGCGCGAGAACAAAGAGACATTTTTCGGAAAAATCTTTTACCTAATGTTAAAAACTTGAAAAGTTGTGCAATTGCCGGGGAAAAGGATTTTCATAAGGAACTTGGGGTCATGAAAACGCTGAGAAAACGAAACATCTATTTCAAACAATAAACGTAAAAAGAAAATGTTGAGAAAAGATGTTGATCGACTCTTGGAAGATGTCATCCGTGCGATGTTCAAAATGTTGTGTTATTGAATTCTTTGTCATATGCATTTGATTATATCTCTGCTGATATCGTTGTTTCGTGGTAAATGTTGAGTACACTGATAATGTGCTTCAGATCGAGTCCTTAACAGTTGAAAACAAACGATTGTCAAACGAACTTTCAAATGCAATACGTCGTCTTAATTGGTGTCAAAAAGATATTCACGATCAACAAATTGTTTTTCAAAACAAAATCAACCAGATTATGCAAAACCTTCTCGATCCTAAAATTGAGCGACTGGATGATCAAAACGTGTCTTTTAAGTGTCAAATCTCAAAATATGAACAAGAACTTGTAAAAGTTAAAAAGGAATATGGTGTCATATTTGATTTACTCAAAAAGACTCGTGATGAAGCATCAAATGAACTTGATCATTATCTTGCACACACTAAAGAAGTTATGCATTTTGCTGAAATGTTCGGTCTGAAAATCAAGATCTGATTCACACTATCATCAAGTTAAGAGAAATGTTAGGAAAGTATGAACAACTTCCGCCAACAATCATTAAGAGATTAGCCCCCGTAACACTTAGTACTCATGCACCTAGAATCTCTACTGCCAAATCACAAGTAGCTAACGTGCTTCCTTCTATGAAACAGAATAGTTGAGCCTTTTCCAAACGTCCGCACTTCACAGCCTAAGAGCACTCAATCGAAGAATAGGAAGTTGCGACCTAAGAAAAGATCAATCAAGAATGCTAAAGTAGAAGAACACCCTAGGACTATGAATAAGACTCACGTTGCCTCCACTATAGATATTAAGGCCCGGCAAATGTAATAGAAATAGTGATGTAACAAATGCTAAACCGTTAAGTACTTTTGATATTCACTCTGATGCACCTTGTGTTATTTGTGGTAAAAGTATGAATTCTGATTGCCATGATAAATGTGTTGCTAAAGCTATAATCTCTCGCTTAAGGAATCCTAAGAACCGGAATACCTCTAGGCCCACTAATCTTTCTAAGTCTGTGCTTGGTAGACCGCCATCTTTAGATTCTAAGAAACGCATTGCTGTCCCTCAGAGCTCCAGCCACCTCCTAGGAATGTTGTACCACCTAGTGAATTCACTAAGACTAAAGCAAAGAGTAGTTATAGATGGCGGAAATGGATATATAACACACTAGGATTTAAGTGGATACCTAAAGCTATTGATGTGTGTATATCTACTATAATTGCTATGGAACCCTCTAACATTTCGGGTTCCACATCTACTTCTATTCCATCCGTGTCGCCTCGTGTGTAATGCAGTGATACAGATCATTCTCTGGATTGTTGATAGCGGATGTTCCCGACACATGACAGCAATCTTAAACTGTTATCAAACTTTATTGCAAAGTTCATTGGCACTGCCAGATTCGGGAATGATCACTTCGCAGCTATCATGGGCTACGGAGACTATGTCAATGGGAACATCGAAATTAGCAGGGGTTACTATGTGGAAGGCCTCGGTCACAATCTGCTTTTCAAGAGGTCAATTTTGTGATGGAGATTTGGAGGTTGCTTTCAGGAGAAAACTTGTTTCATTCGTGATCTACAAGGAAATGACCTTATGTCTCGCTCGCGTAATTCTAGTCTCTACACTATCTCTATGCAAGACATGGTTGCTTCTTCTCCCATTTGCTTACTTTCTAAGGCAACATCAACAAAATCCTGGCTATGGCACCGCTGTCTCTCACATCTAAACTTTCAAACCATCACCAACCTTGCTCGACACAAACTAGTTGAAGGACTCCCACGATTCCGGTATTCAAAAGATCACCTTTGCTCACCTTGTGAACAAGGGAAAAGCACTCGTGCTCATTTTCCTTCAAAGGTGGAACACGCTCTCAGATGTGCTTCATCTTCTTTATATGGATTTGTGTGGCCCGATGCGCGTGCAAACGATCAATGGCAAACGCTACATCTTAGTAATTGTTGATGACTACTCACGATGGACTTGGGTCTACTTTCTTCGTAGCAAAGACCAAGCTCCACAAATGATCATCACCTTTCACAAAAATACAAGTTCATCAAACACCGTCCGAATCATCGTAATGCATAAAGGAACTGAATTTGTTAACAAAACCCTTCGTGAATTCTATGAGAAAGTGGGAATTCAAAGATCAAACATCTATTGCACGTACACCTGAACAAAACGGAGTTGTTGAAAGACTAAACCGAACGTTAGTGGAAGCTGCAAGAACAATGTTAATTAATGCTAAACTTCCAGATTACTTATGGGCGTAAGTCGATTCATCGCATGCTATACTCAAAACCGATCTATGATCACCAAACGCCACAACAAAACACCTTTCGAGCTTGTCCATAACAGTAAACCGAATCTAAAACACTTTCATGTATTTGGATCTCTTTGCTATCCGAATAATGATCGTGATGACTTTGGAAAGCTCAAAGCCAAAGCCGACATTGGAGTCTTTATCGGATAATCGTGATAATTCCAAAGGTTTTCGAATCTAGAATCGTCGTACAAAACAGGTGATGGAAACGATTCATGCTCATTTCGATGAACTTACGAAATGGCTTCGAGTATAACAGCTTAGAACCGGTCACAACCGCTTAAACTTCCTCAAACCCCATCATCACCAAGAAAGCCCTCACTTACTCGCAACAAATGGAAAGGTTATTTGCTCTACTGCTCGCTGACGATATTGATGAACGTGCTCCGTGTGTATCCGCTGCTTCACTGACAACCCGATAATATTCCTATACCGATACACCGCTACAACAACTCATCTGTTGAAGAAGCACCTACACCATTGACTCCAACACAACAGCTTGAACACACCGCCCAACAATGATGAACCAGCTGATGATATTCTCAATGAAATACCCCCACCTGCAGATTTTGATCCAAATGCGTTCTTCAACCCGTTTGCTAATGAGATCGCCGCACCGATGTCGCGAATCTTCAACAAACATTGAATCCTCAGAATCTGCACAATGTATACCAACATCAACCCTCCACACATAGATGGACAAAAGACCATCCTCTGAAAAACATTATTGGCAACCCGAATCAACCATCGTTACGAGACAACGTCTTCACACAGACGGTGAACATTGCATTTATGCACTCACCGCCAATCTCAACCTAAAACATCAAAGACGCAATGACAAAAGACAACCGGATTGAATCCATGCAAGAAGAACTCAACCAATTCAAACGTCTTGAAGTATGGGAACGGTTGAAAGACCAACAGAGTCTACGCCATTGGTCTAAAATGGATTTGGAAAACAAATTGATGTCGAAGGGAACGTCATCCGAAACAAGTCACGTCTGGTGGCTAAGGGTTATCGCCAGGAAGAGGGATTAGACTTTGAAGAATCTTTTGCTCCGGTTGCTCGTCCTTGAGGTCGTTCGATATTTCTAGCGTTCGCAGCTCATATGAATATAACGGTCATCGATGGATGTCAAAACAACGTTTCTCAATGGACAACTTAAAGAAACGGTTTATGTCAGCCAACCAGATGGATTCGTTGATCCCGAAGTTTCGAATCATGTCTACAAACCGAACAAAGCTCAGATGGTCTCAAACAAGTTCCTCGGGCATGGTACGATAAGCTATCATCTTTCCTCATTGCTAATAATTTCACCAAAGGTTCGGTTGACCCAACTCTTTTTATACAATATCACGGGAACATATCTTAATTGTTCAAATTTACGTGGATGACATCATTTTTGGGTCTACACATAAAAGTTTTCAATCGCTTTTGCAAAACTAATGAAGAAAAATTTTGAAATGTCCATGATGGGTGAACTTACATTCTTTCTCGGACTGCAAGTTCATCAATCACCCCGTGGTATTTTCTTGAGTCACTCCAAATATGCCCTTGAATTGTTAAACAAATTTGGAATGAAAACTCGGACACCTATGCCACACAAATGGCTCATACCAAGAAGCTAGACGCTGATTTACATGGGAAATTGGTGGACCCTACAAAATACCGTAGTATTATTGGGTCTCTCATGTATCTAATGTACTAGCAGACTGATATTGTCTTTGTCGTTTATCTATGCTCCCGTTATCAGTCGCGACCAACTAAAACCCACCTCTCCGAGGCTAAAAGAATCCTCCGATACATAAAGGGAACCATTAACTTGGGGATCTGGTATCCGAAGGATTCTGGTTTTGAACTAATCGCTTTTTCAGACGCTGACCACGCAGGATGCTTAGACTCACGGAAAAGCACTTCAGTAGCTTTACAATTTCTTGGTGATAAACTGGTGTCTTGGCAATCGAAGAAGCAGGATTGTACATCGCTGCATCAACCGAAGGTAATATGTAGCCATGTCACCATGTTGTGCTCAAGTCATATGGATGAGAACACAACTCAAAGACTATGGTTACGTATTTGACAGTAATCCCGATGTATTATGCGACAATCGGAGTGCATTGCAATCTCGCGCAACTCCAAAGACTGAAATCAAAGCACATCGATCTTCGATATCATTTCATCAAGGATCACGTGGAACAGGTACTGTTGAATTATATTTTGTGGGTACAGAATACCAATTGCAGATCTTCTCACCAAAGCCTTGCCTCCCGCTAGGTTTAATGAGTTGGTCCACCGGATTGGTATGAGGTGTTTGACTCAAGAGGAATTGGATGATCTCCTAAAACAGTCTTAAAACCTCACAAACACCAAATTCTATTTTGTAAATAATTTTTCAAAAACAAAATACAAAATTATAAAACCCGATAAAACAACAAAAATATTCTTCTAATCTACTTTTCTTTCAACATTGCAAGTACATTTCTTCCGTCAACACTTTAATCTTTCAAAATTCAAGATTTTTTCCGATCAAGTGTTGAGGGGGAGAAAATAAACTATTAACTGCTTCAAAACATCTGTGTACTTGCATGTTATCATATCTCGGTTGATTCTTTTACAAATGGTGGTACATTTTCTGGTTCAAAGACACTCCTCGGACTTTAATTAATAACCTTTCATTATTTTCTCAAGTCGAGGGGAGTGTCGTCAAGTTTCTTTCCTAAAATCTTCGTTTGGTAACCAAAATGGAAGTTAAAAGGCTTTGGTTGAAAATGGAAAAGGTGGAGGGACCAAAACTGTCAAAACTTAAAGTCATTTTTAATAAAACTCTCCACCTAACTCTTATCCTTCACATTTATTACACCAAACCTAACAACATCCTACGCCTATAATTCGCTTCATCATATCCGTGTTTTGATCATCATTTGTAAGTGATTAATGTTTCTAACATGTTTTCAAACATTGGTTTTGAATTTAAATGAATCCAACGGTCAAATCTATGGACATGAGTGATTTTGTGTTCTTACGCTATGCGTATGAACACTGATCATGTGTTTTGTGTTTGTGGTTAAATGATAATGTCAAAATGTTTTAAAAACATCAATGATATGTTTTCTATCCTCAAAACAAACCCAGAAACACGAATTGATGAATTTTGAGAATAAGGGTTTATGAGTCGGATTGGGTATTTTTGAATGTGAAGTGTTTTGGTCAAAAAGATTATTGGGTTATACTCTTGTGTTGTTGAATTGATGATTTCCAAAGTCTATAACCACCCGAAACACTAATTGGTCATCAATTTGAAATTAGGGTTTAAAGTTCATAAGCTTTGGGTATTTTTGATTCTCAACAAATTAAGTGTTACAACTTGGCTTACATACTCACACACATCTTTGAACTACCGTAAAAGTTTGGTGCATAATCCATGGCTAGAATCCATACGCGTAGATTTAGGGTTTAGGCTACGCGTATGTATTCTACGCGTAACTGTTAAGATGAGCTAGTATGTTGTAATCTGTGATAAAATGATGTTTTGTGTTAACTTTGATGATTTGATAAACTTATTTCGGCTTGTTACCGTGAAAATCAGAATCCAGGTCATTTGCACTCTACGCATAAGGATTACCCTACGCGTAGTCATGTTACGCGTAAGAATAATCCTACGCATAACAGCTACGCGTAAGGTTCTACAATGGACTACGCGTATCCTGTGAAGGATATGCGTAAACAGGACCTCTACGCGATAAGGTCAACTCTTAAGAGTAGCCTTACGCGTAAGGTTAATATATGCCTACGCATAAGCTCTACGCATAAGGTCTCCTTTTCCTACGCGTAACACTTCTTACGCGTAAGTTAGGATTCTACGCGTAAGTTTACGCCTAAGCATATATCATTCCTGTCTACGCATAACTTTGCCAAAACTACGCTTAACCTTGGATTGACCTTCATGATGAATTGTTACTTGTACAAACTTGTAAATAAACTAATCATATCATCACGAATCCAATAATGTCACTAATAAACTTAAATCGTTTGATATGTTGTGAACAATAAGTGATAAAATAAACTTTAAAACTTAAAGTTAACTAACTCACGAAACATTTCACGACATCA
Source organism: Chrysanthemum makinoi (assembly GCA_910596185.1). NCBI lineage: Eukaryota > Viridiplantae > Streptophyta > Magnoliopsida > Asterales > Asteraceae > Chrysanthemum > Chrysanthemum makinoi. The sequence goes on from OU343222.1 coordinate 99,633,186, forward strand.
TTGGACTATTGAACATACAAGTGACTTAGGACTCGTAACAATCATTGACACTGTACATTCAATAACTAGACAATAAGACCTTCTGTTGACTAACATTATGTCTTTCGATATGTTGGTTCTTTTGGCTAATGTTATTTCAGATCACGACATGGCTGAACAAATGAATATGGATGCACCTGAAGTTCTCTCCATAGCAGATATCTATCCTCATGGCTATCCAATGAAGATAGGAAAGAATAATCTCCGTGTTGACTTTGACAACCTCACTTGCTCAGAATCTTCATGTTTAATTGCTATTGACATTCTGAGGACTCATCCGTATCAGAACATGCTTTCACACTCTGCAACTGTTCCTCAGATCTACATCCAACAGTTCTGGAACACTATGGAAAGGGTCAAAGGACAAACTGCTGTGACGGTGACTCTGAATCACAAACAAGTCACCATTACACCCGCAGACTTAAGGGCTGTTCTCCTAATTCCTGATGTCGATCCAACCAAACTATATGCCACACCTGCCGAAGAGCTCACTCTCCAATTCTTAATCAATATCGGTTATGACGAGGCTACAGTAGTAATCACCAAGCATTCTCACGTAGAGCTTAAGAGTATTCCTCAACCCTGAGAACCTCTACATGATCATCACCAAGTCTCGCTTCGTCGCGGATAGCGCTATGAGCACCCTAAGCTCATGGAACTGCAAATAGTCTAGGCATTGGTCAACAAGAAACACATCGCTATCGGCTCGATTTGGGATGACATGATGTCATTTCTCAACAAACTTGGCTCAAAGATTCCCTACATCGGATATACAAAATTGTTGATCCAGAGAGCACTTGGACTTCATCCCGACATTCCCAAGAGGCTCAATGACCCCAACAATCACGACATGTTGACGGAACCCATTCTATCTGTTAGAATCAAGGAAACGCCTACAAAGAAACAAGGTGCTGTGCTACCAGATTTCCTTCTAATCAAGATGTCGAAAAGCTCGAAACGCATAAAAGGTATCCGGAAGCAGTCAGACAAGGCAAAGTTGGTCATCTCGACGAAAAATCTTCTAGAACACCTGTAAGGAGAACCAAAAGAGGAAGTGCAGGAAGTACGGCAAGTATTGTGAGTCAAAGGAAGTTCCCCAAGAGGAACCCTCCTTCAAAGAGGATTGTTCCATCTAAGGAAGCTGCTCCCATCCCAATTTCCAAACCCGAACCGCAAAGAAAGCTTGTGGACGAAAGCTCTGATGGTACTGACACAGATGAAGAGATTACCTTCTCTGAATCTGCAGAACCGTATCCCTCCTCCAGCAGCTAAATCTACAAGTCCAATAGCCGAACATGGAAAAGGAAAGACTCCGGTACTTGAGTCTTATGATGAAAGCTCTGAAGAAGAAGAAGAGCAACTGGATCAATCATACAGGAAGAAGTTTAAATTAGTTAGACAAATTCAAAAAGCTGAAGAATTTGCAAAAGATCAAATGGGTGGCCCCGGAGGATCAAGTGGTGCTGTCCACTCTTCACCGTGTCCCGATGCGCGTTAATCAACCCGATAAGGGATCCGGTGCCACCACTCTTGTGCAACAACAAACGCTTGTGAAGGAGTCTACTGATCTTAACATTGAGGAACCGAAAAGAATAAGATCGAGAAAGAGAAACTGATGAAGAAGTTAAGGAACAGACGGAAGAAAAGGCTAAAACTGGACATGATGACGAAGAAGATTATGATGACTTTCTTCTCAGCAGTCCAACTCGCTCCAAGGAGGATACTTCTGCACCTCCAAAGGACCCCGAATCTCCTCATGTCCCTCCTCATCAGATTCTTCATCTCACTCATCACCACCACCATCAAAAAGATCAACAAAATCATCATCCAAATCTGTGAAGAAACCACCTCGATCTTGGATTTCTCAAGCTCATAAACGAATTCACAAAGCTGTCAAACAAGTCGAAAGAAAACGTGCTCTACAAACAGCTAAATTTCTTTGCTGATCACATACAGCATATGTATGACGAGCATGACAAGATGGAGAAAGAAAGGAATTTGTTCAGAAGTTCATGAAGAGTCATCGTAAAGAGGAACTGAACGAAATGATCGAAGGTTACACTAACAAGTACCTTCAGGATATCGTTCCTAAAGTCCTAAAGGAACTGGAAAAGACAACAAGAGATCATACTCACAAGTTTCTTCTCGACACTGTCCCCGGTGTGACTAGAGAAATATTTTCCGGATAACTCACCCCTAACATCGTAGCATTGGTTAAAAATACAATGGCCAAAGAAGATGATCTCTCTGAATCTGAGTTAATCGCTAAACTTGTGATACAAATGTCAAAGCGATCTGGAACGTTTACTTCGGATGAAGCTAAATTTTTGGAAAATCTACTTGATTTTCAACTCAGATCATCATGCAAGGAGTCAGCCGATCAACCCAAACGACCAAGAGATGACGATGATAAGGATAAGGATTCTCGCACCTAAACGCCGAAGCAGTCAGTAAATCTACCTCTATACCACCTCCTCCACCACGAACTTCTTCTCAACAAAAGTCTCCTCCACCTCGGTCTTCTACTGATAAACCTCGGGACGATTCCGAGTTACCACCCCTGACTCATAAAACAGGTGATTACTTTGAGTATACGGGTGGTGACGATGAAGAGGTCCTTGAGCCCCGACAACAACCCACCTCACCCAAACAAGTGCAGAAACCAGTATCATCATCAAGGCCTTCCAAAAGAAGAAGAAGAAGACGCCTCAGCCTGGAGTTGTCTCATGGCTAGATGACGATAAAACCGAAGAGTTTGAATGGTTCTCCACACTTGTCAATCAAACTCCCTACCCTGATGAAGGTCAAGAATTGGTAGACGGTTCTACATTGGAGCACGCAAAACTTTTGCAAGAAAAGTTCCATGTGAAGAAAATGACGAAATCTGAATTGAAGCGAATCAAGAATGAAGCATTCCAACTTCTTAAAGACAGCTCTGAAAGCGCTGTCGAGGTCGAATATCATCTTGAGAACATCGCTCGAGCTATGTCTAACGACATGGATTGGCTCAATCCGAAAGCAAACATTGACTTCACACAAAGGGACAACCCTCCATACTACACCGATTGGACCAAACCCCTACCGACCATTGGCCAAACAGACGAACCACGGATTCCCTTCCGATACTTCTTTAACAGAGACCTGGATTTTCTCTTACACGGTAGCGATGGTTCGCGAAAATACGCTACATCATTGACTCTTCCATTCCCAGCGGCTATTTACTCAAACTGCATAGCTATCGAGGAACGTGCAAATCACTTGTTTTCTGACAACGCGCAAGCATACGACCAAGATGCATTGTATGGGATTCATCATTGGCCTGAACGCCGAAGAATCTACTACGTGCCCTGTTCGAAGTCTCAACATGCATTGTATAGTTCTAAGGACATCGTGGCCATCAAACACATTGATCTCAAGTCTAAGTGGGACTATTCATTCTTAAAGAATATCATAGTCAAACGACAAGATGAACAGAACTATGGATTCTCCGAGGCTGACTTTGAGAACTTGTCCCTCAACGACATCGAAGACATGTACCTTGCCAAGGTACGGGGTCGTATGAGACAATTCTCGACTGAAGTTCAACGTGAATTTATCAAGTCAGGCTTCGCATCTTCATTAGACGCATTGTGATCAAAGAACGTGTTGAAGATATCCAGATGGTTGTTGAATCTTATCAGACGCGTGTCAATCTCACTCCTCCAATGCTTACTCTTCCCGATCTCAATCAGCTACCTCAATATACGCCATCGCAAACCTTTCGGAGTAGTTTACCGCAGTGAACTTCAAAGAAACTGCTTAATGGCGTGTAGTGATCTTTAGAAATTCGGGGATCATACTTTGAAGCTGGTTAGGGACGGATTAGCATACAGGTTGAAGGATATACCCTGAAAGTTGGGTCTCGTAAGCGCTGGAATTCTCAAGAACGGAGGGATGTGAGAAGGATCATCACCATGATTGATGAACGGTTGTTCAGAAGGGATCAGTTCAGACGATTGGAGAGCTATGTTGGTGGTCGACCCAGGAGAAACATCACCGTTTCAACGTCCTGCGCGCACTCCTGGGAACATCACTACACTTCCCGGTACCCCTTGAATTGTTTCCTTCATAATTTTGGATGTATGATTAAATATGTCAATGGCTTGTGCACACATAACAGTGTACAACCCGTAATTGTCAAGAAAGGACCCTGTGGTACGCTTCAGTGCCACAATCCTTATAAAAGGAGCGAAAGCTTCTTACTTTTGAGTAAAACCTATCAAACCTTTCACTTTTCAAGGTTTTGCTCAAAAGAACAAGTACTTTCCCTTAAGACTTTCAAAACCTCAACCGTTTATATCACTTGTTGAGGGGGAGTATTTGAAACTTTGTTCACAAATTGTTCACAGTGGTCATTCTTCCCGCAACACTCAAAATGGTCATATTTATTCTCAAACGTTTCAAAAATAAAACTTTAATATGCCATTTTTGAGGGGGAGAAAATTGTGTGATAAGAAATATGTTGTACAAAATGCAAATGAATCTGTGTACCTCAGACTTAACCAACGAATTGACGATACTTAACTGTTAGTAACTCGAAAAGACTTGTCCTGGACGGGTAATAATATCAAGCTAGTTCGCTAGTGATGTAAACGTGTCTCGCAAAGGACTTGTCTGAGTAGAATGTACCGTTCGAGAAACTTTTGATAGACATGAACTCTGACGGGTTTGACAACCTTCCAAGGTTTGTCTACACCTTCAAGGTAGTTATTAGAGCTAGTTGTCACCTAAAATCTGACAATGTAACTCTTTAACTATGCAACGTAACCGTGTCTCGCGGGGGATTGTCTATCTTCAGTGAATCAATTCAAAAGTGCGCGCTCTTTCCTCACTGTGCATTTAACCATTAAACTATTAAGCACATGTGGAGGGGGAGTATTTATGCAAAACATCATCTCTCACAATGGTTCAAACATGTTTTTTCATTAACAAACCCTTTGAGAGACATTTTTTCATACAGGGTCTTAATGGCAAACATAGATTAGTCATGGAGTTATAAGGTGACTAAGGTTAGGAATAACCGTCCTATGATCCGCCAGAGCGGAGGGATCTACCCAAGGACACTACCATTAGTTAGTGTTAGAAGTCCTTAGGTATGATTGTAAAAAGGAGAAAATGAGAATCGGAGAAAGAAGGAGTTGAAGAATTAAAAAGAAATGCAAAGAAAAGGGTGAAAAGAAATAGCCCTCCAGATTATTCAACTTAGGGCAGACACCGGGTTCAATTCATATGCTACTGGTTGTCACTTAGTGACGCCGGTATTGAAGATTAAAAGTCGTCATGGACCCAGTGACGCATGCACTAAACCTTCTTATCCACTCAAGTTTCTCTCAACAGAAGCTTGTTTCATTCTCACAGGGAACCCTACGTAAACTATCGGCTTTCTCCTAGAGATTGCTGGTATTGAAGAAGGAGACCCTCTCCCTAGTCTCCGCTCAGGAAAACCAAAACGCACTATTGAGTCTAGAGCCACGAGATTCATCAATAGATCTCTTAGGAACACTTGACATTTAATCACTTGATGATCAACTAATAAGATCATCAGTGGTTCATATCGAGTCCTTCACAGATCTTAGCAATCTGTCGAGAACATTTATGAGAGGTTCACATTTGTGATCCTCAGTGATTGAATGGAAACTCCGGCCAGGGTCAACATCAAACAGCCTTGTCAGCAGGTCACTTCGGTAACTCCCCGTGGATTACGCAGAGTGTGTCTCAAACGGTCTACAGTCGTGAGGTGATGCTTCGGTGTACCTCAGCGACTCATCTGAATCTGTAGATGTACTTCGTACATCGCGTTATCTCACTTGTGGGACTCCAGTCAGGAACGCCTTTGTAAGAATTAAAGTTGTGTCCTCACACTATGCTGTTGACACTCTCGAAGTTCAAACTTGTAAGTGCCGGAAACCGCTTATTACTAACCGCTTGAAATGTTTTCTTCTTATGGAAGCTCCGGAGCGGGATGATCGTGCTGATTCTTCTCATGCTCACGCCAACATCATCACTAATGGAAGTTCTATTCAAAAGAAACACAACCGTCAGAATGATTCTTCGTCAAACCAAAGAATCTACAAAGTTAAACACTTAAAGAACTTCATCAGTATTGAATTCCAACGTCAAAGAGCGTGTGAGCATGTTGAAGAATGACGTGGAGACACTGGAGCAAAGCAGCACTGAGGCAGACTGATATAGACAACAACATACTATCACTTTCACCACAAAGAACAATGATCAAAGAACAAAGTTAAAGATGACGTCAAAGCATAACTGCTCAAAGACAACTATCTCTCTACACTAGGGAGATTGTTCGAATCAAGGCAATTCTTCTCACAAGAAAGAAGAATGTCAGAAGACGCCACTGCTACTATTACATCAACGCCTTCACCGTTTACATTCATATATACTTGAGGGGAAGATTGTTGGAATCACTCCTAAACAAGTATTTCAAGTATTTATATTTCATATGTAATAGGTAGCTTTATTATGGCCTTTATGTTTGTTTAAGGTCAAGCTTATGTAGAAGGCCCATAAGCTTGACCCAAGCCCAATAAGGATAGGAAGGGAACTAGGAGTGTTGCCCTAGCTTCCCTCCTATAATAACCCCTTGTAAACCTTCATTTGAAGGTTGGTTGTTCAAGTTTTCTTTTCACACATACTCTCTACGCATAACCGGTCTTTCTTATTAACGTGTGTGTGTGTGATACTTGTTCAATCGCCTCATCTCCTTTCTTATAAGCTTGTGTTGTAAAACTAGTGACCTAACATATCGTGTCTCAAAGTGAGGCACTTGAAACATAAAAACATGGAAAAATGGGAGAATCCCACATCGCCCAAAACAAGAAGTGGATGCTTGTTTATAAGGAAATTGTAGTTTTGGCTATCAAATTCCTTTAGGTTGGTTATGCTCCCACTCCTACGCGCGCGCGCGCAGGGGGGGTGCAGAAAATGGGATTTCCGGGTCAAAATGAGCTCGAAGCTTCTGAACTCATGCGACCTGCGGACACGAATGCAGCTCCGAAGCCTCGCATGCGTGCGTATCTTTTTGCTACAGATTCGTGTTTCCTTTTCCAGAATTTTCTGTGAGTCTATTTAAGGAATAGATTTAAAACTTGTTAACAGAGTTTACAGAAAATATTTTGTGTAAATAAAAGATATGTAAATTACGTTTTTAATTTAACAGATTTTGCATATCAGTTAATATTGGCATATATCTTGTCTTGGTGAACAAGATAGGTTTAGCCTATATATTAAACGCCTCTTCATTCAGTTTTGAATACAGTAAAACGCAACTCCTCTGCAGCCGATTTCCAGCAATTCATTCGATCAGAAACGCAAGTTGCTTCCGTGATCTTTCAGGCAAGTTTGTCACGTCCGGCTGTACATCAGCTTTGGCAGTTGTACCCTGGGAAACAGACGGCGAATCTGTTTTAAGGGAATCGTGTTAAACACGAGCCTCTTGCCACGACCTTTACTGTTTTATTTAAATTAACGTTATATAGTGTCTGTCTTCTGCTTCTACCCCATTCTGTCTGTTATTTAATTTACTGTTATTTTGTTTCTGTTAATTTATTTATTGGTATTGTAATCTGGTTTTCATAAATAAAGTGTACACCGTTTCCCACATATATTAATTTAAATTTGAGTTTATTTTGATTAATTAACTAAATAAAGATAAAAACGCAAATTTTCTAAACTAGGTGTAGTCACGAAAGACAATGATATTCATACAGACAACTTTCAAGACCAGATGCAATTATTAAAAATAATGTTGTTATCTTTATAAAACTCGATATTTGCAAAACAAAATTTCAATCAAGACCCCATAACACTTCAAGACCTTCTACATGACTATTAACTAACAATGTTAGGCTCATATAGTACGTTCACAATTTGATAATTAGAGAGCTCGGTGCACCAGCCATTCGTTCGCAATGCACCTACGGGCCGCCATTCGCATCATTGCTGCACCGTCCCATGACGATGTCATCCCTAGCCAGTCTATCAGTTTGTGTCATCGGTTATTTTTTTATTATTATTATTATTATTATTATTATTATTTTGAGTGAGTGAGGTATTTCTGGTGAGGTGTTTTATGGGGTATACATGCACTAATAACAGTTATTGGTTATATTGCTAGATGGTGTTTAGTTATTAGTGTGATATTGGTAGGATGATGAGATGGCGCTGAAATAGCATACTAAAAGGGGAGGAAACGAGCCGAAACGAGCCGAGCCGAGCCGAGCCTGCCAGAGCTCGAGCTCGGCTCGTTTAAGTTTTAAAAAGCTCGAGCTCGAGCTCGGCTAGTTTAGAGCCTTAAATTTTAGGCTCGAGCTCGGATCGTGGTATATTATATAGGTTCGGGCTAGGCTCGTTTATACGATTTGACAAAGAAAAGTTAAAGATTGGCTCGAGTTCGAGCTCGGCTTGTAATATATCTTTATTAAGCTCATTAATAAGCTCGAGCTTTGCTTGTATATATGTTAAATACTTAAAATATCATAATGTTTTTTAGGCTTGCGAGCCCAAAAGTGCTTTGTATGTAAAGCTCGGGCTCGAGCTCAATTAATAAACGAGCTACAACTTAAGCTCGAGCTCGTTTAGGCTCGACTCATTCAAACAATTTACTGATCCGATTTCAATCTTTTCACTAACAGCTCAACAATTATTCGTCCCTTGCTGCACGCAGCTCTCTTATGGTCCTTAGCTTTAAAATGATTGTTCAGTCAGCGGAATGTTGAATCGGCACTTTACATATCACAAACTCTTTTGACCGATGTTTGTCCCTTTGTTTTATTATTTTCATTGTAAAATAATTGATTGAAACACATTTCTTTATATCCAATTCATAAAAAAGGCCAACACTTTTATTTGTACAAAGACTACTGCAAGAGTTCAATTCAAGTTGCACTTTGATCCCTATAATAACACGTCTCTATTCGTTTGGTCACTTCAAATTATTTTTTAAGTTTTGGGAAGATGCATGAATCGAGATGGGAACATAAACTTTAAAAGCTAAAAGGCATTTCCATAAACGGCATACGAGATAACATAATCCTTATAAACGTTGATAACGTGTTATAAATTAACTGTAGATTAGAAAATAAACTTCACTAATAAGTGCGCTGAAAACGTGTTATAAATTGCTTGTTGATATAGAATACAAATGTTACCAATTAGCGTTGAGAATGTGTTATAAGTTAATTATAAACATAAAGATTAAACTTTAAAAAAGGGGGTACAAGTTTTGAATTATATTATAGTATGCATTTTATGTGTTTTAAGTTATCGTTGTGAAAAAATTTGCCTATAGATGTAACCAAGCACCATCCTTTACGCTTGTAGCCTTGGCCGCTTGGGCTCTACTACTGCGCTTCGGTTAAGAAAGTGATTAGTTAGTATATCAAGTTAGACATAATATCATATATTCATATGCATGATATAAAGGTACGATACCTTGACAAAGATTAATAAACCATCAAATTGTTGTTTATCAATATATCATCGTGGTTATGTCTATAAGTCATCATTTAGGGACTTTAGTCGAACATTATGAAACTAGGAGGGTTCATTCTGATTTGGACATAATTCAAGTAGTATAAGTAAAGTTTCCCCTTTCAATGGCTTTGCAAGACAATTACAATCATATACGCAAGCAAGTAGATAAGTAGCATGGTAGTATACATTTTAAAAACAATGACAAAGAAAAAGATAGAAAAAAAAGCCAATGAACAGGAACTTTCAATAACAAGGACAATGCCGTTTATCCAAATACAAAATAAAGTAAAATAACATCAAATGATCGACGTAATGTTTCACAATGGTGATCTTCATTTTAACTCCACAACTTATGTGTTTTACTAGCTCACATTATGACCTAATTTAGTTTACATGTGAACAAATCATAATGACAAGTTTACACAAGATATGTATTTTACCAAATTACAATGATTATATCAGAGTGTCACGAAAAACGCATAACGGCAAGATTCGAGTATGACATACACACTTATCTCGAGCTAACGTTTTTGCTATATTTCATTGCATTAAACCAACAAATTTGCTATATTTAGCTCTCTTGGAGTGTGGATTTCCATGTTCTATATAAAGACTCATTAAAGTATACACCAAATAGGTGAAACTTTCAATAAATTTTGCAAGATTTTCCCTTTATAAAAAGTACACATAGTCCATGAGATGAAACATTTTATCATAAAACATATGATGATAAAACATATTGCGTATGGTTTTCACTAGCTGATATGCAAGAGTCACGTTGCATATCAAGAGCGTGACTTATCGTGAACAAATTGTAATCATTTTGGCCAACTTTGGTTAAGCCTGTAATTTTAAGTATATGATTAAGCATATGCGAAGAAGGCAAAACTTAAGTTAATTTGGGTAATCCGAGCTTTATAACCTTGACATATATGGGAAAGTATGAAAATTTCGTTTCCATTATGCTAAAATGACCTAATGACATCAGCTTAGTTGTAATAATCCGAAAAAGGGTGATCAATAATTAACCTATAAACTTAAGGCTTCTTGGCTTTTTAGATGATAGTAAGTACGTTAGTTAGTTAGCAAATATAACAAACTCTTTTTAGTTTGTTAGTTAGTAAGTATGACAATACTTAGTTAATTACAATATTTATAACAAACTATATGCGTATAATAAGTTAGCTATGTATCCTATCATTTATTTATTATATTGTATGATGCAAAGATATAATTTATGTGACACAAAACGTATAGACAAGAGAGTATGCTTGCCAATAAGGCTTCAAATGAGAAGATAAAAATAAAAAAGATGATATCATCTTTACTCCTCTTTACAAAAAGTTAGTATATTGATTAGCTTTACTATTTGCAATAAGTGGTGTAACTTTTGAAAAAAAAATAAAGTAATCAAATGGGTTTCCATCCCTGATTCCATTAATGACAGTGGACTCATACTGAAATTTGTGAAAGAAAAAAAAAAAAAAAAAAAAAAAAGAGAGAGTGTGATTATGTTGGATAATGCTTCTGTTCCCCTCATGACTCATGAGTCATTACATGCAAAAATAGATGCAAATGCATGCTATATATAAACCCCACTATCCCATTCATTTCTACTCACCAACAACAACACACAACTTAACCATACTCTCAAGCATCTAGTTCAAACATGTATCAAAACAACATGATGTTTGAGAAACTTAAGCCTTATTTGTATGTCATTTTTTTGCAATTTGGTAATGCTGGTTTGGTTATTATCGCTAAGGCTGCGCTTGACCATGGCATGAATCATTATACTTTTGCTACGTATCGGAACCTCATTGCCGCCCTTGTTATTGCTCCTTTCGCTCTTTACTTTGAAAGGTCATCTTTCTGTCTTTTTATAAACGATTCTTGGTCTCTTATCTATATTGCTGTATGGATTTCTGATATTGTTGTAATGACAGGAAAGGAAGGCCAAAGCTGACATTTTTAGTGTTCGTCCAGATCATGTTGCTAGGATTTCTAGAGTATGTTTGTAATACTTTTTTTTTTTTTTTTTTTATCCATTGTACGTATTTATATGATTCTGATAATTAATGTTTTCTGTTTTACTATATAACAGGCCTGTTGTCGATCAGAACTTATACTATGCAGGCATGAAGTATACAACCGCAACGTTTGCAGCAGCAATGTGTAATATTATCCCTGCTATGACATTCCTAATGGCATGGGCATGCAGGTATATATATATATATATATATATTTTTTTTTTTTTTTTTTTTTTCTTGATTTAATTTTGCATGTTAATGTAAGCTTTAGTTTGTATATTTAATATTTGTTATTTTTGGGGTAGGTTGGAGAAGGTGAATATCAAGAAAATACATAGTATAGGGAAGATAGTTGGGACACTAGTGACGGTGGGAGGTGCAATGATAATGACTGTAGTTGTGGGGCCTACAATTGGTTTGCCATGGACCAAGGTTTCAGCCACTGCGCATCAGGACCAAGGAGCAACCCATGTAAGTGGTGCAGACAATATCAAGGGCTCGATGATGATCATAGTCGGTTGTCTATCCTGGAGCTGCTTTTACATTGTTCAGGTACCATGTTTTCCATCCTCTACACTGGCTGGTCAGGAAATAGGTCGGGTTTGGGGTCAAAATGGGTCGCTTTTTGGTTGACTCCAAGCACGTTGTGCCATATTTATTTCAATATTTTATAAGTAAATAGTATCAAAATAGGATCACAAAAGTCATAGTATCAATAAGATAATAATTTTGTTTGATTGACCTATTATAAATAATCATAACCTAAATCGACCCGTATATAAGTAAATGGGTCGAAACTGCCACCTTTACATTTGAGCATGCTCATTATTGCTTCTAACATTAGTTATAACTAACTAAATAAACTTGTTTTACAGGCGATTACGTTGAAGTCATACCCTGCAGAGCTCTCTCTTACAGTTCTCATATGCGCAGCAGGGACTTTGCAAAATGCGATAGTGACAGTAATCGCTGAACGGGGAGATACCGCTGCCTGGAGATTACATTGGGATGCTGGATTTGTGACTATGGTCTATGGTGTAAGAAATCTATAAAAATTAATTCTACGCAGACATGTAAAAAAGTGAAATTTATTTCCTACTAATTTGAATGGTCTCTGATGGTCTTACATAATGCAGGGAGTAATCTGTTCAGGATTGGGGTACTACCTTGGTGGTATTATAATGAAGCAAAAAGGGCCGGTTTTCGTCACTGCTTTTAACCCTTTAAGCATGGTTATCGTTGCAATTTTAGGATCTATTGTTTTGGCTGAACAGTTGAACTTGGGGAGGTATATCATAATCAGTTTATTATTAAACTTAAACCTTTTTTTTTGTCTGCGACACATATTCATTAACCATATATAAATATGTATCAGATGCATAAAGAGTTTCCTACATTCCAATATACAAACAATGCCCTTAAATTAGGCTGATGTATAACTAATAAGGTGAGTGTTTGTGCAGGGTGCTTGGTGCAGTTGTGATTGTTGCAGGGCTATACTTGGTGATATGGGGCAAGAGCAAGGATGTTAATCAGTCTGATACTAAAGGCGAAGGTGATCAGTTTCCACCGGTTAATCAACAAATACCAATGACAATCACTGCCACACGACTGGAAAAGAATGATTCTGACAGTCTTGCGATAGCAATACCACCAAATAATGAAATGGTTAAGAAAATTAACGGGAAATAGCCGAGTAAAAGTATGTTACTGAGGGAAAAAAAAGCACACAGCTTGCTTGTACTATTGGACTTAGTTATGTCCTGAAGTTTTTCTATTGAATATATTGAAAAATCATTTTAATCTCTGGTTGCAACTATGATAAACCACTTGATGCTTATCACATCTACATTGCTAACATGGATTAGTATGTCAACTTTTTTGCTTTATGCCTTTATGGTGCTTGTCTACACATACTTGTACACGAATATAGCACCCGCAGTCTTGAATAAACGGTGTATAATAAAAATGCAAAAAGAAAGATGTGAAGCTAGTATCATTTCATATATGTTTTACACATACAAAAGTACTAGAACATAACATATCTGAAAACAAAGAATAAAACTTGATTATGCATGCTTACTACTTTTACACTATGGAAGCACTAAAGGTTACATGATGTAGATGGATATGGCTTCTGTTAGATGTGGGAAATCGAGTAGGAGGCTAGACGTGTAGAATTCGAATATTGTCAAATAGGGACTTCTTTTAGAATGAGCCGTACGGGTTGGGTTGCACAATTGGACCCCTGGCCCTTTTTTCTCCTTCCTTTTCTTCATTTCATTTTTCTAGGTGTTTGCAGAAAAGAACATTTGACATGAACTGATATAAAGTGGAACAGCAAATAAACTAAACAAAAATTCTAAAAAGAAACATGTCAACGTAGTACATTATATATATACAACTAATAATAGAGCCTTATCGCATCATAGAGATACCATTATACATGAAGATCAGACTTTTGGAAAATATTAATTCCTTTATAATTATATGGATTAAAAGGGTTCTGTACTTCAATGTATCTTTTCTGATGAAGAAACGAAAGTATTGCTTCTGTCACTCAAAAGAATATTCAAAACTTTGTTTAAAATCACACGGATGGTTCATTTTACTATATGTTTTATGATGTCAGTAAAAAAATACTTATCCACCTTCCTAAATGAAAAAAATAGCCTAATTTGGTTACGGACTTATGGTGAATTAGCCTGTATTCAAAAGATGTATTAGTAGGGAAACACGCTATGACCCACTGACCACGAACACTACTCTTTCATCCAGAGGTAACGACCTTTGTGACCCAATAGTAAATTTTATTTTGACCAATCATAACCCAAAGTCCCAAACTTGAGATTTTGCCGAGCTAGTTTCTATTAATGAAAGAATAAAAGAACTGATATCAAGTAGAAGCTGATAGATCAGGAAAAAATATCACAAAAAAAGCTATCTATCTTCTCCTTTATCATATTGCTTCTGACGGCCAAGTGTACTCGGTATGGTAATCTTTACAAAAAACATCAGCTGGTTCAATAACACAGCTCGATTATTTGAACGATTTCAAGAACATATCATGGGTGTACTAGTCACTATCTGCACAAAAGTTCAAGTTGTGGTCAAATGGGAACTTCTTCTGGAATGGGTTCAACAATTGAACCCATAACCCTTTATTTCTCTTTCCTTTTATTCATTTCTTTTTCTACTTCTTTGTAGAAAAGAACATTCTACATGAACAGATATAAAGTACAAAAGCAAATAAACTTGGTAGAATTTCAGTAAGGAACGTATCAAAGTATTACTACATTATTTTCACAACTAACGATGGAACCTTATTGCATCAACATTATGCATGAATATCAAATCAACTTTCATTGATTACTTCTTTATGTTTTAGATGTATAAGCAGTGGTAGATCCAGTCTGTCAAAGGTTGTGCATTTTTCTTGAAAACGACAAAGGGTGTGTACTTAAGGCCAAACTCTAAAAACAATTTAACAAGAAACGTCTTTTACACCACGGATGGTGCTAAAAGGGTATGCATTCTCTGAGTATAAGGATAAAAGGGTCTCTATACTACAAAATCTAGTGAGAGGACTTCAAACATTGTCTATCAATATCAGCAACCCGTATGAGTATATGACCCATTAGTTATGATATTATGATCCAATATATGAACATGACTTCAAAAATATTCTATCAATATCAGCGACCCATACGACCCATTAGTTACATATGCTGATATGCATTTAGAGACATGTACCAAACAAGATGAATTAGTTTTGTAGATTGCATGTTTTTGCTGGATTAGTTTCTATGGACAAAAGAATAAAAGCATATAAGTTTGTATAAGACCAACAAAAACTAAACTTAATAGAAGCAGATAGATCAGTACATTGTTACAAACTAAAGTTGTACTCGGTATGCTAATTTTTGATGAAATATTGTCATCTGGTTAAGCAATGAAACCCAGTTATTTGGAAGAATAGTAATTTATGATTCCGGAAACAAATCATAGGCGTGCCAGTCACTGTCTGCATAAAAGCTCAAGTTGTGGAAACACACTCACAACCAAGATTTTACAAATTATAATAACAAAAATCATTGTGCTTAATATAATGAATTATGAATACTTTGTGGTCAAAGGGATAAGATTATAGTAGCTACTTAATAAGGTTATACTTCCTTAAAGCCGTTAGATTTTACAATAAAGAAATCAAATAAGCAATGATAAAAGATGTTATAGAGTTGGGAGCATAAAGCCAGAACATATGCGATCGAGCTTTTATTAGCTTTAAGCACCAAAAATGTGAAAATCATCAGCACTTATCATCTTGTTAAAAAAAATATATCTGCAAAGTACCCTTTGAATCTTTTAAGAATCATCCTCCTTGTTCACCATATACTATATGTTAACACCTTTATGCATCGACATTATTTGCACTACACAATTGTTTATTCTTAAAGACACAATAAATTTTTTAAACTCTTGTATAACCAAGTATAGTGACCATAGTAGCTGAACGAGGACATAATGTTGGTTTGTGGGAGTTAAAACCACACGTAAACGACTAGAAGTGTGTGAGCCTATGGGGGCACACACGTTAAACACGAGAGTACGTGTCGAACATTTACTACTTGAATATATCAACCCGTTTATGCATGTACTTGACCCGATCTATGTACACGACCCATGGACAGTTTTGATGTTGGACTTGGGTCGGTTTGGAGTGCCTTGGGCCTATTCATTCCAAACGATCGGGCAAGGGGGGTTGTTTGGGTTTGTTACTTGTCGACCAAGCTTGGAGCCCTAGCTTGGGTCGGTCAAGACCCTATACAAACAAACACACCCCTACATCCTATACACAACATAATACTAATCCCTAAACCTAAAAACCGATTCATCTAAACCTGTTCATACCCGATCGGATTTCCTATAGAATCCGATTAGGGTTTCTACTTGGTTTGTAAAGTTCTAAGCTTGCATCTCTCTTTTGATCCAAGTCGTTTTAGAGTTTCGTTGGTGTTTCTTGTTTGTGTTCCTAGTTGAACTGTAGCAACAACAAGAAGGTGGTTTTCTGTGTTCGTGGTTCTCGGACAAAGAAGGGAAAAGAAGTCGGACAAAACCTGTCCGATATCAGGTGTGAAAGAATCTGCTTCTCGGACAGATTTGGTTCTCGGTCAGAAAAGGAAGACGTGTTCTTGGGTTTTCTTGTTCGTGGTATTCAAGTTATTCAAGGGGTTGATTGTTTAAACGTTCTCGACTAGCTCTTATCGAACATACTTTGTTTAAGTGTTTGTATGTGATACTCTCAGAGGTATCTATTTTAGATACTTGGTTTCTTGTTTTTCTTGTTCGTTGATAAGCGTGCAGTTGACATCGAGGGTTAGTTTTCTATTTACCTTTTATTATTTATTGTTTATTAAATATGTGTTTACCTAATAGCAATTGCTAAATCAAATTCCGCTGCGTACTCGTTTGCGTTACTTGGCTAACTAGGTTATAAAATTACAACAGTGGCATCACGAGTCAACTCGTTTTTGCGATTATGGGTTACACGTTTTTCTTTAATAAACATGTTTAAAAGGCTGCATGAAATCTAATTAGTTATTCATTTTATTTTTGTTTTGACAACTATATGCAATACTTGTCAATTATTAATACAAAATAACAAGACACACACAAATTAAAATTAAATTGTTAATTAGAATTAATTTGTTAATTAGAATTAAAGGTTAATTAGAATTAATTTGTTAATTAGAATTAAAAGTTAATTAATTGTTAATTAGAATTATACTGATAATTAGAATTACATATTGTCTAATAAATACATAAAATAGCGTAATTAATTGTTAATTTAGTTTGCCATGCTTTTTATGTGTTTTTCCGGCCACAAGACCCACTCAATTGCTTTTGGTGATGTATGGGGCGATCTAGGTATTGCACCTAGTGACGGTCTTATGGTTCTCCTTTTGGGGAAGACTCGCGAGAGAACTCGGAACAATATGTGTTTATATATTGATGTTTATGTTTATATGTTTGTGATTCATTATGTGCATTATTGTTACTTGTTTTTGACACCTAATTGTATGCAATATGGAATAATACATATCGTAACCATAACATTAATATTGGTCTTTATTTACACGCCTAAATATCATGCTCATTGTGACCTGCTATTTGTTTCGTGGAAAATTATTTTTGTTAAATAAAGTGACCTAAACTATTGAAACAAGTTTTTCAAGAATTTAAAAACTAGACGCTATGGACACTTGGGATGTACGGCTCACCCACTAGAACAGACTATAAAGGGGGTTTAAGGAGGTGCGCACAGTCACACCTAAAGGATTTCCGGTTATTGCCTAGCGCTGACATGGTCCTCCGCCTCCCTGCGAGTTCGATTGGAGCTACCGTGAACCACGATGATCACTACAGTGTCATAAACCAAAAGTTTTTAAAATAAGTGTTACAAAGTTGTTTTGCATGCTTCTTTGTACACGACTTTTACCACATTTATGTGCATACCTATTTGTTAATTTTAAGTCTATGCCATCCAACTATGAACACGCGCATTTGGATTGACTTCTCTAGTCAGACCTCAGGGCCTTTCCAACCCATGGTGATTATTTCTCTTAGGTCAGACCTTTGGTTATTTTTGCAAGTTCATACTTGGTCGACTTATTTCGAGTTGGCTTGGTCAAACCTTGAACCCGAGGCATAAGATGAGAACTAAACATGCTTTTGACATTATTACTTGATACTAATGCCTTAAACAATCTCATAAAGTCTAAGAGTTGCATTATGCAATTAACGCTCGTCGCTTACTTCTTGTCCTACTTAGTTACTCACTGGTCAAATGATCTGGTCCGAACCGTCAAGTCCTAACAGACTTAAAACAGCTTGGAACCAAATGCAATTAAGATCAGAGAATACAGTGGATTCCCGGGTCGTTAAGTCCCACGGAGACTCAATGGTGTGTCAAAACCAATTCAGACGATGGAATGATCACTAATGATAGTGATCGGAAAGGATATGATGGAATATTACACTACCACATGAAAAAGGCTCAAGGACATAATAAATAAAAGCAACTTAAATACAAATTAAGAAGATTAAAAAGATAAAAGATATTAAAGCAGGAAACGCTATCACTATATTTAAAATGATGAACGTTTATGACATTTATAAAATAAAATGACTCAAATAAACTATATTAACTAAAACGTAGACTCAAATTATTTAAAAACGTAACTTAAAATGAAAACGAGCGATATGTATAAAAATTACGCTGGAGCGCAAGATAAAAAGTAAAATTTAAGAAATAAAAGACCTACAAGTGTGAAAACATATTTTAATACAAAATATATGACAAAAGAAAATTTTAGAAAAAAGATTTATATTTTTTTGCTTTTTATATTTTTTATTATGAATTAAATAAGATTTTACACTAATTAAATGATAAAAAATACTAAAACTAATGATAAAAATCTGAAACTTTTATAGAAAATACTTTATACTAATACAGATTTATGAAAATTAGAAAACTGGAAAAAGCTATTACTCATTGAATAAGCTACATTGAATAGTTGGGTAGCTAACCCAACTCTCGTATACCCAGGAGCTACCCAACCCATTGCAGAGTACTTATGTCATACTAGATTATCCATGACCCATGTTTTAATCCATGGCCATAGTTTTACCGAGAAAGACCCAAGGGCTAATGGCATTTGGTACACACACTAACGCTCTTCCAAAGGGGAGGTCTCTAGTTCGAGCCTTACCCCCTTTTGCAAAACATTTTTATTTTTTTGGTTTTTCTTTGATACAACTTATTAAGCACATGAAAATAAGCATTTTATACAACTACAACTTTTATAAAACCAACAATAAGCTCGAATAAGCAAAAGATCACAACAGTAGCAAAAAATGAAATAAGCAAAAGGCTTAAGCTAAATGACTTTTAAGCTATTGAATAAGCACAAGTATGATGGAAACAAGTTAAGCTCATGTAAATAAGCTAGTATGAACACTGAATAAGCACAATAACCATGAATAAGGAGATCACTCCTTGTTAAAAATCAAGGATATCACAAATAAGCAAAAATAAGCATGTTACTCTTTACTCTATGAATCACTAGGCACTTTCTAGCTACTAATTAAGCACTTGAATAAGCTACAAAATGAAAATAAAACCTTTAGCAATTGACTAGTTGACCAAGTGAGCTTTTCAAAAAACTAATTTACAAAGTTTAGCTTTCACAATTAAGCTCTTGAGAAGCTTTTAAAAATCTGAAGAACACTGAGTTGACTGGTTTACTTGAGTAAAAATGGACAAAACTGATATCAATAAGCAGACCCACTAAATAAGCTTCAAAATAAAAAATGAGCACTGGAATGGCTAGACAACTAGGTGAGCTACTCTAAAATCTAAATTATATAAACTAGTGATAACTATTAAGCTCTATAAGAGCTCATGAAACAAGGTACCACAACTGTCCGCACTCTTGTGGGTATTTTTGGTTATGGGTCATGCATGTTACCATGACTAGGCACCAAAATAAGCCAATAATTAAGCACTTAAACAACCGATTTACAGAGAAATAATATTTTTGTATTTTTCTTGAGCAACTAAATATTAATTTCCCAAAAGTACTTAAGCTAACTATATGCTAACCCAATAATGAACAGTTGTTGTACATATGTCAAATCATAAAATCACTATACATTTTATTCAAAAACGACTATTTGAAAATTTTGACTTTTTAAGTTTATGATCAAAGTTGACTTTGATCAACTTTGATCTGAATTTAAGAACTAAATAAGTTAAAATAAGTTACAAGAACATGAAACTAACAAAGATAAACAACTTTTAAAAAACATAATAAAGATTTGGACTTGTAATTTATAACATACACAAAATTAAGACAGTTAAAAAGTGATTTTGACTAAATACTAAACAAAGCTTGGTAATGAGTATTTAACTGAGTTATAGGACCAAGAGTGAAGCACAATAAAACAAGAACAACTACATACATGACCTCTAACCAATATTGTACAACATTCAAACAAATGAGTTTTGAAAACAATTTGCAAATGAGTAAAACTCCAAAAGACATAACCAATCAACCTAAAGGTGTCAAAATCCCTTCATAGCATATTGGTTATACAAGAACAAGATTAAACATCATTAACATCCTCAAATGAATCAAAGCAAATCCAAACAGTTCCCTTAAATTTCGGCTACTTGACATGATTTTAAGGTTTTCAATGAAAAAGCATTTGAACCTGATTTCAAACATCAAAGGATTATGGCATATAACAATAACTATTGAACAGTAAAACAACACTAACAACAACAATCCAACAAAGATTACTCATGATCCATTAATATAGTAAAAAAAATGAAATCTTAGCAACTTTGAAATACCAAACATAAACATACAATATTAAAGTTTAAAAACACTTAATAACAACAAATAAGCATAAAGATACAGAAATCACAACATATAATAAATAGGAACAGTAATTGCAAAATTAGAAAAATGCTTACAAATGAGAAAGTGGATTGAGACATAGAAACCAATGACAAGGTTACACCTATTAGCTTCCCAATAAGCTCCTAATACCCCATAGCATTCCAAATCCAACCCTACTTCATCATCTTCTTCATAAATCCATTTTTTGATTATTGGATCAACTATTTTTTTTGATTTTTTTACTTTTCAATTTAAAAGACTAAGACTAGTTTAATGAATCTAAAAGCTTAGGAGCTTTTGTGGAGCTTATGGAGCTTAAAGAATCCACAAAACAACTAGTTAACTAGAATTAATAACATGATCGGTTGAAATTTAATCCTAGGAAGTTTTTGGGTGGTTCTTGATAAGTTAGCAAAAACTTTCTCAAAAATGACTAAGAGATTTAATTGCTGATAATTGTGTTTGTGTTTGAAATAAAGGTTTCATTACACTAATTAAAGATAAAGGGATACAACATTTGCAAGATTAATCCAAGACAGAGATTTTTAACTAAGAAAACAATAAAGTTCAGAGTTCTACAACTACTTTAAGACTAAGGAGTGTTAGTTAGGCCAAAAGTGCCTGAAATGATTCCTCTCTTTCTCCATTCAAGGTTTTTATACCCAACTCACCGGATCCCACGGTTCCTTCTTGAGGGATCTTCAGAGCATATCCCACCTTTTTCCTTAGCCATTGGATGAGGTCAAATATTTCTAAAAGATCTTGGCCATTGATTGTGTTTTGGCAAACATGGTTTAAGTGACAGATGGAAGGGTACACTTGAGTGATAAGGGAAAGGATCATTAATGTTTTAGCAAATTTGTTTTGTGTAGAGGTGGAGGAAAATGACAATGACTACCAATGATGTTGAAGGAGTGAGCTGTGGGTATGGTTGTGGTCAAGTGATAGTAAATGATCCTAGAGAAGCAGATTTTAGCTTGAGGGGAGAAAAAGTGGCCCAAGGGGTGTGTTTACAAAATTTGACTTGGGATTGGTTGACCCACTTTGGGTGTATATCAAGGGTATGACGGGTAGAAACATGGTTCCTAGAGGATTGGATTTGGGCTTTTAATATAGTAAGGATCCGTTTGGTTAAGTATTAACAACAAGGACCACAAGTGCAAATTTCCCAAACCTCAAGGACTTAAAGTATCAACTATTCCAAACTTTCACAAGGACTAAACTTGCCATACTTGAATAGAACAAGGACCCTTTTGGTTCATAAAATTTCATTTTAAAAGTTAAAAGGACCTTAATTGTCATTTTTGGATTTTGAGGGACTAAACTTGTAAATTTCCCAAAAGTTATCAATATTTCCAAATAAATTTCAATCATGCATAGTACAAGGGTATTATTTAAAGTAACAATTCCAAGTTTAGAATACCCAAGGACCAAAGTTTTTGCCAATTTTGTAACTTGAGGGTAAAAGTTGCCATACATTTGTGCAAACTTATCCAGTGGACTATTTGTGAATATTTTTGACTTCCCAAGGACTTAAGTTGACTTTTCTATCATTTAAAACATTTAGGGACTAGTTTTGACAATTTGAGTAACTTCAGTGGATGAAAACGACATTTGTTGTGAAATTGATCAATTTTCACTTGTTTTTCAATCTTTTGTACCTGAATCACATAAAAACACATTTTTATGAATTTGTATCATTTTGAAAGTCATTTGTGTGTTTTTGGTTGTTTTGTGGGTTTAAACAGTATAAAATATATGTGTATTTAGACACATATCATCAAACCTCTAGTAAATAAGTGGGAGTGCAAGATGGATCTTAGTCTTATTAGTAATTAATTGGGTAGTTAATTCTTTTAAGAATGTAATTATCGAAAATACTAATTATTTGAACTTTTCAACATTGTAGATGACTACTTCCCTCGGATTTCTTCCCACTCAGGGAGTTTCTTTGAGAAACAAAAAATCACTGGACCTAACTTCATTGATTGGTATCGCCAGCTTCACATTATACTATCAGCTGAAGATAAGGAAACTTATTTGGAGGATCCTATACCTGCTGCACCTGTTGCAACTCCTGGCCACCCTGTCCCTGTTGAGGCTCTTGCAGCTCACACTGCTTGGGTCAAAGGCTCAAAGGACATAGCTGCCTTCATGCTCATGACCATGGAGTTAGAGATCCAACGAAATCTAACTCATCTTGGTGCTTATGACATGCTTCAGGACTTGAAGTCTATGTTCTCCTAACAGGCAGAACAAGAGCTTCTACAAACTGCACGTGAATTTCACGCTTGCAAGCAGGAAGAGGGTCAATCGGTTAGCTCATATGTTCTAAAGATGAAGAGCTACATTGACAACTTGGAACGTCTTGGTCACCCAGTTACTCTGAACTATGAAGTTAGTTTGATCCTAATTGGTCTCTCTAAAGAGTACATTTAGTTTGTGCAGAACTTTAATATGCACAACATGAGGAAGACTGTAAATGTATTACATGCTATGCTTAAGCAACATAAGCAGACGTTGCCAAAGAAAGATGTTGCACCTGCACTACATAATATTCGTGCGGGGAAGGTCGAGAAAAACCACAAAAAGAATAAATCGTTTAAGGCTGCTAAGGGGAATCAATGGAATGAGAAGTACAAGCTGGCTTATGATCCTAGACATAAACCACCTTGTTAATACAAATAAGCCGTAAAAAAGTTTATTTATATTTTACGATCTTCTAATGTTTTGTCGATAACAAACGTAAAATCATTTTAACGAAACAAATAAAATACGTATATGGTTTGAGCCAATAGTTTTTTTTAACACACTTACGTTTTCACATAAAACACTAAAACAAGTATAAGTGATTTAGTAATATATATGTACAACAACTAGTGTTTACATATTGGGTAAATATATACATAACTAGTATGTATTATAATGGGTAGAAACTTAAGTATTTGACTCATTGACCAAATACATTGAATGTAGTTGGGTATAACCCAAAGTCCATGACCCATACCCATGGAGCATGACCCATAACCCATTGCATGACATCATGCTTATGTCATATATGGATGATATCCATGACCCATGGTTTTAATCCATGGCCCATAGTTTTAATCCATGAACCATGGACTAGATGCATTGCATCTTGTAGGTACATTGAATCTACTTGATATATGTGGAAAACTAGAAGGGGGGTTGAATAGTTTTACCAATTTAAAACTTCCTTTTAAATATTTAGATCGACTTATGTCAATCTATTTGGTTGTTTATGTTGGACTTTGATAGATAGATATATAAACGTGTAATGAAAGATAAGGAGTAAGAAGCACATCACCACGACACAAGTATTTATAGTGGTTCGGCTACAAGGACACCTTTCTTGCCCTACTCCACTCCCCGAGTCACCTACTCGAGAGTTCGTAAACACTACACCAACTCCTTATGGCGGAGAAGCCTTCACAACGTCGCTTAACCTTTTTCCGGTACAAAGCTAAATACCGAGTTCCTTCACACCAAGGCGAACCACACCTAACACAACGTCGCCTACCCTTTATACGGTGCTAGGCTAACCACCGAGTTCTTTCACACCAAGGAGAACTAATCCTATCACAACGTCGCCTACCCTTTATTAGGTATTAGGCTAAGCACCTAGTTCCATTAATATGGAGGAACTACTACCCTTCATAACACAACACCTAATATCAAGGAGATCCACTCCTTGTTACAACACCATCAAGGATATCACCATCCTTGGAAATAAACAAATACTTATATGTATAACAATGCACCTCATCGATTATACGACCTAGGCATTCTTCGCAAATGCCACTTGATTTGATTCTTAGGCATCCTTCACTAATGCCTTTGACACAACGCTTGGCACCCTTCACTAATGCCTTCGTCTTAACACCTTTAGCATTCTTCACTAATGCTTTGACACGGACGATAAGCACCTTTCACTAATGGTTTCATCTTGACACTTTCAGCATCCTTCACTAATGCCTTCAACCCAACATCTACGAAGGAAGAAAGAACTATCAACAAGAGAACCTTAGTTGTCTTGATGATGACAAAGCATGGCAACTCATGGACTTGAGCTTGCTCGTCTTCGAGAAGTGGTGATCTCGCCTTTAAGAGGAACCTAGAGAATCACACAAAAATAAAAGACAAACTACATAGATCACTTGGATCTGAGGTTAGAGGGATATAATACTTGGGGAAGTATGTGTGTAAAGTGATGAGTAGAAAGGAAGAAATGGCTCTCAATTTATAGAGGAAATTTTCTACTGTTCCCCGGATCCCGCGGATCCCTCCCACAAGGGATCCGGCTAGCACAAAGCTAGGGATCCGTGGGACGCACCTCTTTGCCCATGGGTATTTTTGGTTATGGGTCATGGGTCATGGGTTATGGGTTGATCCATGGTTTTCTTTCTAGATACAATGTATCTCAAGGACACAGTGAACTTGGTTAAGTGGTATATATAAAACCATGGGTTATGGGTCAATACCATTTGCTAGTTTTTACCCATTTAGTATATACTTGTTTTTACCCATTTTAGTATATACTTGTCTTTACCCATTTTAGTATACTTAGCTTAAGTATATGCTAACCCAATATGTAAACATTAGTTGTTGTACATATGTATCTAAATCATAAAATCACTTATACTTGTTTTAGTGTTTTATGTGAAAACGTAAGTGTGTTAGGAAATTATTGACTCAAACTATTTATGTATTCTATTTGTTTCGTTAAAATGATTTTACGTTTGTTATCGACAAAACATTAGAAGATTGTAAAATATAAATAAACGTTTTTACGGCTTATTTGTATTAACAATCTCCCCCTTTTTGTTGATGACAAAACATAAAATTATTTTAAGAAAAACTAAAATTCGTAGCAAATTTGAATTAGTAGTTTTTACTTTCTTCTCCCTCTTTTTTTCGAAACAAAAAGTGTTAAAAGAAACTAACACAATTTTTATAAGAAAATATGTAAAAGAAAATGTAAAGAGAGCAAGTGACGGGAATGGTACTCGTCTTAACTCCCCATTGACGAGTCCATCCCTTTAAGAGGGCGTCAAGAACATAACGTAAAATAAACTAATTATGTTTGCAAATATGTTTGCAAATGGTTCGTCTAAATGACGAAAACGTGCTCCCCCTTGAAGATTGCAAAGTTGCAATGGGGTGTCATGAAGTATAATCCAAAATTGGATTAAGTTTGCAAATGTTTTTGCAATATCGTTTGACACAAAGCTCCCCCTAGCTTTATGGTGTCAAAATCTTCATGTGTATTTTGAAAATCTACAAAGTAAGGGTTAGAAAACAAGAGTATAGTGCATAATTTCCTGCAAATAAAACTCAAGTTAGTAGAAATTTGTCCTTCTGTACCACGGATCCCACGGTTCCCTTCTTGGAGGGATCCGTCTAGGTATTTTGGAGGGATCCGGCTATCTGGTGACAGTTTCTTCAGTAATGAGAATGTTTCAATCAATGCTAATGAAGATGTGAAGTAGTATATGATATAGCAAGCACAAAGCACAAAGCAATTATGGCATATATATATTCATTCAATGAAAACAAGAGATGATCAAACAAATCTCTAAAACTAAGATAATGAACTAGCCATACAAGTGCTACCAATGCTAATGAGTTACCCAAACTCAAGAATCAACTAAAAGCTTAATGATGATCAAGGATGAGATAGGTTTCCTAAATGTTCTAGGTTTGAGCTTGTGACTATGATGCTCATTGTAGTTTAGGCTTGTTGACCTATTCAAAACGTTCGAGGAGGTGATAAAACATGAAACGTTGCTCTTCACGTAGTTCATGTATCAACCTTTCAACATGTTTACAATGATAGCAATCCTTGTAATGGTTTTGAAATTCTTGAAGTGAAAGTTCAAGTGAAGTGGTTTGAGGATCTTCAAATGAAGTATGAATTGGTGGAGGCTCATTGAGTGATGGCTCTACAATGTTTGAGGATGGAGGTAAAGAAGCATCAACTTCCATATGGTCGGGTGGTTGACTTTGATGTCTTCTCATAATCCAAAATGGACTATTGGGGGGAATGAGAGACTTTGATATTGGATCAAGTGTTGATTCAACATTTTGATTTTGTTGCCCAACCTTTTCAAGTGAGTTTGTTGGTAGTGGTGGAAGGTGAGAGGGCCAAGGAGGTAAGTCTTCTACATTGTGAGAATGTGGAGATGATTGTAACGTGGCTCTAGGCACCAATGATGTTGGTTGAATTGTGGAGGGTATGTTTGGTTTGGTAGAGTTTGGTGATGAAATCCTAGTGGGAACAATTTTCTTTGGGATTATTTTGATTGGTTTCCTTGGTGTAGGAGAGTTCCTAGAATTAGTGGACTTAACCGGAGATGATTCGGTTGAGGAAACTTCGTGTATGATCCTAGGAAGTTTCTTGGGTGGTTCTTGAGTGGATGAGTTAGCACTAGGAGCCTTTCTCATGATGAAATGACTAAGGAAGATGATTGTAATTACTGATAATTGTGTTTGTGTTTGATGACTAAAGTGTTCTTAGCAATATGGCTTATAAAGGGAAGAACTTGGTAAGTGCATTAAAGACTTAATCCACTAAGATTCTTAGAGATGTGATGATTAACATGCACAAGGTTAAAGTTCAGAGTTTCACTGATCTAGGAACTCATTTAAGATGAGATGGAGTGTTTGAGTTAGGAAGATGAGTTGAAATGATTGTTTTTGCAAGGTTTGTCATAAACTGTCACCCGGATCCCACGGTTCCCTCACTTGAGGGATCTGTCTAGGCTAATCCTAGGGATCCGGCTCTTAGCAGTTATGAAAGGTCAGAAATCAAGTTTCTAAAAGCTAGATCTTTATATTATTTTGAGTGTTTCAGTCCTCCTAAGTTCCTAAGATGAGGGTACACTTGAATGATCAAGAGTAATGAGTGTTGTAGCAAATGATTGCTTTTTATGGAAGGAAAATGGGACTAGATGACTACCAATGGATGTTCAAGGATAAAATTAAGGGTTTTAGTGATGTCAAGTCATAATAAATGATCCTAGAGATCAGATTTTAGCTTGAGGTGAAATTTGAAACATCCTTAAAAATTACAAAAATTTAAAAACTAATTTTTGACCCACTTTGAGATAAAGATGACTAGAAACAATTTCCTAAGATTGTTCAATATGTCCACTTAGGTGTCTTGAAAGATAAGAAACAATTTGTGAGTGTTGAAGTGGAAATATGGTGAGTTTTGATGTGTTGATAAATCAAGAGGCATTTTGACTAAGATCTCAAGTAAGCCATAAGTGAGTCTAATCCTTTCTCATCCTTGGAGTGGACTTAGTTGGGTTCTAATGTCATGTCTTTAGCAAAATGT
Organism: Chrysanthemum makinoi; assembly: GCA_910596185.1. Taxonomy (NCBI): domain Eukaryota; kingdom Viridiplantae; phylum Streptophyta; class Magnoliopsida; order Asterales; family Asteraceae; genus Chrysanthemum; species Chrysanthemum makinoi. The sequence continues at coordinate 99,661,616 of OU343222.1, forward strand.
GATGTTATCTAGAAGGCTATCTTGATGTAAAGAATGCTGTATTGCTGATCTGATGTCACGGATCCCATGGTTCCCTCAAGGGAGGGATCCGTCTAGGCTAATCCTAGGGATCCGGCATCTGCAGATCAGAATCTTTACAAAATTGATGTGCAGATTTTGCACACTAATAAATCGTTAAATAAAGCACTAAGAACAAGTTGGTTAACACAGAGCACCACTTATAAAAACATGATAAAGTAACAACATCCAAATAACCACAAACCAAAGTGCTAAAACGTAATCATTCATACATTAAATAAAAGAAAATAAGCAAATTCCTATTGTCTTTTCGTCAATCATTTCTTTTCCTTTTTGACGGCTTAGTGAGGATGTAAGCAAGGTTTTGGATCATGCCCCTCAATTGTTTGAATTCCGCGGTTTCGTTTGGAATGGTTGGAAGTTGTTCGTAGTAATCAAAGGGTTCCAATTTGATGTTGGCTATGGGGTCGACATCTTCTTCTTCTTCATTTTCTTCTTCTCCATCCGAGGAGTCCGAGAGAGCTTTAGGTTTCTTTCCATTGACCTTGAAGCGTTTAGAGGGTATTTTGGTAAGAGGTACCATTACATGATCGGCAAGGAAATGATCATTGTTGATAGGGGATTGTTGCAATGCACTAACATACTTACAAAGTCGTGTTAGGAGCATACCATATGGAAGTACCATATTGGAAGCTTTGAATACCCCAGCCATTCTCCTTACCATGTAATAGGCGAGATTAAATTTCTTTTGGCGGATAAGACAATAGATCATTTGCACAAGACATGCGTTTGGATGATCTTTGTTTCCAACTAGGCTTATGACTTTTCCCTACGGATTTCTTCCCATTTTCTATACATGGGATGGATTTCGAAGAGTTCTATTTGAAAAGGATTACGGTGAATGAGTTTCTTGTTTCGGTCGAAACGGGATTGGTCGGCTCTTATTTTGAAAATGGTGTCTCGGATGGTTTCGGGTTCATCAAGAGGAGTATGGTACATTGGTTTAGAATCAAGTGCAAGGTTTTGAGTGTTAATTGCCCAATCTTGAGAGTACATACAAATTCCTTCACAAGGAATGCGAAGAATTTGAGCAAAGGTGTTGAGAGGAAGAGTACAGTTTCGTGTATTGATGATGAAAGCGATTGAAATGCTATCATTGACGTTTCGAATGATCCTAATGCTTCTATAAAACTCAAAGATGAAGACCGGGCAAATTTGTTCATCGATGTCAAGAAGACAATCAAAATTGATTGCCGAGAAGACTTGACGAATGTTGGTATCCTCAAGGAAACATTCCTTGATTACACGACCTTCGTGGATAAGTCGTTTTTCGAGCTTTTTGAAGACCTTGCGGTCGGTTTTTGAGAATTCCTCATTTCGATAATAATGAGTAAGGTAATGGGTGGTATCATGATGATCTTGTTGAGTGGCTTTAGGCATGGTTGGTCCTAAAAACACAAAATTTTCAATTAGGTAAGATTAGTTGAGGTGGGTTTATGGTTTTGATTTGTATTAACAATGTTGTGAACACAATGTGAACTTAGTTATGTTAAAAACCCATTTTCATGATTAATTTTAAAAACCCTAATTAAACTAATTGATTAGAGATTTGTGAAACCATAAACCCTAGAATGAGGATGATGAAAATTAGAACAAGTTAATGTAATTACTTACAATGGTGTTCTAGGAAGGAATACTTGAGAGTATGGAATCCAATGAGGATGAAATTAGTGGTTTGGTCGTTTTTGTGTTTATGTGAGTAGAGGGAAAAGATCAGTGGTGAGTTTTTGAAAGCGTATAGCTGAGTTCTGTTCCACGGTTCCCCCGGATCCCTTGTATTTGGGATCCGGCTAGTACAACTAGAGGGATCCGGCTACTGTGGACAGAAAAAAAATTGTTTGGCATTATTTTTGTAGTAGGCATATAAACTAGCTTACTAACAAATAGTTTGGAGGTATTAGATGAAGATTGTTTTTGGATGACGGGTTTTGATGAATCACATGTCGAGGGTTCACATGTGATGACGGCGTTAGTTTGACGAATCAAAAGGAATACTATTCCCGATGATGAATAAGATGGAAAAGTGGCGAAAGAGACTTCTAACGATGTTAGTAATTATAAAGCAAAGAGAACTATGAACTAAATTAAACTCATTTAACCTATCTAATGAAAAGTGAAACATACCTCTATGCTTCTTGGTTTGGCATAATACCAAAAATACTTCATGAGCTTTTAAAGTAATCCTTTGTACTTGGTGTACGTAAGTTGTGATTACTTTTTAGATCATTCCTTAAATGTTGACTTCATTATTCTTTGAATGGAGATGAATATTTTGGAGAGATTCTAGCATGAAGATTTCTTGAAAACAAAGATTGTTAGAATGATCTATCAATGTCCAACAAAATGATTTAAAAGAAAAATATGACCTAAAAAATCCTTCTTTGTACTTTTCAAACATACACGGATCGTATCAAGTCTTTAAAGTACAACATACTTCAAGAAACTTGGTAACGAAGCTCTGATGCCAATTGTGGAAAACCAGAAGGGGGGGTTGAATAGTTTTACCAATTTAAAACTTCCTTTTAAATATTTAGATCTACTTATGTCAATCTATTTGGTTGTTTATGTTGGACGTTGATAGATAGATATATAAACGTGTAATGAAAGATAAGGAGTAAGAAGCACATCACCCCGACACAAGTATTTATAGTGGTTCGGCTACAAGGACACCTTCCTTGCCCTACTCCACTCCCCGAGTCACCTACTCGAGAGTTCGTAAACACTACACCAACTCCTTATGGCGGAGAAGCCTTCACAACGTCGCTTAACCGTTTTCCGGTACAAAGCTAAATACCGAGTTCCTTCACACCAAGGCGAACCACACCTAATACAACGTCGCCTACCCTTTATGCGGTGCTAGGCTAACCACCAAGTTCTTTTACACCAAGGAGAACTAATCCTATCACAACGTCGCCTACCCTTTATTAGGTACTAGGCTAAGCACCTAGTTCCCTTACTATGGAGGAACTACTACCCTTCACAACACAACACCTAATATCAAGGAGATCCACTCCTTGTTACAACACCATCAAGGATATCACCATCCTTGGAAATAAACAAATACTTATATGTATAACGATGCACCTCATCGATTATACGACCTAGGCATTCTTCGTAAATGCCACTTGATTTAATTCTTAGGCATCCTTCACTAATGCCTTTGACACAACGCTTGACACGCTTCACTAATGCCTTCGTCTTAACACCTTTAGCATCTCACTAATGCTTTGACACGGACGATAAGCACCTTTCACTAATGTTTTCATCTTGACACTTTCGGCATCCTTCACTAATGCCTTCAACCCAACATCTACGGTGGAAGAAAGAACTATCAACAAGAGAACCTTATTTGTCTTGATGATGACAAAGCATGGCAATTCATGGACTTGAGCATGCTCATCTTCGAGAAGTGGTGATCTCGCCTTTAAGAGGAACCTAGAGAATCACACAAAAACAAAAGACAAACTACATAGATCACTTGGATCTGAGGTTAGAGGGATATAATACTTGGGGAAGTATGTGTGTAAAGTGATGAGTAGAAAGGAAGAAATAGCTCTCTATTTATAGAGGAAATTTTCTACTGTTCCCTGGATCCCGCGGATCCTTCCCGCAAGGGATCCAGCTAGCACAAAGCTAGGGATCCGTGGGACGCTCCTATTTGCCCATGGGTATTTTTGGTTATGGGTCATGGGTCATGGGTTATGGGTTGATCCATGGTTTTCTTTCTAGATACAATGTATCTCAAGGATACAATGAACTTGGTTAAGTGGTATATATAAAACCATGGGTTATGAGTCAATACCATTTGCTAGTTTTTACCCATTTAGAATATACTTGTTTTTACCCATTTTAGTATATACTTGTTTTTACCCATTTTAGTATACTTAGTTTAAGTATATGCTAACCCAATATGTAAACATTAGTTGTTGTACATATGTATCTAAATCATGAAATCACTTATACTTGTTTTAGAGTTTTATGTGAAAACGTAAGTGTGTTAGGAAACTATTGACTCAAACTATTTACATATTCTATTTGTTTCGTTAAAATGATTTTACGTTTGTTATCGACAAAACATTAGAAGATCGTAAAATATAAATAAACGTTTTTACAGCTTATTTGTATTAACAATATCCATAACCCATAGCCCATGACCCATGACCCAAAACCCATGGGCAAAAGGGAGCGTCCCACGGATCCCCAGTAATACACTGGACGGATCCCTCAAGGGAGGGATCCGTGGGATCCAGGGAACAGTAGCTATTTTCTCTCTATAAATAGTGAGCCATTTCTTCATTGTTTCTCACCCCTTCCTCATATATTTTCTCTATGAGTTATAAACTCTCTAACCTCAGATCCAAGTGATCTATGTATGTAGTTTTGTTTTTGGTGTGATTCTCTAGGTTCCTCTTAAAGGCGAGATTACCATCTTTTGAAGACGAGAAAGCTCAAGTCCATGAGTTGCCATGCTTTGTTATCATCAAGACTACTGAGGTTCTCTTGTTGATAGTTCTCTTCTTTCTCATAAGAAGTGTAGTGTTGAAGACATTAGTGAAAGCTGTCTAAAGAATGAAGACGAAGACATTAGTGAAAGGTATCGACAATCCGTATTGAAAGCACTAGTGAAGGGTGCTTAGAAGTTAAGGCTAAAGGCATTAGTCAAGGGTGCCTTAAAGATCGAGTCAAAGGCATTAGTGAAAGGTGCCTAAGATGTACGTCCGGTATGGTGCGATTCGATGTACAATATAGATTAGTATTGGGTCAAAGGATATTGATATCCTTGTTGATGTTGTTATAAGGAGTTGATCTCCTTTGGGGTTAGTTGTTGATGTAGTGTTGGGTAGTAGTTCCTCCATTGTAATGGAACTCGGTACTTAGCCTAGTACCGGATAAAGGGTAGGCGACGTTGTGGTAGGTGTGGTTCTCCTTTGTGAAAGAACCCGTGGTTAGCCTTGTAATCTGAAAAAAGAGTAGGCGACGTTGTGAAGGCTTCTCCGCCATAAGGAGTTGGTGTTGTGTAGTGATTAGGAACTCTCGAGTAGGTGACTCGGGGAGTGGAGTAGGGCAAGGAAGGTGTCCTTGTAGCCGAACCACTATAAATACTCGCGTTGTGGTTTTGTGCTTCTTACTCCTTTTCATTACATACTTATATATATGCTTGTCTATCAACATCCAACACACATGTTTAATAGATTAACATAAGTCGATCCAAATAGTTTAAAACCAAGTTTTAATCGGTAAAACTATTCAACCCCCCTTCTAGTTTTCCACAATTGGCATCAGAGCTTCGTTACCAAGTTTCTTAAAGTATATTGTACTTTAAAAAACTTGATACGATCCGTGGTTAAATTGAAAACTACAAAGAATGTCTTTTATAAAAACAAATACCATGTTTTTAAAACTCTTTGTTTGGATGTTGATTAGATGACAAATTTTTTTTTCTTACTATTTCTTTAATTGCACTAATCTTCTTTGTCATGTTGCTTAGTTAAAGCTCATACCTACCAAGCCATAGGAATTGCTTGGTAACAAGAATACCTTCCCTAAGAAGGTATCTTAAACACGAAGGAACCGGAATTGTCCACTGACACTTGTTGTGTCATTTGTAAAGACATTCCTAAGTGCATTAGAGGTATGACTTTCCTCTTATCTCTAAATAACATTAGCTTGATAAATAAGTATGCTTACATTGGAATTTATATGAATATCTTTTGTGCATATTTATATATTACACGTAGCTTTGTTAGGAAACTTTTCTCGCATACGTGTTGCTCTTTTGTCTAAAGTCGAGGTTTAAAAATTTTGTGTTTTATTTCATTTAATCCAAAAATCATATCTTTCTAAATAATAAAACAAAACACAAATCTCAAAAATTCCTCCTTCCCCATAAAAACTCCCTCCGACGTCCACTCCACCAAATCCTCACTTTTTCAAATCTTCCACTTTCAAAAATTACCTCTCATTCAAAAATTCATCTTCCTCCTCATCTCATCTCATCTCAAACCAAAACCAAGAAGGTTAGTCATCAACATGGTTTACATCTCCCTCGTACTCATCGCCTTAACACTCATCGCTCTCGTGTTCCCTATGATGAAGTTCTCGTATGAAGACATATACTTTGTGTTGTTAATCTACATTGGTGTTATATACCCAATCCTTTGTATCGTTCTTAGCATTGAAATGAAATACTACTAATATTCTAGTTTATCTAGTTAATTCTCATAATGTGTTTATCATTTCTTTTGATTTATATCTTTCGTATTTTTCGTGATACATTAGAAACCATTAATGCATGCTAAAATAAAATGTAGGCTAATACACATATCTTGATATAAAACTATAAAGATGTAAAAACCTATGTTTTTATCAAAAATCTTGTTTTCATACTACGGATCCACGGATCCCTGTTGATATACTAGCCGGATCCCTTACGGAAGGGAACCGTGAGAACCGGCCCTTCGGATAACAGCTTTTCATGCAATATTAAAACCATTTTTCTTTCTAAAAGAAATGTTCCACCAGAATGTCAAACATTAGGTGACTTAACTATCATTGTTAATAAACATCTTGTAAAAACGTTAGGTAATTGTTGTTTTGCCCGTAATACATCACATCCTATTAACTCTTCTTTCTATAGGTTTCGTTATGTCGCATGAGTATGAATTCGATTTTTCACTCACTAGCGTCTACACCCCTAACATCTCTCTTGAGCCCAACACACCTGGCAATCATGTCCGTGGGTTCAATAATCTCGAAACCCGTCACTTCCATGAAGGACGTATTGTTGACACTCCTCTACAATACGAAGAAGATATCAATACCTCATTCTGAACCATAGGACTGGAATGTCTTCTCGAAATTAACGATAAAATATGTCCAAGGTTTGTATTGGAATTCTTCCGTCAAGTTGAACTCGTTCGTAACGAGGATCGCTCTCTATCTCTTTGGTTTTGGATCAAAAACCAAAATTTTGTTTTAACCCTTGGGCAATTTGCTCACATCCTCCGAATTCCAAATCATGGACAATGTGCCTTCACTGAAGATTGGTCTCTTGATTCTCTCTTCAACTTTCATGAAGAAAATAGTCCATATTGTTCACACATACCTTCCCCGCAAGACTTGACTCGCATGATATGCAAACCTCGACCCTATTACTCCGATCCAAACATTATCTATACACGGGATATCCGAGAATAGTACAAAGTTCTTGCACTCATCCTACGTGAAAATGTTTGGAGTCTTAGGGGAAATCGAGAAATCCTTCCCGCTTGTTGTGCTCACATAATGTATTGTTTGCTAACATAACAACCATACAATCTCACCTACTTCTTCGCAAGGCGAATTGTAAATCTTCAAGGCTCCAAGAATAAACTAATCCCTTATGGAATGTTCTTGACACGCCTTTATCATCACATCATGTACTTCCACCCTCAATTTCAAAGTCCGGTGTACGTACTTGTGAACAAGATGATGGAACCTCTAAACACATATCTCATGAAGACTTTCTTAATTCCTGAATCGGCGAACACTCATCAACCATTTGATGATCCATCTAGCGAAAATGCTCAAGGAACTTAGCCTTCTTTCAAATAGGGTCAATCCTTAGTATCCATGCTTTATCAATGTAATGCAATTCCCTTCATAAAATAAAACATATTACATTAGTGTTAGAACCTCTAACTTTGAAATATGATGCATTGTACAACCCTTGCATACCTTTTTTAAAGGTTCTGCTTAGCAGAGAGACGGATCCCAAAGTTTGTGCTAGACGGATCCCTACTCTTAGGGAACCGTGGGATCCGGCAAACAGAAATGCAATTGCAATCATTGTATTTCAAAACATGTCTTTAGATCACTTCACACTAAGCTAGACATAGTGCCTTAGAACAAATTAAGTTCTTATCAAGTTGATTAAATGTTTCATACTCACGCTTAACTCACTTAGATCACACTTTAAGAGCTTGTAGATCTATCGTTTCACCAAAACTCATTACGCTTCCGCTCTTATACTCACACATGATCCCTCACATGTTAATACATCTAGCTTTTGAAATCCTTCAATTTTATCAAATTGATTATAGTTATCCTTACCTCAAAATAGTTCGAAATGGGTCAAATTCTAGTTTTCCATCTTAAGCTTTTAGGATATCCTCTAAGACATTATCCTAAGTTACTATATGGTCTCTAGGATCATTTAGCTCCATATGACACTCTCAAATCTTTAGTGACATCTTTGGTCACTCATTGGTACTCATAAATGTTCCAATCTCTTCCATAAAAGGCAATCATTAGCTACATCACTCATTGCCCTTAAGCATTTAAGTACCCTTTCATTTAAGACACTTAGATGGACTGAAACACTCAAGAAGGTATAGGTATTAGACCTTACAAACATCATTGTTATCTTTTCTTAGCTGCTGAGAGCCAGATCCCTAGGATTAGCCTAGACGGATCCCTCATTGGAGGGAACCGTGGGATCCGGGTGACAGATTCATGTCAAGTCTAGCTAAAACAATCATTTCAAGCTCATCTTGCTAACTTGAACACTCCATCTCATCTTAATTAAGTCCCTAGATCAGTACAACTATGAAGTTGACTCTTGTCCATGCTAATCCTCACATTCCAAAGGATCTTAGTGGGCTAAGTCTTGAATGCACTTGCCAAATCTCTTGCTTTATAAACCACATTGTTAAGGACTCCTAAAGTCATCATCTCCATCCTCATTTTTTAGCACTTAAAAACTCTTAAAACCTCTTTGAATCATCTCATCATGAGGAAAGCTCCTAATGGTAACTCATCCACCAAAGGACCACCTAAGAAAATCGCTCGTGTTGTACACGAAATCTCCTCAACTGAATCATCTCTGGTTAAATCCACAAATGCTAGGATTTCTCTTCCACCAATTCAACCAATCAAACCAATCCCTAAAAGGATAGTTCCCACAAAACTACCAATGCCAACCACCACCATACCTCCTAAACCAAACAATCCCATTTCCACTAAGCCATCACCATTGGTGCCTAGAGCCCTATCATTCACCACTCCACTCTCATCACCACACCTCTACAATCTAGAAGATTTGCCTCTTATGGCATCTCATCCTCCACCAACGGCAACATTCTCCTCATTAGGAGGAATAGTGGAACAAAATAAAGGTGTTGAGTCAATACTAGCTCCGGCTTCCTTTTCTCCGTCACCATCAAATAATCCCTTTTGGATTAATCATCAAAGTCAACCACCCGACCACATGGAAGTTGACAACTCTTTACCACCACCATTTTTAGTTGAGCCATCCTCGAATGCGCCTCCGCCAATCCCTCCTTTTGAGGCTTCTCAACCCGCTGCACTTGATCCTTCACATCAAGCAATTTCCTTTCTTCCATCACCACTATCGAGCCATGACAAAGATTGTTATCATTGTCAACATGTTAAAAGTTTGATACATGAAGTACGTGAAGATCAACGTTCAATGTTTTATCACCTCCTCAAACGTTTCGACGAGATTAAACTTAAACAAACTTGAGCTAGTGGTGTCCTAGTATCAAGCGCGACTTAGAAAGTCTAGGAATTCAAAATCATGGATTGTTCATTTTCTTAGTTTTTAGAGTCATGTATATCATATCTCTAGTTTTATTAAATGAAATTACATGATATTTGTCATATTATTCTGAGTATATGATTATTAGTCTAATACATATCTCACTTTGATGCCAACATCTTTTGGTAAATCACGCTTGCTGTATTTTAGTTATAGACAGACGGATCCCTACGTTTTGTCTAGACGGATCCCTCCAAGGAGGGAACCGTGGGATCCGTGCAACAGAAGACTAGTTTTCTACTAACTTGAGTCTTATTTGCAGGATATTATGTATTATATACTTGCTTTCTAACCTTTGTTTTGTAGATTTTCAATTTACACATGAAGACTTTGACATCCTAAGCTAGGGGAGCTTTTTGTCAAAGCAATACATTGCAAAATCACTTGCAATATTAAGATTACATTTCATGACGTCCCTTTGCAAAGTTGCAATCATCAAGGGAGAGCATATTTGTCACATAGATGCAAATGAACTAGCTTAGTAGTTTTTATTTACTTGACGCCCTCACAAAGGGATGGACTCGTCAAGGGGGAGTTAAGACGAACTCTTCCCGTTACTTGCTCTCTATATCTTTTTCTTTTTACATATTTTGCTTAAAACATTGTGTTAGCTTCTTTTCAACGCTCTTTGTTTTCGACAAAAGGGGGAGAAGAAAGTAAAACTACAATTCAAACTTTTACGAATTTTAGTTTTTCCTTAAAATAATTTTATGTTTTGTCATCAACAAAAAGGGGAGATTGTTAATACAAATAAGCCGAAAAAACGTTTATTTATATTTTACGATCTTCTAATGTTTTGTCGATAACAAACGTAAAATCATTTTAACGAAACAAATAAAATAATGAAATGGTTTGAGCCAACAGTTTTTTAACACACTTACGTTTTCACATAAAACACTAAAACAAGTATAAGTGATTTAGTAATATATATGTACAACAACTAGTGTTTACATATTGGGTAAATATATACATAACTAGTACTCCCTCCGTCCCATAATAATTGGCCTCATCTGACTTTTTGAAGTCTTAATTTCTCAACTTTAATCCTTAATATTTTTGTATGTTTTATGTAATACTTGATGAAAATTACACCAATGAAAAAACATTTAAAAGACAATTCATTCATATATTTTGCATCAATTATTATATAACATAAATAAAAATATTTAAGATCAAAGTTGAGAAATTAAGACTTTAAAAAGTCAAATGAGGATAATTAATTTGGGACGGAGGGAGTATGTATTATAATGGGTAGAAACTTAAGTATTTGACTCATTGAGCAAATACATTGAATGTAGTTGGGTATAACCCAAAGTCCATGACCCATACCCATTGAGCATGACCCATAACCCATTGCATGACATCATGCTTATGTCATATATGGATGATATCCATGACCCATGGTTTTAATCCATGGCCCATAGTTTTAATCCATGAACCATGCACTAGATGCATTGCATCTTGTATGTATATTGAATCTACTTGATATCCATAACCCAACCCATGACCCATGACCCAAAACCCATGGGCAAAAGGGAGCGTCCCACGGATCCCCAGTACAGGACGGATCCCTCAAGGGAGGGATCCGGGGAACAAGAGCTATTTTCTCTCTATAAATAGTAAGCCATTTCTTCATTGGTTCTCACCCCTTCCTCATATATTTTCTCTTTGAGTTATAAACTCTCTAACCTCATATCTAAGTGATCTATGTATGTAGTATTGTTTTTGGTGTGATTCTCTAGGTTCCTCTTAAAGGCGAGATCACCATCTTTTGAAGACGAGCAAGCTCAAGTCCATGAGTTGCCATGCTTCGTTATCATCAAGACTACTGAGGTTCTCTTGTTGATAGTTCTCTTCTTTCTCATAAGAAGTGTAGTGTTGAAGACATTAGTGAAAGATGTCTAAACGATCAAGACGAAGACATTAGTGAAAGGTGTCGACCGTCCGTAGTGAAAGCACTAGCGAAGGGTGCTTAATAGTTAATGCTAAAGGCATTAGTGAAGGGTACCTTAAAGATCGAGTCAAAGGCATTAGTGAAAGGTGCCTAAGATATACATCCGATATGGTGTGATTCGATGTACAAGATAGATTAGTATTGGGTCAAAGGATATTGATATCCTTGTTGATGTTGTTATAAGGAGTTGATCTCCTTTGGGGTTAGTTGTTAATGTAGTGTTGGGTAGTAGTTCCTCCATTGTAATGGAACTCGGTACTTAGCCTAGTACCGATAAAGGGTAGGCGACGTTGTGGTAGGTGTGGTTCTCCTTTGTGAAAGAACCCGGTGGTTAGCCTAGTACCGGAAAAAGAGTAGGCGACGTTGTGAAGGCTTCTCCGCCATAAGGAGTTGGTGTTGTGTAGTGATTACGAACTCTCAAGTAGGTGACTCGGGGAGTGGAGTAGGGCAAGGAAGGTATCCTTGTAGCCGAACCACTATAAATACTTATGCTTGTGGTTTTGTGCTTCTTACTCCTTTTCATTACATACTTATATATATGCTTGTCTATCAACATCCAACACACATGTTTAATAGATTGACATAAGTCGATCCAAATAGTTTAAAACCAAGTTTTAATCGGTAAAACTATTCAACCCCCTTCCAGTTTTTCACACACCTCATACTTCTAAACCTAGGATTCCTCCACCACCCAAGAAGGATAATCCAGTGAAGAACGCTACCTATCACCAGTGTGGTGAGACAGGACATTGGAGAAGGAATTGTCCCAAGTATCTCACGAGTTGATGAAAAAGAAGAAATAGTCTCTTGCAGCCTAGTTCTTCACTATTTTCCCTATAGAACTCTACTTTTTCCTAATACATCCTTAGTATATGACACAGTTGTAGTACACACATCCGTAATACTACTTAGGGTCTTTGGGGAAGTAGGAAGTGAAGCCATGAGCTTTAAGTCCAGACGGGCAATGGTCAACGGGCAGGAGTTGAAGCTATTGGTGTTTTTCATTTATGTCTCCCCAACGGATTAGTTATTGTCTTAAATGATTGTCATTATGCTCCCTCTATTACTAGAGGGATTATTTCAGTTTCCCGTTTGTATGACGATGGTTTGTTAACCGTTTTGAATCAAATAATGCAATTACAGTTTCTAAGAATAATGTTGTTTATTTTATTGCTATTCCTCGTAATGGTATTTATGAAATTCATATGTCTTGTTCAAATATAAATAAAGTTCTATGTTTGTCTGAAGCAATAAAAGAGACAAGTATAACTTGAACTCTGCTCTCTTGTGGCATGGTCGTCTTGGACACATTAGCAAGAAACGATGGAGAAGTTGCAACACGATGGACTTCTCAACTCATCTGACAATAAGTCACTTGAAAAGTGTGTTTCATGCATGTCTGGTAAGATGGAAAGAAAACCCTATAAACATCAAGTGGATAGGGCTAAAGATATACTTGGACTAATACACTCAGATGTATGTGGCCCATTTAGAATCACGTCAAGACAAGGAGCAAGTTATTTCGTGACTTTCACTGACAACTATAGTCGGTATGGTTATGTTTACTTGCTGAAACATAAACATGAAGTGTTCGAAACATTTAAGGTGTTTCAAAAGGAAGTAGAAAACCAACTCGGGAAGACCATAAAATCACTATGTTCTGATTGTGGAGGTCAATATATGAGTCAAGAGTTTTTCGATCATCTAAAGGAGCATGGGATTATTTCCCATCGAACTCCTCCTTATACTCCACAACATAATGGTGTATCTGAGAGGAGAAATCGAAGCCTGCTTGACATGTTGTGTTCTATGATGAAACAAACTACTCTTCCAAAATCCTTTTGGGATTATTCCCTTGAGTCTGCGACAAGCATTCTCAATATGGCTCCAACTAAGAAGGTTGATAAGACACCATACGAAGTATGGCATGGGCAAGCCCCTAAGTTGTCTTACTTAAAATTCTGGGGTTGTGAGGCACTTGTTAAGCGTGATACACTTACCAAACCTGACAAACTTGAACCTAGAGCCTGTAAGTGTATCTTTGTAGGATACCCAAAGGAAACAATGGGATATTCTTTCTATCTTCCATCAGAACAAAGTTATTGTTGCTCAAAATGCTGAGTTCTTTGAGAGCGATCTCATGGATCATAAAGCAAGTGGGAGTTTAGAAGATCTTGAAATAATTCAAGATGAAGATACAAATCCTTCTTTAGACACTAGCATTCATCATGATGAGGATGATCAAGAAATTGAAGAACCTCAAAGTGATATTGTTCCAGTTCGTAAGTCCACTAGGACACGCCGTGCTCCTGACCGTATGTGTTTATACATTGACGCTAAGGAACATGAGTTAGGCGATCTTGGTGAACCCAATAACTATAAAGCTGCATTGCTGGATCCTGAATCCAAGAAATGGCTTGATGCGATGAATGTGGAAATGCAATCCATGAAAGACAATGACGTCTGGGTTTTAGTTAAGCTTCCTCCTAACTGCAAGACAATTGGTAGCAAATGGCTTTTCAAGAAGAAAACCGACATGGATGGTAAGGTATACACCTTTAAAGCTCTTCTCCTAGCAAAGGGCTTCACTCAAACTTACGAGATTGATTAGGAATAAACCTTTTCTCCTGTAGCATACATTGGAGCTACAAGGATTCTCATAGCCATAACGGTGTTCTATGACTTTAAGATATGGCAAATGGATGTCAAAACCGCCTTTCTCAATGGACATCTTTATGAAGAGGTCTATATGGAGCAACCTGAGGGTTTTGTTGATCCTAAATATAATAACCGTGTATGCAAGCTCAAGCGTTCCATTTATGGACTTAAGCAAGCATCGAGGCAATGGAATAAGCGTTTTGATGATGAGATTAAGAAATTCAGATTTTCTCAAAATCAAGATGAGCCATGTGTATATCAGAAAGCTAGTGGGAGTTTTGTCACTTTCCTAATTTTATATGTTGATGACATATTTCTTATGGGAAACAACATTCCAATGTTACAAGATGTAAAATCCTATCTTGGAAGATGTTTCGCCATGAAAGATTTAGGAGAAGCTGCATATATGCTTGGAATCAAGATCTATCGAGACAGATCAAACGATTAATTGGTTTATGTCAAAGTGCTTACATTGAGAAAATCTTGAAGAGATTTTGTATGGAGAATTCCAAACGTGGAGCTATCCCAATGCAAGAAGAGCCTAAGTTGAGTAAGTCACAAGGTGCTGAGACACCTGCTCAGAAAGAGCGCATGCAAAGAGTTCCTTATGCTTCGGCTATAGGATCTATTATGTATGCTGTGAGATGTACTCGTCCTGATATTGCGTTCGCCGAATGTGACAAGCCGATTTCAACAGAATCCAGGTGAACTTCACTGGACTGCTGTTAAGAATATTCTTAAGTATTTACGCAATACTAAGGATATGCATCTGATTTATGGAGGAGAGACGGAACAAGAGCTTATGGTTTCTTGCTACACTGATGCTGGATATCTGACAGATGCTGATGACTTAAAATCTCAGACTGGATATGTATTTGTTCTTAATGGAGGTTCTGTTGACTGGAAAAGCACAAAGCAAAGTATTTTTGCTACTTCATCTACAGAAGCTGAGTATATAGCTGCTTGTGATGCATCTAAAGAGGCTGTATGGATTCTTAAATTCATTTCTGGGTTGAACATTGTTCCCACAATTGAAGAACCCATAAATATGTATTGTGATAATACTGGAGCCATTACTATAGCTAA
The DNA here is from genome assembly GCA_910596185.1 of Chrysanthemum makinoi. Taxonomy (NCBI): domain Eukaryota; kingdom Viridiplantae; phylum Streptophyta; class Magnoliopsida; order Asterales; family Asteraceae; genus Chrysanthemum; species Chrysanthemum makinoi. The sequence goes on from OU343222.1 coordinate 99,676,990, forward strand.
TGAAAGCGGAATCACTAAAGGTGCTAGACATTATCGCGCTAAAGTTCATTATCTTCGAGAGACCATTAAAATGGGTGATGTGAAGATATCAAAGGTTCACACAGATGACAACCTAGCTGATCCATTTACAAAAGCTTTAGCGTATCCTAAGTATTCTAAATTGATTAGAGGTATAGGTTCAATACCTGCTAGTAGTCTCATGTAAATTTGTGTGTTAATTAGTATTTGGATAATTTTGGAATTGAAGACAGTTATAACTTTCTGATAAATAAAGATACGAGGTATTTGTTATTATATTCATATAATATGTTATTCCATATTTGCATGTTTAATCCATGAAATGATTTATCATTCTAAATATATCCACTGTCGGTTAATAATATGGGAATATTGTTATGTAAGGAAAATGTGAGTGTTGGGTATATTCTAACGAGAATTTGGATTGTTCCCACCAAACTCATATGTATTCAATAGAGATGCATATTGGATACCCTAACTTTCAAATATTTACTTTTGGATCCTTGTCATAAGTAAAATATTGAAAATGGTTTGTTAATTTCGTCCTTAGACTTGAGATACAAGTAAGTTCTGTTATGTGTGGATATCACTTTTTGTAAGTATACGCAAAACGCTATCTCAATAAGGTAGTTATAAAGGCTATATTTCGGAGTGAAGTGAAGCAGCATCCACAACACTTGTAGTCAATAAAGGATTTGTTACTCCACTTGATATGTGCAGAAAGATACCATGGCGCCTCTCCAAATTTAATCAGATAATTGTTTGGCCAAACCCAAATGGTAATGCAAGATGATTCTTGATTACATTTGGTATATCTGAATTAAAATCTATAACGAGATTCTGAATGGTTAAACTATATGGAATGAGTTCGGATCCATATCCATGGTTTAACGATATCTATAACAAAGGATGATTAAAGCAAGACATTGAATAACCATGCTACTGAGAAATTTTTGAAACTATTATCTCAAACACTTTTAGTTAAAAAGCGAGTGATAAAAAGCGAGTGAGAGCGTTGCTAGGCGTTTTCGTCGTTAGTTTTGTGTGCCATTCGACACTCCAACTCCCAAGGGGGGTCTGTTGGTTTGTCGGAGTTAAAACCACACGTAAACGACTAGAAGTGTGTGAGCCTATGGGGGCACACACGTTAAACACGAGAGTACGTGTCGAACGTTTACTACTTGAATATATCAACCCGTTTATGCATGTACTTGACCCGATCTATGTACACGACCCATGGAAAGTTTTGATGTTGGACTTGGGTGGGTCGGTTTTGAGTGCCTTGGGCTTATTCTTTCCAAACGATTAGGCAAGGGGGTTGTTTGGGTTTGTTACTTGTTGACCAAGCTTGGAGCCCTAGCTTGGGTCGGTCAAGACCCTATATAAAAAAACACACCCCCTACATCCTATACACGACATAATACTAATCACTAAAACTAAAAACCGATTCACCTAAGCCTATTCATACCCGATCGGATTTCCTATAGAATCCGATTAGGGTTTCTACTTGGTTTGTAAAGTTCTAAGCTTGCATCTCTCTTTTGATCCAAGTCGTTTTAGAGTTTCGTTGGTGTTTCTTGTTTGTGTTCCTAGCCGAACTGTAGCAGCAACAAGAAGGTGGTTTTCTGTGTTCGTGGTTCTCGGACAAAGAAGGGAAAAGAAGTCGGACAAAACCTATCCGATATCGGGTGTGAAAGAATCTGCTTCTCGGACAGATTTGGTTCTCGGTCAGAAAAGGAAGACGTGTTCTTGGGTTTTCTTGTTCGTGGTATTCAAGTGATTCAATGGGTTGATTGTTTAAACGTTCTCGACTAGCTCTTATCGAACGTCTTAGTTTAAGTGTTTGTGTGTGATACTCGTAGAGGTATCTATTTTAGATACTTGGTTTCTTGGTTTTCTTGTTCGTTGATAAGCGTGCAGTTGACATCGAGGGTTAGTTTTCTATTTACCTTTTATTATTTATTGTTTATTAAATACGTGTTTACCTAATTGCAATTGCTAGATCAAATTCCGCTGCGTACTCGTTTGCGTTACTTGGCTAACTAGGTTATAAAATCACAACACATAATGCAAGCCGTAGATTACACTGGGATGCTGGTATCGTAAGTGTGGTCTACGGACTATGGTCTAAGAAAGATAGATAAAATCATATGCATACATGTAGGATCGTAAATATTATTGTGTTGATGATTCGGGTGGTCTTGGATGATCAAAATACATGTTTGCCATTAGAGAGAAAGTAGATGAGAGGGAGTTTCTTGGTAGAGACTTGCTTCACAAATATGTAAGGTTAGATTAAAGAAAAGCTCCACCCCTTCCATGGATGGAAGGGGTATTTATAGTTACAAATTAAACGACCTCCTGACGGCCTGTGGATCAGGTATACAGGGGTAAAGACCCCTTCCTCCCACGGTGTTGCACTAAACTAAACTACGCTACAAACTCACTAATTAACTACTAAACAACGTAAATAACGACACGTCTACGAGCTAACATATGCTAGACCAATATTGGGGTGACCGACACTTTAATATGGAATTTCCAATTCCTAACAATCTCCCCCTAAGGGAGGTCACCCCATGAAATACATTTTGCTTCCTAGCATTCTATCTTTGTCTTTGTTCTTGAGCTCGTAGACTTCAATTCTTCAAGTTCCGCAATCTTTGTGCATTAGTAGCGATTCTTTATAGTTCGATTATTTTGTACTTTCAGTGGAGGCCTTTAACTGATCCACATCTTCGATGATCTTCGAGCTTTCATTGAGATCATCAGCCACAGCAAATCTCTGGATCACCCTTTATTGTGTTGCCATCATGTGTTGTTGTGACTTTCGGACCGACATGCTCACACTTTTGGATCATGACATCTTTTCATCAGAGTAGCGGAAGCTTTTACTGGTTCAAGATATTTGCAGCAGCGTAGCAGAAACATAGTATAAACTATCGAGCCGTTCTCGTAGATATGCACAAGTCACGATTTCTTCAATTAAGTGTGGATGATGTGAGCATGCGGCTTTGGATTGACTCCTCAATTCGATCACCCGCAATCGCGGTGTACTTGCATACAACATTTAGCAATAAAGCGCACGAAAGTGTCTTTGATCACTTTCGTTGAATTGAGGTACACGCCCACGATTCCCCATTGATCATACATAAGTACTGCCTGTGATCGTATAATTCGAAGAATCTCCTTGACAGGTTTTCGCAGTTGTTCTAGCTGTTCTCAAACAAACGAACGTCTCAAAGAAGAAAACACGGAGTGAGTGAACCAATGAATTGAGATTCACTGATTGATGAAAAATTGATTTGAAAAACAATCGCGTATTGCTTAGAAGAAAGAGTTTTGCAATACGACGAAGGTTTTATGAGAAAGATCAATTTTCAATCAAAAATACCTTTTGTATTTGAAAGAGAATACACATTCGATGTGCTAGAGAAAAGAAGAATTTTGCACATCGAACGGTTTTTCCAAAAGTATTTTTTTCAATCAGAGATACTTTTTGAATTTGAAAATGTGAGTACACATTCGACGTGCTAGAGAAAAGAAGGTTTGCACATCGAATGGTTTTTCCAAAAGTATTCGTCAATTCATTTCCTGGACCAAGGTTGATTCAAGACTGAATCGCCCCATTGTTTCTATCCAGTTGTCACAAGCTTGATCTTTTGCAAGATTTCACATGTCACCCACCAAGAGCTTGTTTGATGTTGGCTCTAGAAGGATTTCCATCTTCATTGTGAATACTTTTACATATCACTCGGATGTTCTGGCAATACCACAAGGATAATGCGTAGGACTCTTAATATATTCTTACTTTCCACATTGTGTGAAACAGCAAGTCTTCAAGAATTTAGTGTCCTAATGAGATATTGTGGATGATCTCTTGGCTCTAGACTCAATTGTGCACATTTGGTTTCCTATGTCGGAGACTAGGGAGAGGGTCTCCTTCTTCAATATCAACAATCTCTAAGAGAAAGTCGATAGATTATGTCGGTTCCCCGTGAGAATGAAACAAGCCCTTTTAAGAGGAACTTGAGTAGCTTAGGAAGTTTAGTGCAGTGCATCACTTGGTCCATGATGTCTTGTCTTCAATACCAGTGTTACCTTAGTAAACACCAGAGCATATGTATTGAACTAGGTTTCTGCCCTAAGGTTGAATTATTGGAGGGCTATTTCTTTTCACCCTTTCACATTCAATTCTTTTTCATTTTCAACCCCTTCAGGGTTACCGAGACTTCATAACTAGAACCTTATTGGGTTTATTCCAAGACTAGCTCTGATCATCCAAGACTCTTCCCATATTCTTATTTTTCTCCTTTTTTTCATCATACCTAAGGACTCTACACTATCTAGTGGATTGTCCCTGGGTAGATCCCTCCGGCTCTGGCGGATCGTGGGAACAAATACCTAACCTCACCATCCTTATAACTCCATACATAAAGTAAAATGGTCGGTCTTTTGGTACAGTTCATTCTTCCTTGAAACCAATTGAAAAATCAAATGGAAAAATAATCAAGGTACTTGTGATACGAGATCAAAGCATTTTTTACCTTAATTGTTTTGATCATTTAGAAATGCTCCCCTCAACATGTGCATATGATTTTATAAATTGTTTAGCACATGGAGGCAAGAGTTCTTTGAAATAATTTCTTGATCACAATTTCCTTAGAAAAAGCCATTTGAATTTCTTTGGTAAATTCTCCCTCTCAATATGTGCATAGGATATTTTAAATCATTTTATCACATAGAGGAAAGAGTTCTTTGAAGCACTTCCACGACACAATGCCATTAAGAAACCATTTAGAAAATCAATCAAGGTATGTATGTTGAAACATAGAAATCTTTGTACCTTGAAAGTTTATTTTCTTTGAAATGCTCCTCAATATATGCTTCGAGAGTCGAAAGTGTTTAGCATATAGAGAGAGCACCTGCACTTTTGAATCAAATCGATCATCATTTATCAAGTTTCATTATTAAATCACAAATTCTCCCCCGATCAAAAATATCAAACCCTTTGAGATTTTGGATCCCAAGTAATTTAATAAGGTTTAGAAAACATGGGAGAATATGTGGCATGTTTAAATACTCATCTTGTTTTTGGATAAATCCTGCTCCTCAACATGTGCATTGTATATTTGAAATCGTTTGGTACATGGAGGCAGGAGTGCCTTTAAAGGACTAAAACCGATTCCATTAAAACAGATTTGAGATTTAAATCACGATCTCTCCCCCGATCAAAAATTTCAAACCTTTTGAGATTTGTGATCCCAATTGATTCAAATCATTTAGAAAAATTTGGGGAAAGACGTGGCAAGATTTAATTTTTGAAATAGACTGATAAGAATCAATTTAAGACATTAAAGATTGTTAGTGTCAGGTATGATTGTTTTTAAGAGATCTTTGAGTAAAATAAAACAATTTCACAATCAAACAAGAACAGAAAAAATTTCATTTTGAAAGACCTTGATTCAAAAGAAAAATCATACCATGACATAACATTAAATCTTTAGATCACCACTTATTATCGTACAAACCGGAACTTTTGTGAAGAAATATCGTTTGAAAATATTTTGTTTTAAATCACTCTCCCCCTCAATCGATGACCCAAGTCAATAATTAAGTGACTTAGGTTTTGATAAAAAGAAGTACGGTGATTTTCAAAATTTAGTCCAATTTATTTTCAAAACAATATTTTTCATTTTCAAAACAATTTTAATCAAAGTTTTAGAAAATGGTGTCCTGCACAAAGATACGTTAGGTGGTTGAGAAGCTTCCGTTGTTGATGCTGTAGAGTTTGGAAGAAAAACCATCTGCTGATGCAGTGAGACTTCTTTCGTTGCATTTTAATGCCAACTGGGGTCAAATTAAGCTCCGTTTCTTCATTTGCTGAGGAAGAAAACCATCTGCTGATGCAGTGAGACCTCTTACGTTGCATTTATGCTAACTCTCCATTGAAGTCAAGTTAAGCTCCGTTTCTTCATTTGTTGACCCAAGAAATCGTTACCCTTTCCTTTCGGCATCCAATCATCTTAAATTGTGGGATCCGGATCGGGAACATTCTTATATACCAATATACCTGCATACGTTAGTGAACACACATACAAATATATGGTGGTCGACAACACCCAAACAGCAATCGACTAATAAAAGTCAATCCAACATATCAATCAGATCATGTAAGGTATGGGAATAATGTGTTCCTCAAACTCTAATCATCTAATCCTAACAATCTTATCCTAGGCACCTAGTCCTTCAACGTAGGTTAACAACATTTTTAATTAAGCATATTAGGATAATTTAAGAAAGCCCGTTAGATGATATAGATTTGAAAACATTCTCCCCCTCAATCAATGACTCATTTTTCTAAAAGGTTTAACAGCGCTGAAGTCATTGATTGAGTTTTCAATTTTACTAAAAACTCAATCAAAGATTTTAAGCAACTCATTTACCACCATTTTGAAAACACAACAAATATTTTTCTCAGAATTTTAGACAAAAAAACATTTGTGTAGGAACAGCAGTCCTTCGACATACTTTCCTCAAATAGTTTTAGGATAAGTGCACGAAATATTTGAAAATTGGTTTAAGCGTAGCGCTTTCTTTCTTGAAGAACGGTTGCTATTCAAATAATAGCAAACCATAGATTTAATCACGGGTTACGTCTGAAATAAACGCAAGCCATATTTTTAGACATGTATTGGAAAAGAATATTTACACCTCCCTGCCAACTTCATCTATGGTCCCGTGTCATTATTGAATGACATTTCTAAGACCGTAGATGTTATCAATACCAGAAGACATGTCTTGTGAAAACATATTTTTGGTATTTTTGAAATTTTCTGATTTTTATGGGTTTTTGAAAGTTTTATATTTTTCTCTTTGCTTTTTGTTGGTTTTATAATTTTGTATTTTGGTTTTTGAATAAATATATACAAAGATATAGTAGATGATATAATTTAAGAAGGATTATGATACGAGTACCGAGATAAGGATATCAAGCAGCCCCGTTGAAGAAGATAGAACTCATCATCTCTTAAACTTCCACCACCAAAGCTTCCGAGGCTCCAGAATAGAAGATAGAACATGAGCCTTTGAGAAAGAGACTTTGGCAGCTTCCCCCCAAACCGAAGATCCATTAGATGAGCAGATTCAAAGCTCTATTTCAAGCTTTCCTTAGCCAAGTACGAGAAGCACACCATTATCATAAATCACGCTCCTTTTAAGAATGATCACCGTGATTCTTCGTTCGAGGTTATATCATCCAATAGAACAAAGAACGTATCATCCCACATTTAAATAATCTCTCAAATTCCATACCCTCAAGTCCTGCGATCCATTCCAAAAGGTGTCAAGAGCAATTCCCCAAGTAGTTGAATTGATGCAGTGGTCTCTTTGTATAGTGCTCAAGAACTCTCCCGAATACACATCATGAGGGTAATGAAGAACACCTCCCTATGTTCACATCTTTCGCCCCGATAAATGTGTATGAAGCTCAAGAATCCGAAGTACACCAATATCCAAGAACTCTTCCGAATACACATCATGAGGGTAATGAAGAACACCTCCCCTATGTTCACATCTTTCGCCCCTGATGAATGTGTATGAAGCTCAAGAATTCATCATTACAACGAGAGAATAACCGATAACACTCCCTCATGTTACACATTTATCTCCCCTGAATATGTCGTACTTGTGTACCTCATTTATCTTCAAAAACTTTCTCTTCCATCACTTCCCCCACGTAGTTGGAATAAGAACACTAAGCGCCATGAGTCAAACCTTGAGTTTCTACGTAATGACAATCGTCTTCCCGGGATATCTTCAATCAGTTAGAAGTATTACGTTCATCAAAGTTTACTCGCGTTTAGATGCTGTCTCCTTCCCCTTGCCGGTTTTGATACTTAATCAAAGAACTTAATATAAGCCCAAATACTTGAAATCTTTTGAGAAGAACATTATTAGCTCAGATGTATCTGTGAGAATCAACTTGCTGCAGAATGTGAGCAAGTCTAATTGGGGATTAAATCAGACATTTCACCCTCCCCCAATTAGTGCTCCCCTAAACCGACAATCCTTTTGATAAATGCCCAGATTAAGAAGAAGTCTTTAGATCATTAAATACAACTCGTCTTTGGTCTTCTAACATATAGCAGGAAATGTAGAACAGACTGTAGACTCGACCTTCTTCAAGATTGTCCGAATGGGGAATAGAGTGTTAACATCTTCAACTCACACCAAAAAGCATCCCACCAAAAGCATCCCAATTAACTTACATCTTGCAAATCCCCTTAACTAAAATCCCTCCCAATCAAACAAGAACAGAAGATGTTCATCAAGGAAATCAAAGAATCGGCCGAACGAACACACAAGATGGTAACACCAAACTACCAATCACATCAAACAAGAAGAGAGATTGTTCGAATCATCATGTTGATGTATATACGGAAGCATTAACCGAAGCACTTTGTCGATAAACTCATCAATCCGAGAGAAGATGTCAACCAATGGCTCTTAGAAGAAACTCCATGTAAAGATGATCCGATAAGAAGAAGCTCGGTTCTTACATGAGTTAGGAGCAGTATGACCATATATTCTCATAAGTCAATCAACCAGCGTAATTATCACACTTTTTCTCCCCCTCAAGAATTGCATACGGAGATGCCATTCTTGATTAAACAAGTGAACATCATCCAAATGTAGTCTATTCACACTTCTCCCCGCAAAATTAGCACATGATGTCGCCATCGTCATTATAGTTGAGAAAGTGGAATCAGAAAACAATCAACAAGAGCCGGTTCACTTGATGACTGAAGCGCATGGAAAAGTATGAAGCATGTTGATGAGAATGGTCATAATAAGAAGATTTCTTCTTCGTAAGAAAGTGCAACACACGCATACACTTTTCTTTTCTTTAGAGAACGAGGCATGAATCGTTGTGTTCATACATCATAATCTCTTTCAATCTTTTGGCAAAACATGTAATCAACCCCATTATCATTCAAGAGGCTCTTTGTAGTGACAATGATGGAGAAAACCGATATAATGAATTTGACCCAAGTAAACTACCCCGCACTCGTGACTTAAACTTGCACATATGTAACAAAGAGCGGTGCCGATTTCCATTAGCATCTCTAAGTACTCTATGTACTCTATAATCTTCAACCAACCAACCATCAAGTATAAGACGTACATTACCTCTTGAAAATCCACAATTGAATGTGACACTGAGCACTACAACGTAACTCCTTAAAGTGATAGTTATTTTGTAGTGGTAAGAGCCCAATTCCCCCAAGTGGTAAAAGAAAAGGTAAAAGACACCCAACAATAACTAGATTTCCAAGTCTTCGTTTTTGATAATAAGCTCGAACAAGGATCATGAAGAATCTTCATCCAACCATCCCCGATAACTTCAGATACTAAGTACACTCGCCCGTGATATTTCACTTCAACCTCAAATAAATAATAGTGAATTAACTCCGTTGTCACATCTTGTTAAAAGCTCAAATCTAGCCTCCTTTGATCTTAAAAGTGAACTTTGATAATGGTTTCATCCCGACCATGGTTAAAAGAACATAACCCCGTAAAACCAAGTAATAACCAAACTGCCATGACGAATATCCAAACACATCCAATTCATGAAGTACACCCTTTATCTCTTCTTTGAAAGTAAACCGAGCACATGATCAAATAAGATCCCGAGATACACTTTGTTTTCTCCAGGATGAATCCATCAATACGGGATTTTACAATTCTATAGTTTAAACCGAGAAATAGTTTCTTTCGCGGGATTTTACAAAAACCAAGAATAAACCGTAAGATAGATCCGGAGATGTACTTTACAATTACAGATGTTTCCATTGTCACGGGATTTTACAAGCCTATGATTTAAACCGAGAAATAGATTCTTTCGCGGGATTTTACAAAATCAAGACAAAAACCAGACAATGTCACTGAATGTGTAATGACCACTTTGGTTTAAGTGAATATCTGCTTAGGGGAACATGCAAATGTTCATCAACGGTTCAATATCCAACAACAACAAAATCATCAACCATCCAATAAACACATTGGTAAACACATCTTTCACAAATACTATTAAGTTGACAACATGGTGAAGTGAACCCGATATGCCAAACTTGATCATGAAGTGAAATTCCCTAGATTTGTTACTTAAGCTTTAATAATCCTTGTGAAAAGAAATGGTGTACCCAATGTACAAAACCTCTTGACATATCCTCAATTGCGTGAGACACCAAAGTGATAGTTACGTTGTGGGTTAAGCGAGAATGAATCACAACCGTAACTAAATAGCCAAGTCTTTATCACACTCTATAAATGCCCAAACAAGTCATCTTCACGGAAGGGTAGAAAGAAAGAAGACGAAATAAGTAAACGCCCAATAATCTCACTGCAAATCCAAATAAGAAATACCAAACAACAAACCCCGTAGACAACATTTTCCAATAAGCCTCGCAGCGACATAATAATCTCCGTGAAAGTGTATGTACCAAAATGTCGACTCTCATAACATGACAAATTTCAATATCAACTCACATCATCAAGTATCATAACCCAAATCTCACAATCAAATCATTTTATCTAAGTCTCATATAATCCAAATCATGAGAAATCATGTCAAATCATATATTATGCGAACCAATCTCGAGAAGCCCATCAATTCATTATCCAATCCGCTCCATTCCAATCGAAAATCAAACATGAAAATATTACCTAGCCGAGTCTTAACAATCCCTGATCCAAAACACGGTCCAAACATGATATTATAACATTGAAGCTCAGCACTTTAACAGATGAGAATAATTGAAAAAACTTTTTACCCATAAATCATTTTACCCGATTATAATACACATTATGTGAGAGTATCAATGATATTTTAATGTTTGAAGTCATAGATTCATGTAATGTCATGTACCAAATGGGAACCTCGTTCAAGAATTTATTCCAGCTAATACATGTTCACACTCAGTCCTTGATACACTACTTGGCCCAATCCTCAATTTAAATAAATCCGGCCCATGAAAAACACCCTTTAACCCTAATCCAAACTTTGCCCTAACACAGCGGGTATAAATCACCACTTATCACTCATTCAACCCTAATTTTTCTCTCATTAGTCCGCCCCTTTCCTCACATATCCAAAAACAATCTGCTCTCTTAACCCTAATCACAATCTCATCCGCCTCTAACCTCAAGTATCCCACACAAAATGATCATCAAACCTTAAATATTCTCACCAATTGAACGCCTCCCTTTCTTCCTTTCAGATTCCTCTAGTCTAGCCACAGGGATGGTTACGAGGATAGCAAGGCCATAGGGTTGGCTTGATGGTTTCACAGCCACAGGGATGGTTTTAATTAAGAGATGGCCAAGAGAACAAACAAAGTCTTCAAGGTAGGTGTTACTTTTGATTTTGTTTACCCGTTTGATTGCTTGAAACCGAACATGAAGGAAGGATGAGACCCAATAATGGTTTTGTTATTACTTCAGTTCTTCGGACATAAAAAATAAGATCAGTGATGCAATTAATATATCGTGTGACATGGGCAAAAAGGTCTCGATAAATCAGTAATAATCACGATACAAATAGCTGAGATCTTGATTTGTTTACATTTATTTTTGTGAGTCTAATTTGAGATGAAGTTGAGGTTGTGAATAGTCATGATGTTGTACTGTTATGCTCGAAAATGTTTAATCATTTTGAAAAAGGATTTGGAGATGAGTCGAGTAAGAATCAGTATATGGACTTTGACCAGTGAAGGATGAAACCTGAGGTCTTGGTGAGTCTTGGTAATTGGTATTGAGGTCGAGTCGTTTGTGGTAAAAGTTATGTGTGGTCGTGGTCATTTCTTTCTTCATCTATTCATTGAAAGGCAAGTCGCTAGAAATTGTAGCAACTCGCTACCTTTTATAAAAACCAACTCGCTACCATTTGTCAAGTCGCTAGCATCTTTTGCTTAGCTTATTTCTGGTCACCAAGTCGCTACTACTTTTTCTGTCAAGTCGCTAAAGACCTGAGTTGACTCAAGAGTCAACTCGCTATAAACATAAGTGCTCTCCCCTTGCTGGTTTTGATACTTCAGAATCAGCAACTTAATATAAGCCCAAATACTTGAAATCTTTTGAGAAGAACATTATTAGCTCAGATGTATCTGTGAGAATCAACTTGTCAGACAGAGTGCTAATTGGGGATTAACCACATTTCACCCTCCCCAATTAGTGCTCTCCCTAAACCGACAATCTTTTGATAAATGCCCGTGACAAGAAGAAGTCTTTAGATCATTAAATACAACTCGCCTTTTTGGTCTTCTAACATATAGCAAAGAAATGTAGAATGTATCAGACTCGACCTTCTTTAAGATTGTCCGAATGGGGAATAAAGTGTTAACATCTTCAACTCACACCAAAAGCATCCAACAAAAAGCATCCCAATTAACTTACATCTTGCAAATCCCCTTAACTAAAATCCCTCCCAATCAAACAAGAACGGAAAGATGTTCATCAAGGAAATCGCAATTCAGCCGCAAATTGAACACACAAGATGGTAACACCAAACTACCAATCACATCAAACAAGAATAGAGATTGTTCGAATCATCATGTTGATGTATACGAAGCATTAACCGAAGCACTTTGTCGATAAACTCATCAATCCGAGTGAAGAAGTCAACCAATGGCTCTTAGAAGAAACTCCATGTAAAGATGATACGATAAGAAGAAGCTCAGTTCTTACATGAGTTAGGAGTCAGTATGACCATATATTCTCATAAGTCAATCAAAAGCGTAATTATCACACTTTTTTCCCTCAAGAATTGCATACAGAGATGCCATTCTTGATTAAACAAGTGAACATCATCCAAATGTAGTCTATTCACACTTCTCCCCCGCAAAATTAGCACATGATGTCGCCATCGCCATTATAGTTGAGAAAGTGGAATCAAAACAATCAACAAGAGTCGTTCACTTGATGACTGAAAAAGTATGAAGCATGTTGATGAGAATGGTCATAATAAGAAGATTTCTTCTTCGTAGAAGATAAAGTAATCACACACACTTTTCTTTCTTTAGAGAACGAGGCATGAACTGTTGTGTTCATACATCATAATCTCTCTCTTTTCAATCTCTTTTGGCAAAACATGTAATCAACCCCATTATCATTCAATAGGCTCTTTGTAGTGACAACTGATGGAGAAAACCCGATATAATGAATTTGACCCTGCAGTAAACTACCCCGAACTCGTGACTTAAACTTGCACATGTAACAAAAGAGGTGCCGATTTCCATTATCATCTCTAAGTACTCTCTATGTACTCTATACTTTTCAACCAACCAACCATCAAGTATAAGACGCACATTACCTCTTGAAAATCCACAATTGAATGTGACACCGAGCACTACAATGTAACTCCTTAAAGTGATAGTTATTTTGTGGTGGTAAGAGCCCATTTCCCCCAAGTGGTAAAAGAAAAGGTAAAAGACACCCAACAATAACTAGATTTCCAAGTCTTCGTTTTTGATAATAAGCTCAAACAAGGATCATGAAGAATCTTCATCCAACCATCCCCATAACTTCGTGATACTAAGTACACTTTCCTGTGATATTTCACTTCAACCTCAAATAAATAATAGTGAATTAACCCCGTTGTCACATCTTGTTAAAAGCTCAAATCTAGCCTCCTTGATCTTAAAAGTGAACTTTGATAATGGTTTCATCCCTAACCATGGTTAAAAGAACATAACCCCAGAAAACCAAGTAATAACCAAATGCCATGACGTAATATCCAAACACATCCAATTCATGAAGTACACCCTTTATCTCTTCTTTGAAACAGAAACCGAGCACTGCATCAAATAAGATCCCGAGATACACTTTGTTTTCCGTGATGAATCCATCAATACGGGATTTTACAATTCTATAGTTTAAACCGAGAAATAGTTTCTTTCACAGGATTTTACAAAACCAAGAATAAACCGTAAGATAGATCCGAGATGTACTTTACAATTACCAGATGTTTCCATTGTCACGTATTTTACAAGTCTATGATTTAAACCGAGAAATAGATTCTTTCGCTGGATTTTACAAAATCAAGACAAAACCGTGACAATGTCAAACTGAATGTGTAATGACCACTTTGGTTTAAGTGAATATCTGCTTTAGGGGAACATGCAAATGTTCATCAACGGTTCAATATCCAACAACAACAAAATCATCAACCATCCAATAAACACATTGGTAAACACATCTTTCACAAATACTATTGCAAAGGACAACATGGTGAAGTAAACCCGATATGCCAAACTTGATCATGAAGTAAAATTCCCAGATTTGTTACTTAAGCTTGTAATAATCCTTGTGAAAAAGAAATGGTGTACCCAATGTACAAACCTCTTGACATATCCTCAATCATGAGACACCAAAGTGATAGTTACGTTATGGGTTAAGCGAGAAAGAATCACAACCGTAACTAAATAGCCAAGTCTTTATCACACTCTATAAATGCCCAAACAAGTCATCTTCAGGAAGGGTAGAAAGAAAGAAGACTAAATAAGCACCCCAATAATCTCACCGCAAATCCAAATAAGAAATACCAACAACAAACCCCGTAGACAACATTTTCCAATAAGCTTCAAGCAGCGACATAATAATCTCCGTGAAAGTGTATGTACCAAAATGTCGACTCTCATAACATGACAAATTTCAATATCAACTCACATCATCAAGTATCATAACCCAAATCTCACAATCAAATCATTTTATCTAAGTCTCATATAATCCAAATCATGAGAAATCATGTCAAATCATATATTATGTAACCAATTCTGAGAAGCCCATCAATTCATTATCCAAATCCGTTCCATTCCAATCGAAAATCAAACATGAAAATATTACCTAGCCGAGTCTTAACAATCCCTGATCCAAAACACGGTCCAAACATGATATTATAACATTGAAGCTCAGCACTTTAACAGATGAGAATAATTGAAAAAACTTTTTACCCATAAATCATTTTACCCGATTATAATACACATTATGTGAGAGTATCAATGATATTTTAATGTTTGAAGTCATAGATTCATGTAATGTCATGTACCAAATGGGAACCTCGTTCAAGAATTTATTCCAGCTAATACATGTTCACACTCTCACCTTGATACACTACTTGGCCCAATCCTCAATTTAAATAAATCCGGCCCATGAAAAACACCCTTTAACCCTAATCCAAACTTTGCCCTAACACAATGGGTATAAATCACCACTTATCACTCATTCAACCCTAATTTTTCTCTCATTAGTCGCCCCTTCCTCACATATCCAAAAACACCGCTTCTCTTAACCCTAATCACAATCTCATCCTTAACCTCGTATATCCCACACAAAATGATCATCAAACC